>CM076073.1:15192500-15697500 GCA_038088235.1 Zacco platypus
GGTCTTATACCTCCCAGGCTTGTTCCGGGGAGCTTGTGCTCCTCCTGGGTTCCAAGAGGGGGGAAAAAGTCCAGCACAATAAAAGGAATGTTAGTCTTTACCAGAGAAACCACGTGTCTCTATTGTGTTAAATGTCGATGCAAACACAGACATGTCTACATAAGAAATGATTTGGGGGAAATATTTGAGCTTTTATTTGTAACAACAGTCATAAAGTCTTTTTAACTCATAATGATAGTCACATACGCACATTTGGAATGTTAAAAATACATGCTTTGAGCAGTATTACATTCAATGCAATGATATATTTGCAATGCCAAAATGAACATTCTGTCATCATTTACTCACCCTCATGTCATGCCAAAGCCGTTTCTATTTCTTTCTTCTATGAAACACAAAAGATATTAAAAATGCAATGAGGTCCAATGTTGTGCATTCTTTTTTTTAAATTATTTTTTTCATAAGAATTTTAAATAATAATAGAGTAGTAATTTTTAGGAGAATTTTCACTTTAATGAGCACATGTATGTCCATATGTGCTGTAAAGAAAAACTTATAGTGTTCAAATATATAAACCTCAATTTTGTCATCATGAACCTTTTGACTCTTGAGACTAGACCTGAGCTATAAAAAGGTTGCTTTCAATCTGGACATATGTATGATATACATACACATGCTTGAATCATGTCTGTGTTAATCAAGAGAGTCTGACCGTAATTCTGAGTTGTGTTTGTATAAACTGCCTGTCAGTAACAATCCTCGCAACTTCAGGAAAGACCTGCTTGCTACAGACGTGAACTAAACACATAAGAAGAGACACACTAAATGAGGGTGACTCTTGGTTGTGTAAAACTGACTGCGTTAAGACAAATAACTGTACCAAGGAACATAATCCTAGTTGTCGCAATGATAAAAAATTAAATCTATACTCTTGAAACAGTTATCCAGAGTTTTGAACTTGTCAGGGACATAATTCTTAAACGATATGAAACCAATTACAAACTAAACGCAATTATAAATGCAAAATCAAAAACCTCAGAAGTCTTGAAAACTTGGTGCCAGTGCTCTTTTTGTGGGGCCCGATCAGGATTTTCATTGTGCTTACAAATTGAAAGAAGACAGGCATCTGCTTAACAAATACAAATGTATGAAGTGTTTATTTTCCCAAGATTTTCCCCTCGGTCGCTACCACGTGCAAACACCCCTGCAGCACATGTGGCCATACGTCTTCTTGAATGCTGTGTTTGACAGTTAGGAATAATCACTTTCATAATACAAACAAGTTCTGGCACCGGCCTTCGCTGTGTAAGCTATCTGACCAAAAGACAAAAGGTACGTCAGTGAAGCTTTCCAGGTGTTCCTCTGAATCTGTGTCAGTCCAGCACCGCGGAGTGGAGATAAACCCGGTCTGAGACACATGAAAAGAAGTTAATTCATTCTGAGCTGTCTTATTGCTCATTATCATCAATATGCTTGTATATGATTAACACCTGGTGTTGATTTTAAGATAGTTTGAGAAGAAACGTATTTCCATTTCTGTCAGTTTTTCAAGATTTATTAAAGGAGATGTTCATCTGCTGCACTTAATTTGCCTGCTATGTCAAATAGACCAATCAGATTTTCTCACATCTCACTCCCACAAAGATAAGAAATGACAGCAGAGATTAGGAATGAATCCCAATATCAGGGAATCATGTGAATGACAATGCTGAGAAAAAGTGAGAGTTACTGATGAATGAAAGACATTCATGGATTCTGTCATCATTTACTCACTATCATCCAAAGGCAAGACTCTCTATTTCAGGGGTGTCCAGACTCTGTCCTGTCCTGCAGAGTTTTGCTCTAACCAGCTCCAAAACACCTGCCTGTAAGTTCCTAGTATTTGATTAGCTGGTTCAGGCGCATTTAATTAGGGTTGGAGCTAAACTCTGCAGGAGAGTGGCCCTCCAGGACCGAGTTTGGACACCCCTGCTCTATTTCCATGGAACAAAAATAGAAGATATTTTAAAGAATGCGCTACTTTACATAAAATGAAAATAAACTGAGACTGAGGCAATCAAAGTAGCTATAATCTCTTGCATGTCCGTCTCTTAATTTATGCCAAATAACAATACAACGCAAAATAATCGCTACAAACCTGCTTGTGGGATTTTTTTCTCCATCAGCATAGCATGACTGACCTTAGATATCCTCCAGTGGGCTGGTTTAAAGCAGAAAGACTCTGCACCAAACAAACGTTTTCCCGCACTTCTCAAGGTGGTGAATGTGTAAGGCAGTATGAAACAGAAGTTGCGATAGTCTTTTTGTAACCCCTCAACATAGGACCTACTCGACCAGCTCTGAGTGGGCCTCAAACCCAGGTTTTCCAACATGGGAGTCGGACGCTCCAACAAGGAGGCTAAAGGCTGCAACCTCAGGCATCTGTTGCCAGAGCATCTCTTGATGTCAGAGGATTGAGGTTTACTTGCACAGCAACTACTAGCTGGACTCTGTTACATTTTCACGCAGGGAAGTATTCCATTCAGAAGCAGCAACTCAATCCGTTGTCATGAGAAATCAATGATTCCCCCCAGGAATCGGGTCTCCTTCAGGATCCAGGCAGTAATGCTGATCAAAAGTTATTATTGTGATGTCTTGACTAATTATAACCTATTTCACTATTGTATGATGTTTATAACATTAACTGCACAAACAACATGCTTGAAATATAAAATCAATTAATCATTAATTTGAAACGTAATATAGGCTAAGCTAGCAGGCTAATAGGGTAGATTTATGCTATGCTAGTACATAAGCTTACTAAAAACAGTAAGAATGAGAAATCCTTTCAGAACCTATAGCTTCAGTTATATACGAGTATTTGAACTATGTAATTTAAGACATTAAACGAATTTTAAACTCTATAAATAATAACATGATTTTGCAGGAATTATATTCAAGCGCTAAAAATACCACCCATTAAAAGCCCGTTGAACCAATGGGATCGCTCGGGGTCCTAAAGGAGACCCAATTGATCCTTCGCAAAGACCCGCCCCCTTTAGTTACTGTTGCTGTGTTCAACAACCCATGTGCTCTCACGCCACACATCATGTTCTCACAAAGTGAAAAATACATGGCAGAGCAAAGAGGACACTGACAACGCGTCCACAGACAAGACAGAGCAGGTTACTTTTGATATATTAAAATATTGTAATTTTTTAAAGAAGTTTATACAATAAATACCGTATAGTGGCTCTTTAATGTGTCGTGACAGATCGCTGTAGCTCCTTCAATCGGCTCATGAACCGACCATCTCTTCATACTAGTTCATTTATAGCATCAAATAAACATGAATGGACATCAGAAGGAATGTTGTTTCAAGACGTTAATCTACTAACTCTCCTGACTGCTTTATTGGACAAAATGGCGGATTATGATTGGTTAGATCGCCTGTCAATCAAACTGCCGGGTCAATTCCTGGGGGAACTCGCCACACCGGTTGCAGTGTTTTGAGCGGTACTCACTGGAAGTGATGATTATCATGAATGACTAAATTTTGGTTTATTGCTTACACAACCTATTGTGTGGCATCAAAAGACTTGAAATGGATGACGTTTATGATAGCCTACTTTCATGATGTTTTTGTGTCCTTTTTGAATCTTTCTCTTTCCAAGAAAGATATTCTCTACAGGTATGAAACAAGAGTGCAGGAAATGCGGATGAGAAGACAGATTTGCAATACAATGAAACTATATAATGCAATTATATATTTTTTGTCAAATGTTATACTGGTTATACTGTAAACCACTTTTTAATGTGCAAAAAAATAGGCCAACATCTAAAAGATCTCCCAGGGCACAAGATCATTCATCTGCCTTCCTTGTTATGGCATGTTATTTGACAGTCTGCACATTACCTTATACTGACTTTTGGTGTGAGTACAGTACAGTACAGTACAAAAAGAAAGAAATCGTAGATATTTATTCACACCAAACATACTTTCAACATTTACCCTATTTCTTTCTGCATTCATCTTTTAGTATGAAAATGAATAGGCTTTGGCTAAAAGGACACAAAGCCCGTTCTTATACTTTATGATATGCACAGTCTTACTGTCAGCAACCTCCATCGAAACATCACCCTGCAGGTTCACGGTCCCTGCAGACCTGCAGCTGGACCTCAACATCTGCACCACACCTCTTCCCTTCTCTCACCCAATCACTCGATCAGTAAATGATGTGTTTTCTCCAAATTATTTCATAAGTGCTAACAGGCTCTCAGAGTCACCAGCGATTGTGGGCTGAAGAAAGAAGGCAGTAAATCTACAAAGCAGGCATTGATTGGACTAAACCCACCACACATTTGAAAAGCCAGTGCAGGTTTGCATTGTATACTTGACGTTTTATAAATCGGTGTGATGAGGGGATAGGAATAGAGTTCACATAGCAAAGACATCTAAAGTAATGGAGTGCGGTATTTTGCTCATGCTTTGTCTCAGAGTGTATAATCCAAGCATAGCCTGTGGTAAATGACTGCAGATGTCTTTCTGTCATATGTCAAACGCAATAGTAAACATGATGAATAATATGTCAGAGCCTGAAAACATCAGATTTGATTTAACATGAGGACATAGACGTATTCTCATCCACTCATAAATGCCAATGATGCTCACAGCTCTCTTTCAAGTCTTAAATTTTTGGAGCTGGCATGCATATTAAGTACATATCCATAAATGATGTCATATCATGTAATATCAACAGCGTCCAGACAGCAAGAATTAGTTTAAAATAATACAATTAGTTAGGAAAAGATCTCTGTCAAGAGACTGCAATACGAACCTGTCTGCACAGATTCCACATTCACCATTTCTCAATAAATAAAGGTTTCTTTATAAAGACAGTATGCCGCTGAGAAGCTCAATCAGCTGCAGAGCTTTGTATATGTAATACTTTTTTGCCTAAATAATCATGATGCAGCCAATGAATTCACATATATTACAGCCAGCTGTGTTTACTTTATAATTGCCAATCTGAAAATGCTTCAAGGAACAGAGGGTCTTTTAGGGCTCCGAGCCACAGAGTTGTGCGCAAGCTGTAGGTACTTGTGGAGAGCCACGTCATCATATAATTCACTCCAAAACAACTCTGGTTTTAGAGAGTATTTTACTCAGAACTGATTGATCAATTATAACAAGCTTAAGACAGTCTTTGTTAGATCTTTTGCCAAATTTTACTGTCCAACACTTAAAAATAAAGGTTTTATTGCCATCTCCATGAAGAACCTTTAACATCCATGGAAACTTTCCATTGCACAAAAGGTTCTTGATAGTGAAATAGATTATTAAAATGTTCTTTACATTAAAAAAAAAGGTTTGTTCAAGAACTGATCACTGTAAGGTTCTTTGTGGAACCAAAAATCGAAAACCTACTTTTGGACCCTTTATTTTAAGAGGAAATATTATGCAAATGAATTTGAATACCGAAGCAAATCAGGTTTTAATATGTTTTGACCTTTTTCCGATGAGAGCCTGTATAGAGCGGGACAAACATCGCACAGCTGTGAAGCAAGACGACCATGATTTCCAAGGACCTCTCATGAGGTATAGAAATCATATTGTGTGATTAGATAATAAATGTGTGCTCTTTTGTGTGCCGGGACACTGGGGAGCTCACATCTTGCTATAATGAGAATGGAACGATTACTTTTTTTTGGGGGGGGGACTTGGACAAAACCAATCTCACGTTCACAGGAGTGTTATATTTCTGTAAACTGCTGAGGACCGACAGTGGTGGAGCAGAAAGGGTGTATGGTAGATTTCTATGGTGATGAAATGAAAACAAAACACAAAATCAGCGCATACTTCAGAATTAAAAAAAATTAAATATGGGAAGGGTCCAAACTTAAGCCTGAAAATTATGATTGGCCTAGACTGTAGGCTAAGCATAGATCAGAATCTGGGCATTGGAGACCCAACCGCTCTGCAGGGATTTACAAATATACGGCAAACATAACAGAATGCCAGAACACTGCTTTGATGATGTGTGTGCCTTTTTTAATATAGAAAAATACTTTTAATCCCTTAACCGTCACCGTCCCACACTGGTCGAGTGCTTAGAACTGTTTTTATTCATTGTCTTTTTTTCATATCACATATTTTAGTAATCATCATAAATTAGGTATCATTCGAAAGCTTACGAACTCATCCTGTGAAAACCATTTTGAAATTGATTGTTGCGTTGCCATGGAAACGGTACTTTAAAGTCCATTAGTGAGCTCCTCCCCTAGTGGGTGGTGTCAGGTTTCATATTACAAAACTTTTTCTATCGTCTGAAAGGTCTGAGTCTCACGGTTCCATATTTGCCAACTGTTTTTTGATTGAAGTGACATTTGGACAGAAATGTATAAATTTGGTACAGGAGAATGCATCAAATGAAATTCAACAGGATGTTGGCGACATCTGATAGCTATTTTTTGATACAGCGCCTAAAAAAAATCTATGGAGCCCCACACTTGACATGTAGGAAAAAATAGTAGGCGAGCGCTACTTGAAATCGTGTGCACAATTTACTTATTCATTGCCTCGATTTACTAATCATGCGCACGCTTCACTATTTTGAGGGAACGAAATAGTAAAGCGTTCACACGATTAACTTTTTTTTTCTCCTGTATGTCATGTGCAGAGCTCATATCTTTGAAACTTTTGGAAAATTGGAACACAACTTGGTTAGACATATGGCTTTCATTTGATAGCATTTGTAGGGTAAAATATATTTGATACAATATACATTTGTATACAAAATAAAATGTTTACTACGGCCAGATGGACAAAAAGATAGATAGATAGATAGATAGATAGATAGATGGATGGATGGATGGATGGATGGATGGATGGAAGGATAGATGGATACATGGATAGATAGATGGATGGATGGATGGAAGGATAGATGGATAGATGGACAGATGGATAGATAGATGGATGGATAGATGGATAGATAGATAGATAGATAGATGGATGGATGGATGGATGGATGGATGGATGGATGGATGGATAGATAGATAGATAGATAGATGGATGGATGGATGGATGGATGGATGGATGGATAGATAGATAGATAGATAGATCTAATCTGCATGTTCTCCAAAAGATTTAGCTCTAAAAATTACCCCTAGAATTTGTAATTATTACATTTGAATCTCATAAAATGCCGTATAAATCATTTCAACCATTGAAAACATCCAGCCTCCGTGCAAAGGTAAATAGACAGTTTTTATGAAGTGCTCTCCTTTCTCTAGTGTCACACTGATTAAACAAGAGCCACACAATCGCAGAGGAAATTGGAGAGTGTAAACACTGGCAGAGAAGTGCTCGGAGCTGTCAAACACATCTGTGTGATTGAGCACAACCTTGTGCTATAGAGTAAACATGGGAAAAGTCATGGGTACATCACTGCAGTGGGAACCATGGCAAACTACAGAACTGTTAGGAGAGATTGAGTGAAACATAGTGCTCAAGACAGATCATATAGCTCAGAGAATCCGGCAGAGGAAGTTAATGACTAATGGTCCAGTTTTTTTTTTCCTTTCTGGAGGAAAATAATATGGCTATAATAATTTCCTGATGGTGGGGTGGGATAGGAAATAGATTCTTCATAACGATGTATCTAATTTTCGTACTAATGTCACGGCTTTCCTCCCAGAGTCTCCTAAAGTGGTGACATCATCGCTCCAATCATCGTTCAGTGTTTATGCTACATAGCTGCACATATTTGTATTATTTTGTGTTGAATAATGTGCTTTGTGTTTGTAATATATTCAATAATGTGAAGGAAAACTATGCATCACTGTGGCCTGGTACAAGTCAGATCTTTCATTTTCAATAGTCAACAATTTTGGATGTGTGATCTCATAGTATAAAACCTATGTAATGTTTGCACAATTCTTGATGGGAAAAAGGGCAACAAGACAAGGAATTCCCATGTTTTGGCACAGACTTGTTCAAAACTGTTTAATCCACCTGTGCACTATAAAATACAACCCTCAAGTGCATTTTTCCTTTGCCCTGTAGCCTAAAACTGGCACTATACTTACAAATACAACGTATAGAAAATGAATTAACAAAAAAGAAAGAAAGAAAGAAAGAAAGAGCAACCAAACAAGAAAAAAATCAAAGAAATGAACAAGAAGAAAAACAAAAGTAAAAAAAAATAAAACATAAGACAAACAATATGAAAGAGAGAAACAAACAAGAAAAAAACAAAAAAAATCAAAGAAACAAACAAGACAACAAGTAAAGAAATAAACAATAAGAAAGAAAGAAACAATAAGAAAGAAAGAAACAATAAGAAAAAAGAAAGAAAGAAAGAAACAATAAGAAAGAAACAATAAGAAAAAAGAAAGAAAGAAAGAAAGAAAGAAAGAATAAGAATTAAGGAAAGAAAGAAACAATAAGAAAGAAAGAAAGAAAGAAAAACAATATGAATGAAACAATAAGAAAGAAAGAAAGAAAGAAAGAAAGAAAGAAAAACAATATGAATGAAAGAAAAACAATATGAATGAAAGAAAAACAAATAAGAAAGAAAGAGTTCTGCTGCTTCTCCTGTAGAAACGGCTCCGTGTTGTCCTGCTCTCGCAGTTTTCTTCGTGAGTTTGGACTCGCTCGCTTCGGATCCTGCAGAAAATGGGCTTTGCTTCTTTAAGACTCCCCTGAAGTTTGAGATGCACACACGAGGGCTCGCGGCTTGGGTGGTCTCTCTACTTTGGTGAGCTGTTGCTAAGCAGCTAATAATAGTCGTGTTTGCTGAGTAATTTTTGCCCTTCTGGAACCAATCAGAGCCCAGGAACCCCGGCCATCTGACAGCCCCGGAGGCGGGATTTCGAGTGGTTTTTGCCACGCCCTCCTCCCCTTCTCCGAATGGAGAGTGATCTTTTTTCACATCTATTGAATCTCTCAGAGATCGCCTTGTCGCGCGGCCTGAGGAGGGACCACATAGATCACAGAATGCTTCAGCCACCGAGGGGTCGACGTTTCCACAGCATCCACTTCGCCTTCTGATATCGCGGACTTTCCAGCGGACGGCGTGAAAGTGGGGAATTGTTGGAGACCTCCAGATTCGCGAAATGTTGGAATGGAAGGCGCAGACTCTGACTCGCCGTCTCAAACAGGAGTATGAAGTGCTTCGCGGATCTGGGATCAACGAGAGACAAACTTGGTTTTCTTCGGATATCACTAAACGCTCGCGGGGAAATACACTAGCGCGGATAACGAGGCGTTCAGCGCAGACTTTGCAACATGGCCTCGGCTGTTAATGTCTCCTCCGAGCAGGAAAACAGAGACCCCGATCGGCCGAGGTTAACGCGGAGAAATAGGGGCAACTATCGGACCGCCGCGGCGGATTTGGAGTATTTGCAGCGGCCGAGCTATTGCGATGCTGCCTTTGCGTTGGAGCAGATATCAGAGGTGCTTTTATGTTTGCCCTGTTTGCATTTGGACTTTGTTGGGAATCTCTGACAAAGTGCTCAACTTTAGTGAAGTCGCTAGGTAACGGGATAGCCACGGCTCCGATGGGGGTGTTTATGCGTGAAGCAACCTGTAGCCGCTTGAGGGACTCTCTGCATTTGTCCATCATACATGATCGTAAACATAGCTGTCAAGCGCGAGGCTGAGGTCTGAACGTGAAGCGAAGGGTCTCAAGTGGAGTTAGTGATGTTGGCCCTGACCGACTGATTCAATCCCCCTCAGATAAGATCTAGTTTTCGTCCCGCACGATCCATGTGGCTGCCCTCTTCCGTTCACAAATATTGTCGTAACTCCCTCTGTGATGGCTGCAGCACTTCCCAAATCGCATCACATCGCGTCTCTTCAGCTATGCGACCCACGTGCATCTCCGATATTGCATGACTTTGGAAATTGTAACCCGTTTCCCTGGTACAATCTCCAAAGGATGCAATTTGGCACATTGCAGCCGCACTCAGTTTAATGTCTAGTTTAAGCGTGGGAATATAACTCATTTGAATTGTGCTCTTGGAAAGCCGAGAGAATGGTACAAGTAGTATGGCAAGCTGTTTTAGCATTTATTACTAGAACTAGTATTTATGTTCATATTTCCTATTATTATTATTATTATTAATTATTATATGACTATTATATGTTAGAAAGTAATCCTTTTTCAGTTTCATTAGTAATAACTATGTCTTAGATAATAGTTATTATTCTTTTGCTACTAGTCACAATCCCATTAACATTAATAGCCATTCTGATGTTACTGGTAGCAAATTGAATATTTGTCATTGAATTCTTTGAAGAGCTGTGGTTCAAGTATGAACCATTATTTTCTAGTACGCATTTATAAGACAAACAGAATCTATGCAATTCTTATATTATAAGACTAGTTAAAGTTTTTTTTCACTTGCCATATGTAATTGCCAGTCAGAATGGCTGCTCTGTGTTTTAATTATTATTATTATTATTTTTACTGGTAAGATTAGGAATGATTCTAGTGGAAACTTAAATACACACTAGATTTTAGTGTTTGTTTCATTAGTACTTGGAAAACTGGAATAGATAGTAGTATCTTACAACCTAATGTATTATTACAAGTAAAACTTGAATAGATACTAGTCTGAAGTTGAAATCTGAAGAACATGAGATAATTCAAATTTCCCACCGGCAGCCACAATATAGTTATTGGGATTGTGACTAGTTGTAAATGAATAAGTATCTAGAACCTCTAGTATCAAATAAATAGATATATAGATATTTTTCTAGTCACTAGTGCATTATTTACCAGTAACAGTAGTAAAAAAGATGCAGCCTGTAATTAGTATAATAAGTGCTTGCTACATAAAATATGATAAATGTTAAAATGGCTTGCCATAGAAATAGTGCTTGAAAGTATTGAGGGGGTACTTTTAAGACTTTATGAGTGGTGTTGTATATACATAACTTTAAATGTTTAATAAATTGTAAGTAACTACTTGAAAAGAATTGTTACTCCTGATACTACACCTATTTAAGCCCCTAAGTGCCATTTTAGCTTGTTTACTGCACTTAGTTGAGAAACTGTTAATATGCATCGAAGAAATTAAGTTTACCTCTTTATCAAGGTGATGAGAGTTTAATATTTGCTCTCTCTTGTCTTGTAGGGGAAGGCGACTGGGAGGAAAGCGCCGCTGTGGTTGAGAGCAAAGTTTCAAAGACTTTTGTTTAAACTTGGCTGTTACATACAAAAGAACTGCGGAAAGTTTTTAGTTGTGGGCCTTTTAATATTCGGAGCTTTTGCTGTTGGTCTAAGGGCAGCTAATCTGGAGACGGACGTGGAGAAACTCTGGGTAGAAGGTAAGAAGCTGTTTTCCTTGTACTTTAAGTCTTTCTAATACGTTTTCCTCTCAAGTGTAATCTAAAGGCAGACCTGAAGCCGTGGGTGTGGGGTGGGGGGTCTGTCATGTAAGCTGAAGGAATTGTTTATTGTATTGAGGTCTGGCAGAAATCCAGATTAAACGTGAAAAGAATGTTTTTCGCTTCGAATTTGCCTCGCGCGCATGAATGCAGTTTGCGTATGGAACATTATAGCGCGCGCGCGCAGATAGTTTCCAAGTTCGATACATCAGTGGGATATTTGATTTACAGAGCAATGTGAGTGTTTTTAACACGAATAGCCGCCATTTTGTGAGTGTGTGCGAGTAAGTGTGTGTGTGTGTGTGTCTGCCTCCAGCAGTTGAATCTGATCCGCGCTGCTCACAGAGCCTGTGTGTGGTCCTGTTTTGGACAGCGTTCAACTTTCCAAAAAGATTTGTCTCAGAGTTTCAGCAGGAACCGAGCGAACTACAGGCAGAAACGTGCACTCGGACCCGACACAGACTACAGCTCATAGGCGGTTTGAAGAAAGTTTGAAAGAGAGTTGTTTTATTTTATGAATAAGCCAATTGTGAGATGTTGGGGCCGTAGTGTGGGTGGTGATTTTGTTTGAAGAGGGAGGGGCAAATAAGCATTTCTGCTTTGATCTACATTCCTGCAGTTTAAAGAACCTTTGATATGACCACAAATGATATAAGAGCTTACCTTATAATTGCTTTTTCAGTCATTATTTTTAGATGAAGTTATTTTAATTGCATAAGTTGGCTTTCTGTGTGTTTTGGGGCTGTAAATACATGATATTATACTGATATTAAATTCAGTGGTGTGTAGTAGATTTATAAAATGAGACAGTTGCCTCTGAGTTTTTTTTTTAGTCCGTTGTAAAAACCCTGTTGCTTTTCCACTTGATGTGCCTTTAAGCCGAGCACTGTGTAAAGATGAAACACTGTTACCTTACGCTATAAACAAGCAGCTAGTATTATAATATTTGTGTATTTATATTAACAATCTTTTGCATTTTTAAGCATTTTTCGGTTTTATTTAGTTTCATTAGTGTTTCAAGTCATTTGAAGTAAAAAATGCTGATGTCTGAGTGAGTGAGCTATTTATTCTGTAAATAGCTTTAATTTATTCTGTATTTATTCTATTTGCGTACATGTTCCCATCCTGATTGGCAGCCATTGTCACGATTATTGGCCGATCATAGTAAGTTATGTCCTGTCATGTGACTATTTGCCAGTATTTTTCAATTAACCCTCGTGAAACAATATTACTTTATAGAAATGAGTGATTTTTACACTAATTGATCTCATATTTAGTATAATATGACTGTTATATTTTTTCTATCATTCCTTTTGAGGAGGTACTGCCTCCCTTGTAGGTCTGGAAGTCTGTTTTCCACTTCATGACTTTAAATTATTATTAAAAATAGCAAAAATTTATTCACAACACCACTTTTGCTCGTATTTGATTCTTGGTTGAGTTTCATTTGTGATAATGTAATGAAACATGCCAAATTGTGTGGATACAATTTTTGGCCAGGCTGTCAAACAAAGAAATTACGTGTACATGCAAAGTGAAGTGAACCAACAAATTACAAAATATTAATACCCAGTGTTGGGGGGTAACGCATTACAAGCAACACGAGTTATGTAATCAGATTACTTTTTTCAAATTTTCCCATTTATTGACTGACACCTCTCCTGTCCCCATGTTGAGAGAAATCGTGAGTAAGTGCAGAGGCGTTGGGTTCCTTGTGTGAACATGATGTTAGACTAAATGTGAACATTCATTCACTCATTTTACTTGCACAAAAACAGATTCAGTATTCCACAAAATGAATAAAAACAGTGAAATTCAAACTCTGGAAATATGCAAACGTGGAATAATCAAACATGTTAAATAATACAAATAATTATTTAAAAAACACAGGGAAGCCAAGCCCAGGTGAAAAAAAAAACCCTCAAATGTAACGTAACACATTACTTTTCACAAAAAGTAACGCAACAGTTTCTTTTTTAGAGGGTAATACAATATTGTAACTCATTACTATTACATGTAACTTTCCTCAACACTGTTAATAACTAATTATGTTTGATATATTTGGATGGTTCAATTAAACTTTTAAACTTGGTAAGCACAAATAGCTCTGGACATCAATTTTGGCCTCTAATATATATATATATATATATATATTATATATTATATTGGCCTCTAATGTTGTCCAATGCAACTTAAATGACACTTTCAGTTCCACTGGAGCAACTTAACTGATTGCTTATGGTTAGTGGCTACTATGGTAATGGAGCAGGTGCAGGATCTCTGAGATCTTTTTGGTCAACCCTACATGGGACTCATCTTGGAACTTTTTGCAGTAACAACCTAGATCCTTAAACATCAGTTTACCCCTCAGGCAGAGAAAAACATTTGCAGTAATGCTAAATATTTTAAGTAAATATGCAGTGCAGTGTCAGTAATCTTTAAGTCCATGTAAAGCAATATTTAAATATGTGTTCTGAGTTTGTCACACCACACAAAAATGTGTTATTAACCACCCAGACAAATTTGAATGATAAACAAACCTCCAAGTAAATCAAATAAGTTTTCATTCTTGAAAAAAAAAAAAAAAAGCGGTATTCTCTGCTCTCAAATGCTGGGGGCAGGTCTGCTGACGGCGCTGAAACCAAGCCCACTCACTAATTGGTGGGCATGTACAGCCGATGATGGCACCAGATGTCGGCAGGATGGGAGGATGTAGGCAGGGGCTTTTCAGCCCAATTCACCAGTAGCAGCTTATCAGTGATTATCAGTGAATCCCAGTTGTCTCCGTTGAATGTTTGTAAAACTCTCCGGGGGAAAACGTTCACTGCAGAAGACTGGTGTTGGTGGTAGCTCTCCATCAAGGTGGCTCTTCACAAAAACAATCCACCTCTTCTTGATGTCATCGTTTTTAGGAAATTTAAACAAGGAGACTGAGCTGTTTTGTAAATTATCGCAAGTTAACATGCATTTACGTGACGAAGGCATAGCTAGCAAGCAAACTGTAGGCTGTGCAGACGGTAATGACAGTAACTTATGATTTAGTGGGCGAACCACTGATCCCAATGCGCTCTAGTTATTACAGTGTTAGGGGACGGGCCATGCTCAGTGGCTCCAGTGGTTCATCGAGCCATGATTATAGGCCAGCTCAAAATATTCTAGACACAAAAATGGTGAAAAACTGTTTAACGGTCTAATTCCATAATTCAGTACTGCATAGTTCACAGTGTCTGAATTGCCTTTACGCAGAACTGTTAACCTTATCACAAACACCTTGCTAACCCAGAGCTTTATCCTCTCTGCAGTTTTATCTTTGTTTCTCACTTCCACATTTCCTTTCCAAGAAGTACAGGAGGTTTGCAGATGAAGTATGACAGTCAGTTGCTGGACACACACTCACTCACACCTCAGTTGTTCCCATGTCGAAGCACATGACAGCTTCCAGATGCAGTAACATTGAGACCTGTTTGTTTAGATTAAACTCCACAGCTGAGGGATAGATTAGTTCTGGTTGGCCAGGTTCTGCGCTGGGAGATGTCGGCCCAGTGTCCATTAGGATGCATGTTTATGTTTCGTTTGGAACGGTCTTTTGCTAGCGACCTCCAAATGACCCTTCGGTGAAGCTGTGTCTCTTACTCTCCCTTAAGTTCGGCTTGAATTGGGATTCAGTGTGATCTCATGTTGGCTTTCATCACTTGCCATTGAGGGCTGTTACGCTCCAACCATTATAATTTGTTTGGTTGCTCTACAGATTTTCAGCGTTACATGATTGATGCAGATAATGTTGTCATAGCTTTTCGATTCACTGGCTGTATCCTCTCACTGATCTGATATGAGTGTAGCTTTGATGCTTTGGACTCTAATGTTTGAAGTTGTGGAGACTTGTGGACCTCTAGCAGACGTCTTCTGGTCAGATTTTGTGCAGGAAAAGAAAAAAGTATGTGTATCAGTTTTTATATATATATGTATATATAATTTCACAATATTTTTTCTTGTGAAAAAAAGTTGCAGATGAAATGAGTAGCCATCTTTTTTTTGCTTTTCAAAATCACTGGCTTTTTTAAATAAAATACCAGAACCGCCTGAATTTAATTAAAACAGTTTCACGTAAACATGTGCCTTCCTGTACGCCTTCCCCTCCTGGCTGATTTTGAGAAGGACTGCTCTTGCAGTGAAATCATTGAAATATCAGAGTTTGGGTTGTCCCATTCTCTCGTGCAGGGGGGCGGGGGTGGGGGTTGCGGGTAGGTGGAGTAGCATGAGGCTCGGGGGCAGAAAGGCTGTGTCCCTTAGGGCCTGAGGTCATCGAGTAGAGACTCCGCTATTTAAAAGCTCATCTGATACTAGCTACATGACCCGGGTGCTGAGTGAGGGGTTCCAGCTAACGCCAACGATGATGAGAGAAGTTTACTACGCTAGCCCTCCTGTGGAAGAGGAGCCTGATTGATTTAAAGGCATTTAATGATTAATTTAGCCAGCAAGATGTTTTTTACACCCAGCAGGGGGCAGTGTCAATTTATTAGATCAGTGATCAATGTGCAGTAAATTACACTCTATTATGGAAGACGTAACTTGGGTTTATTTAATTCTTGTTTAATGAGTTTCATGCTAACTTTATCAAGTTTTTCAGTGTTTCCTGAATTTTCCCATCTCTTTTCAGATATTTACTCCTGAAGTCCTTTCCTTGGACTTGAAATGTAGGCTGGGAATGCCTTTACGTTCAACAAATCTCCCCTAGTTTTTTCAGTGAAAACATGAGAACGATTAAGAGTTAGCAGTGTGTAGGAGTATATAACCTTCAGAGCATGTTAGGAAGAAGTTCTCTTTTAATATAAAGGAAGTGGCTGAAGAATGTGGCCTTCCCACATTGTGGTGAAGAGATCGGGATTTAGTGGAATTCTCCCTGTTTAGATGTCCTCTGAAGGTTTGGACACACATGGCTGAACTGTACGGGATGTATGCGGAGTGCTGAGGGCTTTGAGGTTTTAGCTGGTTTGAAGTTTGAACCACTTTACTGACGTTTGGAGAACGGGCTCTGTGTGCCTGTCTTAAGACCCTGTGTTAGTACTTAATGTAAAAAATTATATTTAAATGAAGGAGATGGACATGTGTTTGTATTACTCAGGACAGTTTGCTAATTATTTATAGCTAACTTTGATGGCTAATATAAATTTGATTTAGATGGACTAGATTTTTACGTTCTTCGCAAGTTCATTGCCAAAATCCTAGGGTGTTCCTGTGCGGTTGCTTGGTGGATATTCTGGTCCAAAGAAATGGCTCCTTTCTCAAATGTAACTGAGATTTTGCCTGTTTTCTCCACCAGGTAAAAGTTGTAAGTCTGATTGCTTTGAAAAGCAAAACTGAATGTCTTATTAACAATCCACAGAGTTTGAGGGGCCTATTCATGTCAGTAGCACAAGCAGTGCAGGACAACTTACATGACAAAGCAGTTTAAATTGTAGCAAGTTCCCTTACATTTATCTGACTATGGTATTTTGGCCCTTGCCTGTCCCTAGATTTGGCTCAGGTCCTTTCACAAATGTAACTATGGGATTTTTGCCCGTTTTCTAAACCAAGTGAAAGCTGATCACTTAAAAATATATAAGTGCACCTCTTCTAAACTTTCCACGCAATTTGAGGTGTCATTCATGTCTGTACCACAAATGGTGCAGTACAAGGTACACGATAAAATTTAAAACTTTAATAATTTGCAGTTCCCTAATGCACATTTGATTTTCATATTTTACACTATCTATAAATCATGATTTCTTCAGCGGCAATCTCAACAGTTTTAAAACTGACGCAAGTGTGTGGAAGACAGATATGAATTGAGCAACTCCCATCCACAACCAGCATCCTGACAGCCCTCCAATTCCTGTGTTTATATTCGGCATACCTCCACTCCGTGTTATTCAAAAAACAGAGACACTGAAATGACGGAAAAGACTCATGCTCTCTCTCTCTCTCACTCTCTCCTACTCCCTTTCCCCTCTCTTTTCTTCCGAAAGCTTTCACTGCACTTTAGTCCCCCCCCTCCTCTCCCGTTCTCCACTCCTCACACTGACACCCCCCTCCTCCCCCTTCACTTGGGAGTCCATCCTTGGGATGCCAGATGTATTACAGAGTGAAGCGCAGCAATGTAAACACTGAGTCTTGCCATGGATGCCGGGTGGTCTGGCCCTCCCCCTCTCCACCCTCCATCTCTCTGTGGCCAAGGGGCAGAGGATTTCAGCGAAAGAGAGCGGGTGGGGGAGGGGAGCGTAGTAGCTGAAGTGTTATTTGTGTTTTGGCTAGAACGGACGTTTTTCTGCAATCTGCTGCTTCGGTTAATACTTTATATCTATGGGTAAACATGCTACGAAGTTCAGCGTACATCTAGATCAGTTTCCTTCCATTTCTTTGGGAACTGTTTAGTAAACTTGTTGTGAAATTGAAACTTTAAAACATGTCTTTAAAGCTGGGTTAATCTGCAAGAAGTGTTCACTATTTGGTTTTATCTGCAACCAAGAATGAAATTGATCTTTAGTATTTTTAGGTTGATTTGAATTGTTTTGCATGTGAATATAAAACTATAGCTGAAGTGATTAGTGCGTGTGTTGCAGCTTTTTGCTCAGTGGTCAGTAGCAATTTTTGACTACAGACACCAGTGTTCCAGAGAGTCATGTAATAACAAGTGATATTTATTTTAACCCTTCCTTACTGGAAATGTCCCAGTGATATCTTATTTTGCTAGAGCTCACCGAATATTTGGGTAGGTGTGCACACTGATCCACCCCCCAACCTTGAGTGTGCACAAACCCACACACACACTTTTCCTCATGCTTTTTGTTGCAGTGCGATCCAGTTCATTTGAATAGTTTTTTCTTAAAGCAAGGGACTTGAATGAAGCCAGCAATGTGGAAAAATCTACCCATTCAGGCCCCTCTGAATGTACATCTCTGGATTGCAGTAAGCTGTATTTGTAGGCAGCGGACTGCTAAATACATCCATTTTTCGTGGAGCAGATCTGGACAGGTGATTAGCATAATTAGAGGAGAGCTGGCCATACATATGGTAATGCGGTGTGGAGTAAATGGCAGCTGCGGTGTAAAATTTGTGTCAGGGGTCGAACAGACTGCTTGGGGGCATTGTGCTACAGCTGCGGGTCAGGGACTCTCTCTCTCCCTCACTTTTTCTTTTTCTCTCACTTTCACTTTCCCTCTTTCCCACCCTTCGTATCTCCTCTGCGAAACGTGGATAAGTGCAATCGTGAAGGTCAATGTATGGAGCCACTACAGGGCTTTGCACTATTTGCGAATGTGCTACCTATTTGTATCACTATTAAAATTGACGTGTAGAAACGGCGATCTTATTTTTCTATGGCCAAACGAAATGTAATATACTTTGAAGGCAGCTTTCTGGTTTAGCTGTGAGCTCGGTAGTCAGCAGCATGTCGAAAACGGTGCATCCTTGACAGGGCCGTTTGTGGTGTGTTATAGTTTGTGCCTGGATTTGTGCGGGTTGTGCGAAGAAGAGAGAGTTCATGCCGCTATGACCCTGTGCAGAAACTTCCGTGCGACCACAGGGGGTCTCTCTGAGTTGGAGTCTAATCCAGCTAATCCCGCCCGCAACACAGTCATAAAAAGTGCCTCCCTGTGCCGGCATTGCCACACACAGCCCCCCCACCCCACCCCATCTAAAAAAGCTGCCATAAGCCACACCATCCCATCATGCAGCGACCCCAGCAACCGTTCCTCCTGTCCTCCTGGCCCTCCAGCCGCGTGATTGGCGTAGTCGGTGGGATGAAGTGGTGGGCGGTAGAGGAGCTTGCAGTAGTGTGGAGTTATGTCATGATCTTGAAGGGGTTGGGTGCAGTGGTTTTGGCTGTGGTGGAGGGGGGGGGGGATGTTTCTTTTGTACCAAACCCCTCAGACCCCTCCAAAACGGGCCACTCAAAAGCCACTCTGCAGCTGAATGGCGAGAATGGTAATGCACCGCTTGAAAACTCGGGGCAATGGGAGAGTCCTTCCAATGGCAGCTCCCCCTGTTCGTGAAAGGGAGGTTCAAGGGTTAATGTTATGCAACAAGTTGAATGGGCCCAGTGGAGGCACCAACACACACTGATATGCACACCAGATTCTCTGGCTGCCCTCCTGCACCCCTTACATACCTGTGGGTTTGACAAATATGGAAGGTTTTACTTTCTGCTGTCTAAAGTAGCTACTTATTAGTTAGCAAAGTGATTATCTGATTTGATCATAGGTGTTTTAGATGCTGGACATTTTAGTGTATTTAATACCTGGTTAAAGCATAGCATTCATGCCATGACGTTATTACCGTGATTACAAGGTTGAAATCTGTGACGCTTTACTCGGAGCTGTTCACGGGCAAAGATTCAGATTCTATGGCAACATTATTTACACCAAAATGAATCTGCAGCAGTCGATATTGTTCGATATTGTGGTCTAGAAAATGTGTATTCACAAGAATGGCAATTACACAGCATTTTAAAATGAACAGGTGCTCTTTGGTTTTCAAATGTAGTAACTAATGTGCTCACTCAACGAATTAGACACTGCTCCTTTTTTTATAACACATTTCCCATTATAAATTATGATACTTGCTTGGTCCATTGGGTCAGATTGCTTTTTCACCTCAACTGAACAGCCCCAGAGTTCCTTTTCATTTGGGCTGAGACCACCTTGTTCTGGTGATCTTGGAGCAATAGCTTTGGGGCAAATCTGAGCACGATTGCCAAGTTCATATATGCCTAAACAAATCAAACTAAGGGAGAAAACGCATCAGGTTCCGAAACAAACGCTTCAAATGAGCCAGGTGTGAAAATGCCCTTAATGAGCTTTTTTCTCAAGATTTGATCCACAGGATTAGACAATCATGCAGCTTTTTGAAAGACCTTAAAACACACCTGCAGTCATGTTTGAATGAATTCGCCTCTTGTTCGTTGTCATTCTTTCTCGTTCACATTTTCTTTTGGTGTTAATTTCACACCTGAGGCAAGGCCATTTGTGACCCCAGAACCTGTGCGTCTCAGGAGGGGTGTTGAATTCTCCAGAGTTCAGGTCATAATATGCGTTTCCAGCAATATTGAAGTCTTTCTCTGTGAAGTGAGCGACATCCATTGTTATAGTTCCTTCCTGTTGCATCTGTAGGATGTACATCAGAGGAGCCGTTCATGACATGAAGGTGACCCAGTTCAAGATAATCCAGAGTGGAGACTTTTCCGAGTGAAAGCTGACATGTGAGGTTGTTTCATCCCCAAAACATGTTGGTGTTCCCAGGGCCTCAAAATCAGGAACATGCTAAGCTTGTTTGGGATGTAATCAACCTGGTCCCAATAATCATGTTGAAATAAAGCTCAGGCTCACTTGAAGCTGCAAATAATAAGGGATATTATAAACAATCCCCCAAAACAAGATCAGATGTACATTTGGGCCCAGGAAAAAAGAAATCCATTGCTTTCTAATGAATGCTTTCAGACATTTCCCTGCTTCTCAACTCTTTTCACTGGCAGGGTGGTCTGCCTTTAGGAAAAAGCATGGTTATTTTCAACTTTAATACAATTACAATGGTTTGAAAATATTCAACGTATGTCTGTCTTGTGAATTGAAAACCATTGTTAAATTGGATTATAGCTTATAAGTTGTTACAGATTGCTTTACACAGCCCTTCCCCCAGAGCTGGAGTAGGTTAATGAGAAAAAGACATTTTTATTTTTTTTGCTTTAGTTACCATGCATGATAGATGTTTCTGTATTTTTGAAGTTTTAGTGGTTTTGAGGGGGGGGGGAAGAATGAATTGGTTGCAGATTTGTTTTATTTTTTGTTGTTTTATGCTTGCTTATGCTGCGTGAAATTGAGACCATTCTCACATATGTTCAGAGTGTGGAAAAATTGTGAAGAGCCTAAGTCTTGTTGCCACACACTAGGTGGGAGAGGACTTGGTTTAAAACCTGCTAGTGTAACTTCTTGAAAAACATTGGTAATCACTAACATATGATTCTGACTTCATTTTTCTTTGTCCATGTCCAGGGTTTTTCCTCGGTCAAAAATAGTCGGATGAACATGGCCATCCACACACAGTACAAAGTACCCTACCCGTGTGAACTGTGAGCCCAGTAATGACAATGAATCCTAAATAAATTAAGTAAATGCAAAGAAACAGTTTATCTTATTTTATTATCTTATGAAATATTCATGAAATTTTTATTCATTAAATGAAAAATAATCACTGTCAGGACGGCTCATAAAACAAAGTGCTTATAACTATTTTGTGTTTAAAAAAATCTGTGTGACTGAGTGACTAATTTGAAAAGTTAGTTATAAAGTGAATGCCAAAATAACACATTACTCATTACATAGAAAAAAAGGCAGGTTTATTATTTTGCATTTACATTCCAAGACGTCATGCACAGTTCATTTGACAGATTATCTGATTTGTTTGTTCTGCCCATTGCTACGGTATCACTGTCAGTCAGATTCAACCGCACATTTAAATATGGTTGTCAGTCCATAAACTTTGCAATGTGTAGTCAGCAGTATGAAAAATAGATATTATAGCTGTAATAAAGTTCAGGGAGGAAGGAGACATGAACAGGCAGACATTCAACTATCTTAATGTTAATATGTTATGTTAATAATAAAATAAACATAAAGAACAAAACTTAATTTATCCTTCCAGTGGTACTCGAGACCGGTGTGGCACACAGGTGACACTCATTAACACTTCCACCACCGTCCTCGCTCCATTCCCACGGCTCTTGGCCTCACCCTGCTGGCCACAATAACCTATTCAGAAAGCAAGCAAAGAACACTGCCATTATAGCCACTGGAACTGTTAATTATAACTCAGGGTACGCAAAGCTGCACTCTAGCAAAAACTCCCGTTATAATCAATGAAGCTGCCTATGCTGTGTAATCTATTATATCGTGTTTATACTTCATTGGTTATAATGAAAGGATTCACGAGAATGCAGAACTCGCGCATTAACAGAAACTCTGCTGTTTTGAGCGGTTTTGAATGGATTCTGAATAACTTCAATGCATCTGATTGGCCATTGTGATCAGGTGCTCAACAAATATGTCTGTGCTACAAAGCTCAACGCTGACAAAATTCTGTAAATAGAAACCATTGACGCTCTTCACAGAGTGCTTACACAAACATTAAGCGTTTTAAAGCAGCAGGCTATCCGTTGGTATCGTACTGCAGAACGGCGATTATCGTCACACTTTTTGTTGGGTTGTCCAAAAGAATATTTTTTTTTTTTGGACCTGAAAATGTACCTCGATATACTTATGCTCTAGCTTTGTTGTGATTTTGAACTTTAAACATTCAACTTCCTCTCCCTGGGGTTTTCAAACTTTTTGGTGCCAAGGACCCTCAAATATTATGCAAGGAACCCGCTTCTTAAAATATAGTGGTAGCTATATATTCTCTTGTAACATGTAAAGACATGTTATTTGACTTTAATATTGTAAGTGAACGGAAGCAAATTATTATTTATTAATATTTTTTTCCCATAAAATTATTTGCAGATTTGTTTTTTCCTGTTAAAAACTGCTGACAATAGAATTAAATTATCACAAATGTGCATCTTTTATGGTCGGTTGAACTACTGTCATGGTGTTTCAACAGATTGTGGGGAATTTTGCTCAGCTGGTTAGTCAAATTTAAAGTGTTGACATCTTCATTGTTAGCTACCATGTCCGTTTTAATTGCACGCACATTTGAAGGTGACAATTATGCTTCTTTTTTGATATCGCCAAAGTAATGCAATGTCAAGTGACTATGACCTATAGTGCACAAAAAAGCTAGCTGGCCCTTCAGAATATCTTCTCTGGAAGAAAAATTCAGTTAAATATGGTTGAATTTACCTTCAATACTTGAAAGTATGATAGTTAACGATAAATGAACCCTCCTCCCTGCTTCAACAACTCAGAAGAGCTTCAGAATCACGCAACCTGCCATCCGAAACACATCACACCAGTAGATGATTTGCTTGATTACATTACGAGGAATTGACCGATTACCTGTCTGAGACTCTATTATTACCTGCTTCAGAGTAACTGTGAAGTCCTTGTGAACAGTGTTGCCTGCTTCTCTGGGGTACTTGATCCTGGAAATGGAGAAGTCTTCTATTTTCAGAGGTCAGGTAGAGAGCGCGTGAAGAATCGACAGCTTTGAGAGGCGGACTTGGACGGTGTTCAGCAGGACGCTTTGAAAGGCTGCTTTTGTAGCTGTGAGGGATCGCTGTTCCTGTGTGGAGCTTAGGTGTGCCACACAACGGCTCCACTGCCCCAATGCAATAAAGAAGCCAAGACACTTACACACACGTGTGCGCATGCAAACGCACTTGCGCACACACTCATAATTCATAAGCCTGGATTTTAAGGCTGTGAAGAAGACTGCAGGTGTTAAAGGGTGTACTAAAAGGCATTTTGAAGTCAGGTTAACAGGACAGATGGGAGCCTGTACATGTGTTAGCTTTTCCTTTCATCGAGGCTGGAGGATATGATTGATTACAGTGAGACTGTGCTTGACCCTGTGTGATGGCAGTGAAAGTTATGATTGTTTGTCACTGAAGAATGCAAAGTGACTTTTATCATGCTTCTCTGTTTTTTGTGGGTTTTCCAACTGCTTGTTGATGTTGATAAGTTCATAAACAAGTAAATAAATGATTAAATTGAAGTATTAAACATATAAATGTGTCATATTTGAGTTGTCAGCTTGATGAATTGAGCTAAAAAAAGGCTGCACTGCGAAATAATGGAGAGAAAACTTTTTAATTTGTCATCACTGGCTACATTCAAAAACATACTGTACAACTAGTGTCATAAACAAATGACTCTGAGTCAGTGTTTTTAATTAAATTAATCAGTTTGATTAATATTTTGCCAAATTAACTAAACCTATCCTAATTAGCATCTGACTCTTAACTCCACATCATTACATTGTCATGTTTGATCTAAAATACATTTAAATTTGAAGAAAAAATCTAAATATTGTACTGAATTGTATTACGAATATTGAAATGAATTATAACTTAAGTATTCATTTGTAATTATGTAATTATTTATTTAATTTCATAATAAAAACAAATGAAAAACAATACTAATTTACTAATAAATTATGTAGTAAGGACCAATTGTGGCAGTTTGATATTTTGGTGGGGAACAGAAATGTTTTGGTGGGGGACAGAAAACAACAACAACAAAAAAGCAGCATACAAGTACGTTTAATTAGTTTCTGACACATTGAGCTGTGAAATGCCAAGCAACATTTCATGCTCCTAGACTTAAAAATAAAAATACTAAAAGGTTGTCAAATCTCATCTGAAAGTCTTCTTTTCCATCACTTTTTATCTCCATTTCCTAGTGGGTGGCAGGGTCAATCAGGAACTCAAGTACACGCGGCAGAAGATCGGAGAGGAGGCCATGTTTAGTCCTCAGCTCATGATACAGACGCCACGACAGGAAGGTGCTAACATTCTGACCGTAGAGGCGCTGAAGCAGCACCTCGACTCTGCCATAAAGGCCAGCAGAGTTCACGTTTACATGTATAACAGGTAATGGCACAACAACCTCTGTACAGTTATTATTTTAGATTTTAGGTTAAAAATGTTTATTTTCCTATGTGTATAAAGTCTTATAACTGATCACCATTTCTTTCAAAATTTCTTTTTACTTTCGTTCATAGCAGTTCACAAAATTACAGTATATCTAATTTCCACCATTGAATTTTCAGGCAATGGACATTGGATCATTTATGCTACAAATCAGGAGAAATTGTTACAGAAACCAATTATGTGGACCAGGTAAGGAAGAATGTTTACAATATCTTTTTAAAATGACATTTTAGTTGAAATATTTTAACTTCAAAGGAGAACCTAAAGGCTTGTGACAGTCGTAGCACATCTACCTTTTCAGATTATAGAGAAACTGCACCCATGTCTGATCATCACTCCTCTGGACTGCTTCTGGGAAGGTGCTAAGCTACATTCAGGAACGGTCTACCTCCCGTAAGTTACACATACCTTTCTGTATTTGCTTGGAGCTTGTAATATTTGAGTCTGGCTCTTGAAATCAAGTTGATTTGCCAAAAAGGCCATTTTCATACAGTAAACACTTCACTGACATGTCCTTCCTGTGAATAGAGCCATGTTGAAAACCAATAAACTAGAAAATAAATTTAAAGGAAAAGGTTTTCCAATCCAATTAAGAGTGGTGGTTAAAAGTGGATTTTGCTATGTTTGTTTGATAAATTACCTCATTATGGGTACTTTATTTATAAATCGAACCTAAACAGGACGTTTAATGAGAGTAGTCATTTGCACTCTTTGTATGGTGAAATTTAACAATCATTGAAGCTCAACAAGTCCGATATCACCTAGTTAAATACCATAATTTATAACTATTAAAACTAATGCGCAGAACATGGAATCGTCAAAAACTATGTTGCTCCATGAAGTCCATGAAGTGCACGAAAGATTTTTTTATTATTAAATCAAGTTCTGCGATTGCATTTCCACTTTGATTCAGTTTGAGAATTACATAATCTATATTTTTGCATGGATTAGGTGAGTACATAGTGATGTTGCATAAAGAACATTTAAAAAAAATGATTAATCACTATATTTTAATCACATGACAGCCCTAAGTGGTGCTTCACAGGCTCCAGTGGTGTTTTCTGAAGGACTTCATTGTGATGTTGAACCTCTCGAGGCCTCACACTTCTCCTGCTAATGGCTCCTTGCAACAGTTACACTCAGTAGACAACCACCAAGTCTGCAAAAGTTTTTTCTGCCTCCCTCCCCCCTCCCACTTTCCCTCCATCATGGATGTAAATAAGGATTTTACTGTGTTCTGGTTGGGGGACTTGGAATAATGACTCAAGCCTGGTTAGGCACATACAATGTGGTCTGAACCACTGCAGGCCTGCCAGAAGAGAAAGACAGAGGGGCGAGCAGAAGGAAACACATACAGAAAAAGGGAAAGAATGAAAGCAAGAGGGAGAAATGAGAGAAAGATGGTGCAGGGACAGAAAGGCGGAGCTGGTTTGACAGAGGGAGGCTTAGAGAGTCAGTCAGCGGAGCGGTGGAAGTGGATGGGTGATGGAAAGTGGGAGGGTGAACTCGTTCTGAGGAAGGCCGTCTGAGGATAGAGTCAAACGTACGGGCGGGACGGGAGACCGGGTGAAGACACAGCAAGAGAAGGAGGGTCTTGAAAAAATCAACTGAGACGAAATGGCAAGCAAAGTATGGGAGGTTTGGGAAACTGCTGCGTTGGGCTGTTAGTTGTGGGGAGATGCCAGGCCCTGAGCAGGATCACCCGGCACGGCAGTATAATTAGAGGGGATAAAGATCAGATGAGCGGATTGATTCCATTTTCTCAAAGCTGTTATTATAGAGGCAGGCTGAAATCCAACCCAACTACATTTGTGCTGCCACCACTGTGACGTGCAGCGTCCATCAATCCCTAAGCCTTCAGAATTCCATCCAGTCACCCTTCTTCCGCTCCCCGTAGTTATACATATACCACTTTAAGCACGTCCAACATCACATAAGCAGGGTTAAAATATTTTTTTGAAAGAAATTAATACTTTACTCTCACTTTTGATCAGTTTAATGAAGTTCTTGCTAAATAAAGACATTAATCAACTATTAGTAGAGTAGAGTTGTAGAGTGCTTGCTATGTATGTTTGGAGACAGGCAATATTAACTACTCATCCATTTTGTTCTGTTCTCTGCTTGTTGATGACGTTGTACAGCAAGAATGTTGTGACAGTTGGTTGGTGTTGTATTTGTCCCACCCCTCCTCCACTCTGATTGGACGGCTGGCTAAAAAGTCACAGTGATGAGCGTAGAGTTTTACTCAAAGTTGAGCATTCTTCAACTCGAGGCGACCAGTAAAAAACGCAGAGCGCTCAGCGCCTCATTACGCTCCCATTGAAAACATTGGGAAAAGTATACTAGCCACTGGGAAAATGCTTTGGTGGACACATGGCCTTAATGTGTCTATAACCCCACTTTCTATTCAGTTCGGTTGTACTTCATCTGTAATGTGTGAGTGCCATAAAATGAGTGTGAATGCTCCCTTAGGTGCGCATCAATAAAATGGTTTCATTTTTTCATAGTGGCAAACCCCCTATGCAGTGGACCAACTTTGATCCGATGGGATTCATTGCTGAGCTGAAGGTGTTTAAGTATTCGGTAGACATCTGGGAGGAGATGCTGGTCAAAGCAGATGTGGGCCATGGCTACATGGACCGCCCCTGCCTGAATCCCGCGGACCCTGACTGTCCATTGTCCGCTCCCAACAAGAACATGACACGGGTGAGTTCAGCATACAAGGCATGACATGGAGCAATAGGTCGAAAATTATTGTTGGATGTCTGTTTTCCGAGTTATAGGCCACAGCTAAAGATTCGTAATTAAAGCGAAGTTGTTTTGCATCTTGTGCATGTCTCTGATTAATGATCTGTCATCATCTTAAGCCTTTTGACGTGGCTCGTGTTCTGACTGGTGGCTGCTATGGGCTTTCCAAAAAGTACATGCACTGGCAGGAGGAGCTTATCGTAGGTGGGACCAAGAAGAATGACAGCGGCAAACTTCTGAGGTAAGAGACCACTTTGGGCTTTAAACATTTATGGCATTCAGAGAAATTAATTTATCTTAATGGATTTTAATTATAAAGGGGATAAACGATTATTAAAACCAGAAAGGTGTGCAAAAGGAAGTGCACAAAGTGTGTCTTTAAATTTGTTAGCAGTGCAATTTGAGACCAGTTTTGGGCCTTACATAGCAGTGGAAAAAAGATCACTTTGTCTTTCCGTCTCTCTTTCACACACTCATGGACAGTGTGAGGTTTGTTTTTTATTTCTTGGCAGATTGTAATCATTAGTAAACTGCATATTAGTATTCATTCCCACAGCCTGAAAGAAGCCCACACCTTTTACTCCTAGAGACAAACTTTTTTTTCCCCCTCCAGACCTCTTTAGACTTGAGTGGGGACAGAATTCAACATCCACATTATGAAAGAACATTGTCGTAAGTCCCAAAAAAGTTAATTCACAACAGTTGTGGTGGCGGAAAATATTGTCAAGTGGCTCTGGAATCATCCACTACGATTTCTAGGAATCTTTTCACTCCCTTGTGGTTTTCTGGAAAGAGAAAGTTGAGGGTTTTTTCTTTCAAGAAATGTTCATTGAACAATAGCAGGTTGACAGTCCACTTGAGGGAGTCTGTACTCTACTGTTGTGGAAGTCTGAGCAAAGTGAGCAAAAGTGAGCAAAGACCGCTTTATTTCAGCATGTTAGTGCTTCTTAGAATTTGTGATTATTAAAAAGTACATGTTGGATTGTTTCGAGTTCATTCAATGTCATTCCACAGTTCCTGTGGTTCATTCAATGAGTGATCATTCAACTGTTTGGAAAGAAAAAAACCTATTGAGCGATTTGTTTGGAATTTGGCCCACACGTTGCACAGAGTTTAGTGACCAGAATATTTTAGTATATGATGCACTTGGTCAGTATATGTATACCATGTATACCATATATTCAGCTTAACATTTTGTTCTCTGTTCCTCACAGTGCACAGGCTCTTCAGACCATGTTCCAACTCATGACCCCAAAGCAGATGTACGAGCACTTGAAGGGCTACGAGGAAGTCTCGCACATCAACTGGAACGAGGATAAAGCAGCTGCCATACTAGAGGCCTGGCAGAGGAGATACTCTGAGGTACATGCACGTCTCTCACTGTGGATCATCTCGCGGAAAGGATGCAAAGATGCTCTGTTGATGTCCAGACACTGTCTACTTCAGTGGAAACATTTACAGTGATGGTTTCTGCTGTAGTATTTTTAGAAATTCATTCTTTCATTAGGTTTAACTTTGTCTAAAACTGGATCTTGTTATGAAACTTTTAGGGGGCCCGTGGCGATTCAATTCTCCAGTCCAACTTTGTGTTTCCTGGAACATGTACTCACATACATGCACTCATGCAGTGTGAAGGCATTCATCTTTAGTCATAAGTAATGCATACATTCCAAAGGCGCTGTGTCTCTTGAGGTTAGGACCCAGCTGTGTTTAAGTGCAGTCCTTCAAAGGCATAGACTTCCTTTTTTTCCTTCTTCATACTTTAAACACTCAGGTTAAGTGTGAACTTGGAAAAACGGGGCACATCTGTAAGGTCAGGAAAGGTCACGATGGGACACTGTAGAAATGAGCACACTAAACCCTTCACATGTATTTGTTGCGTTATGTTATGATATTGAAAACATCATCTAGAGCAGGGGTATTGAATTAAAGTTCCAAGAGATTCAGTCTCTATATTTCCTTCCCAATGGAGGTCCGGACAATATTTTTTTGGAACAGTTATGCATTTCTACGAGGGCAGCCGTTGTACTTTGTAAAAGAAAAAAATCCTAAACCCTCAAAATAGTCATTAAAGATGAGAATCTTGGGCCCTGAGAGCCAAAGCAGTGATGTCTAAGAAATATTTATCAGTATTTACCAAAAAAAGTAAATATTTCTCCCAATTGGTTATGAATATAAAAAGGTTTCTTTCTTTTCTGTTTCAGTGTCTGCGCTTTCATGTGCATAAATTAATGTATTAAATGGGCTTCTTATATCAGTTGGTTATTAGATGTCTTTTTGGAGTCTCCAAGAGTCCTTTTTTGAAAAGACATCTAAATTTACCTTGACAAAACTTAAGCAGATAATACAGTTTTGTGAGAATAGTCCTTTAATCTGATACTTTGCTGGGTATAGCAAATGATGACAAAATAAACACATTAAACAAGATAAATAATGTATGCTTTATTCCACGAGATGTATACGATTAATCACAATTAATCACAGTCTCTTTGTGTGATTAATCACAATTTATCGCATACTTATCGTAAAAATGAAGCATCATAAAATTTTAATATATTGACAGCCCTAGTTTATAATAAATTCATTTTTTAGACAACTGGTTATGGACAACTGTACTTGTTAAAATTAACATTATGCAACATTAAATGCTGTCAAAGTATTATTCTATGTTAGTTCATGATGCCTAATTCATTAACTAATGTTTACAAATCATGCTTTAATAATAGATTTGCTTATTTAATATGGTGCTGCCACCACTGTATTAATAAGGTTTTGCTAGTGTGCTTGTCCATTGCAGGATCAGCCCCTCTTGGTGTGGTGGCCCCAGTACTTGTGTGTCTGTGTGTGTGTTTTAGCATGTGTGTGGTATCTGTGTGTGTGTGTGTGTGTTTGACACGACCGTCTGGAACACATTAACCCGCTCAGCGCACAATCTCTTTCACAGCTGCCGTCCCATTGGTGGCTCGTGTGTGACATCATCTGCTCTCTGTTTTGTCAGCCCTGACCTTAGCATGGCATAGGGTTTCCTTTTAGTGCGTGTGTGTGCAGGGCTGAACATGTGTGTGTTCGGAGATGTGAGTGTGTGTGGTTTAGGGGGTGGGGCTGTGATATTCATTTCTTGGATAATTGTGCTGTTGGACCATTTGTGGGACTGCGATTTCCATGTTATTTAATTAGCTTCATTTGTTTGAGGGACAAGACAAAACAAAGAAAAGATGAGCAATGAGAAAATGATAGAGATGGTGTAAATGAATTGAAGGGAAACAACATCAAATAAAAAAAAATTCTTTCTTCCTTCCGTCCTGTGTGTCCTCAGGCGGTCCAGCAGAGTGTGACGGTAAATTCGTCTCAGAAAGTTCTCACATTCACCAACACCACCCTGGAAGACATCCTTAAGTCCTTCTCTGATGTCAGCGTGATCCGTATCGCCAGTGGCTACCTCCTAATGGTAAACTCACTCACACATCTCCAGTTCTGTCTGGAGGAGCTTTAGATTTATCTAGACTTCCTCTCCTTTTATGTTCATCCTCATTCACTGCACTCTGCTTTACACATTTTAACCTAAAGATTCAAGAATTTGTATTGCCGTGGAATATGCCTTATTTCGATGTTGATATCAGTTTAAGGTTCATTCACACAAAACTGGAGTGACTAAATAACACGAAAATACAAAACATTGTTTCATGAAAAGAAAAATTCACACCAAATCTGAGAAAGACATTGCTTTAATTAATCAACCTGTTAGATTTGTTTATATGGTAAAACCCTCTTGCAAAAGTTGGATTTATTAGTTTGATCCCCATTTAATCACTGCTGTAGCAAAGACATTAGTGCAGTCATGGTCAGATGAGCCTGAAACAAGCTGAAAATGTATAGGAATTCTTTAAAATACCAGTTAATCAATTGGTCGACGCCACTGCCAAGCAGGTTACTGCACATGTTGTGCATTTGCGGACACTGTTTGTACATAATTTTCTGTCTATCTCTCTCCTCTACAAGCAAGTGTCAAAAGGCAAAACATGTCTGAAAAATTTACCTAGTCTAAGAATCGAATGATCGACTGATACATGATACTATGACTAAATATTGAGATGCATTTGCTCATTTTAAAATCTTGTCATGAGCGTTTTTCATGTTGAAAATTCAGACTTGATGTGTATAGGCCTAGTGTTATGTTACATGCAGCTTGCCAGTGCATGCCTGACCCTGCTGTGCCGTGACCGCACTCATGAGAACGACACTGTGGTAATGTGATAATGTCAGATTAACGCTATAGCTGTGTTATCTGTGTGCAGCTTGCCTATGCGTGTCTGACCATGCTGCGGTGGGACTGCGCCAAGTCTCAAGGGGCGGTCGGGCTGGCCGGAGTGTTGCTGGTCACTCTTTCTGTCGCCGCTGGACTAGGACTCTGCTCGCTTTTGGGCATCTCCTTTAACGCTGCTACCACACAGGTACATCGCATGAACATAAGCAAACTATTCATACAAAACTCATTTTTCCATTCCACTTTGTTACTTTTCCATTGATTTTCAATATAAACACACTTAGGTGAACGTCTTTAACCATTGCACTCGAGTCTTTTGTAGCTTCTTGTGCACAACACAGCATTCTAAAAATGTGTTCTGTATGAACCGGCCCTAAGATGTTACTGTACTGTTTACTCTACATGTAGCATTCTTTTTTTTGTATTCATGTGCGTATAGGTGTTGCCGTTCCTGGCCCTTGGTGTAGGGGTGGACGATGTCTTTCTCCTGGCTCATGCTTTCAGCGAGACCGGCCAGAACAAGAGGATTCCATTCGAGGTGTGTTATCTCATTCCACACGTCCTGAAAAACAGGGAACGCTACTAAACAACAAGCGTTTTCTCCTGTGACGGACCCTCAGAAACACAGTGACTACACATCCAAAGATAGTGTCAAGACAAGGCCGTCCGTTCAGAAATGAGGGAGCTAGTATGTTATCAGGAGGAAGGGGGTATATCAGAACATACCCTCATGTTATCACTTACATAAAGGAATGTGTGTGTACCTGCCTCAGCCTGTGATGTAACTTCAAAAACACTACCACACTTTGATCTGCTTAGGGCCACTGAACAATATGTGACTAAAGAAGTTTCTTGATAAAGAGTTTCACTGCTAAAAAAAAAAATGTTCCATGGTACTGCCATTGTTTGTTTGTTTTTGTTTTTTTTGGGGGGGGGGGGGGGTATGGCACCATGTTAATACCATTGGATTCTATAATATAATTTGAAGTTACAAAAAAATACCATGGAATAAACATTAATATTTAATATTTATTTATTATTATATTAATATATAATATAATATATAATATTAATATTTATTTATTAAATATTGCGTAATATTTTCCTAATACCCTTGTGAAAAATAAATATACTAAAATGTATTTGAAATACATTTATTTTATGCTAAGTATACTACAAATACATTTACGTCTTTATGTACTTAATAAAAATACCCTGCAATTGTACTTTTGGTATATTAAAGTGGTATATTTAAATTCCGCTAAACTGGAACTAATTTTGTACTTAATGCACTTTAATTGTACATATAGTATATTTGATTGTGCTAAAGTGGAACTATTGCAAGTATCCTTTAGGTACACTTACATATCTTTCATTTAAAGATTGATTTTATTCAAAATGCATACAGTCCTTACCAATATTGACATTAAAACACATTTTAGGTTTAATATTAAAAATTGTGCATTATGCACTAGTAGTACTCCAAATAAGGTTTAATTATAATTTTTATATCAGTAAGTCTCAAGAGATATGTTAATGTAATTAACAGGTCAATATATTGATTATATATTTGAACTACTTAGTTTGAAATAAATGTATTTTAAATATATTACTTTTTTACTAGGGTATAAATGTAAATATTTGTATAATATCTAGTAAATCTAATATAGCCATTAAACTAAAATATTATAATATTATATTATACTATATAATATGGTGTATTTTTATATTATGTAAATATTTTTTAAATATATATAATGTATATATGTAATTATACCAATTTCCGTTTTACAAATCTTAAGTGTGTAAAACTTACACACTTACTATAAGTGATGGTAAGTTAACATACTTAGTGAGTTCATTCCGTAAAAGATTCGTTAAACTGATTAAAAGTATTTCTGAACTAATCATTAAAAGAACCAGATCACAAGAGTCATTTCATGATTTGGTCTATATTGGCATACTTTGGTATTGTCTTTTTATATATTTCATACTTTTAGACATACTTTTGGTACTGCTACAGTACTTTTTTTGTAAAGCTGTTTCTATCAGTTTCTGTATAGCCTTTACTAGCGCAGACGTTAAGGATTTGAGTTGTTAGTTTTGCCTGCGAGAGTCGATTGGACGATGACAATCTTATGTGTATATGATCTGTTTTTTTAGTAGATTTGTGTACTCGTTTTTGTCGATATATCTGTCAGGGCTATCTTTGTTTAGCTTTCGTGTGCGTGTACGTGTGGTCGTGTATGAGAGGTGATTTAGATGACTCTAATGCAGACGGCTGAGTTCAGGCATGTATTTACTTGTGTTTATGTGAGATTGCACAGCGTGCAGTGACACTTTTGTGTGGAAAGTAAACAGTTCCCCTGTGGGAGGAGAGAGAGTGCAGAGCCCTCCTGTCTTAAAGCTCTCTGTGTGTGGTCCTGCACGTCCTCAGACACCACCAAAAAAAAAATAATAACTTTCCCTTTTTCTTTCCTTCTCCTCATCTCTACCTCTGTGTGTACGGAGGTGGGGTTTTGAACTGTTTCTTTTGCACCTCGCGCCCTGAATGGCTTTGAAACGAGGAGAGAGAGTTTATCCTAACAAGACAGCGAGCCAATCGTGTTTCTGCACCCTGGGCTGCGTTGTTTAAAATGAGATTGATGGAAAATATTTCTGTGTGAGTAAGGGATAAGAAGAAGGGAGGGAAATGAATCTGTTTTTGCTTTTTTCCTCTCTCCAAAAAAAATCCACATAATAGCGGGGCAAGAAAGGAAGGCTTTTCATCAGAAGTTGAGCTCATTAAGTTGTCATAGCAGGCTGTTTGATCATCAGCTCTCTTCGATGTAAATATCGGAGTGCTTAAATGCAAGTTACACCGTCACAGAGGTCATAATGCGTCTGTCAGTTATTAATATTACAGGCGAATTATTTTTGTCAGACTCAGTTTCTGTTCTGCTAACATCTGAATTGTTATTTAAGAAAGTAACCAAGGCCTGAAAGTGACAATAGATGCTTTATATCCCGAATGTGAGGCGAATCTGGCCGCGCATGTACGTCTGACCACACCAGCACCCAGTTTACACGTCTAAATGAGCTGTTTTCATTTACAAAATTTAGAAAATACTAAAGAGATTTGTTAATTTTGCTGTATACATTCTCATATCCACATATTTTGTTCTAATGTCACAAGTAAAAATCTCAAGGTTTACTGGGTTTTACACAATTCTTTTTGCAGTGTGGTTTCGGTGAAGTGTAAGTTACTAGAATAAACATGATCACGTGTATAATTCTTCTTCTCACCGCTGCTTCCTGCTGATTTAGAGAACAATTTTCATTTCAAAGAATAGAACAGTGGGGAGCGCGTGGAGCATAAACGTCACTTCCGTTTGGCGAGATGCGTGCGCAGTCAGCTGAGGCTCACTGTGCGGAGCCAGGTGAAAGTATAAATCCAGCTGTAAAATAAGCAGTACAGAATACAATCTGTACATCTAGTGCATCACATACCCCCATATTTGGGGTATATAACTAATTAATAATTCAAATAAATTGAATAATTAATTAAATAGATAAAAAATATAAATTAAATCAATATTGTAATTTCCAGTTACACTGAATTATATCTATTCTACCAAAATCCGAATAAAATTGCACCACATTTAGATGAAAAAATAAATGAATAAAAGTTTTCAGTATATCACAGTTTTTAATAATTATACATTAAACATAAAGAATTGCAATGCTATCACTCACCAGATGTTAATCATCTTCCTAGTTCAGCAATCTAAACTAAACCGCATCAGACTAGCTGCAAAAACGGTACTTGTTATGGGACTGATGTCAAAACTGTGCACACATTAATATAATACTCCACATGTTTACTTATTATTGCATGTTCAGCAACTTTGTAATGACATTGTTACTCATTTCACATGTCAATCATAACAGAGGGCATTTTTGTACAGCAGACTGAAGTACAGTAGCAGCCAGTTTAATTCTCAGGGTCAGAGAGAAGTTGGAAAATGGACATGAAAAGCTAATGTACAACACTTTTTGGTGCAAGAAACCTTGACTAATATAAGTAGACTCAAGGGGAAGAATAAAATGCTTGCTGTGGATTTGATGACAGTGTGATGTTTCTTTCTATCTTTTTTCCTCAGGACCGCACTGGTGAATGTCTGAAGAGGACTGGGGGTAGTGTAGCTTTGACTTCCATCAGTAATGTCACAGCATTTTTCATGGCCGCCCTTATTCCAATCCCAGCACTCCGAGCCTTCTCCTTACAGGTTTGTTTGTGTGTGTGTGTGTTTTTTCCATCAACTTAAACAGGAATGGAGTTCAAATTGCTTGTCTGTTGCAATTGTGTGTTTGCTTATATTACCAGTGGATGTTTGCTGAAATTTCCCATTGCCATACCTGCTCTTTCTTTGTGTGTGTGTGTGTGTTCCATACCTTCATTGACTCCAGATTTTTCCACGCGACTTTTATTGATTTCATTCATCAAACCAAGCGTGTGACAGGTTGAGAGAGCTGGCGTGGCCCATAACCCCCCCTACGGCGTGTGATTAGTGGTACGGCCCCCTAAGTGTGCAGATTGTGGGCATGTAACTCAATCTGGGAGTGGGGGTGGGTTGCACTGGTTGTTGTTCTGCACATCTGCGGTTTATTTATGACCGCAAGGCTGTGGAAGTGACATTGCAAAGAGGCTGAGCAGGAGATCTGCCCACAACCTGTACCTTACTTAAATCAGGATAAAGAGACTGTCGAATGAAAATTCTGTCATCATTCACTCTCCCTCATGTCGTTTCATACCCGTATAACTTTTTTTCTTTTGTGCGGAAAGAGGAGGAGATATTATGAAGACTGTGGACCGGAGATTTCAAGCTTCAAATTAGAACTCAAAAAGCACCTTTTTAGGCCTTTTCACACCAACTCAAATGATCAGCATGAAAATTCAGTTCAGTTTTTACATGCAATTTGTCTGTTCGGACCAATGCGCATGAACAAACAGACACACACACAAAACACACAGGCTGAAGGATAATGAATGAAAATGCAAATTCACTCCCTGACAGTAGATGGCTCTTCTAGAAAAGCAGAAATACTGCATTGATGCCATACGAATATTTGTGTCAAATGGTAGGGATGTGCCCAAAGTCAAATACTTTGTTCGGAAAGGAAATGACACGTGGTGATATAAATAATGCTTTTTTCTCACAATTATATAACTGAGAAATTATATCGCAGCGTTTCCCATACATAGATCTTACCTGGGTGGGCTGCCCAAGTATATTTGGTGAAACATTTCAATTATTTTTATTCTCATACTTTTTTATCTGCCCGAGATAATGAAACCATGTCTATGGGCCTCTGCTGAATGTATATGGTAATTACAATTTTTTTTCTAAAACTGCATTTCCTACAACCAGCACATGGCAGAATTTTGCCCCTAACACCAAGATCAATATCCAAAAGCTACTCGTATTTAGTTTTGATCATCGTTAAAGGTTTTTTTTTTCAAAAAAATTTAATATTTAAAATGCATGCTAATGGTGTAGTTGAGGAATTTTGCGGTACATACCAAAAAACACAACATAATCTGTATTGAAATTAATTTAGATAAAAAATATAAAAAATTTCATTAAAAAAATTATTAAAAGTCATATAATTTAATATAAACAATAATAATATAAACATATAATTTGTTGTCTTTCACATGTAGTAGACCATTTTTGCTACTATCAATATGCGGGGTATTGAAATCGCTTTTGAATGCACACTGCGCATAGGGAGCAGCGGTACTGATTTTACAAGATAAGATATTGTCAACGACGTTCAGGATCTGTTGGGCACCAAATCCTCCGACATCGTCCTGTCAGTCATCTCTTACTATCTTCACATGAAGATGTACTGTAATAACTGACGACCAGAGCAAGCCTAACCATATCCTTTCAGGGGCTCAGTAAAATGCATTATTCATTTTCTGTGCCTTTCCGAATTTGGAATTAGGCTTTGGGCACATCCCTACTAAACAGATGCTTTAACAGCCGTTTACTGCCCTGAATTTTCTCACCAAACATTCGTCTTAGTGTGAACAGGCCTTTAAAGTGTAATAAATGTGGTCTCTATGACGAATCATACACAATAAGACCATAATCCTCTCTAGCTCTCTTTAGCATGTTTGAGTGACAAGTATTGATGTCCAATTCCCAAATGAATCATTTTGAGTCCGATCTTTTTAATGATCAAATAAAGAATATGAATGATTTGTTAATAATTTGTTCATGATTCACTACTCATGAATGAAGATTTTTCAGTCAATAATGACTTAAGTTTTTTTTGTATTTTCTCAAACTAAGCTATTGTACGGCTTCAGAAGACCTTTGAATATAGAACATGAGTCGAATGGACCACTTTTATCCTTTTTGAAGATTAAAAGCTCCAGTCCCTATTCATTGTAATTACATGGTTGATTTTCCACTGAAAAAAGTATCTATTTTGGGTTTATAATAAATGTTGAGGGGAGTTTATTTTTTGGTGTAGTATCCCTTTAATTTACCTATGAAATCTGAATACCTATGTTTGAATTAAGCATAATTACTCCTACTAAATTCAGTTTAAAGATTTTCTCCATTGGATGTCTATAGCCTCATCCCCCTCACATGAAACTCACACCGATTCAGCGCTTGGGCTGCTTAACCCTTGAACTTTAGGTGAAGTAACCTCGCCATCATCCACATAACCTGCACAGCTGCACAGAGACAGACGCAGAGATTTACACACTGATGCCTTGTTCTGTTTAACAAACACACTCACACAAATCTCAGCCTAAACCCTACTGACAGCCTCCCCCTTTGCGGGATCCTTTGATCCTAAATCATAAATGCAACATTTCTTTAAATGTCTGCAAGTGTAGGCTCATATTGTGTTTGTGTCTATTCGACGATTGCATATTTTCAGAATCTGATGTGCGGGATGAGCCTGCCGACCACACGCAAGACGTGGCTCACGCCTAAACTCGCACACAAGCACTCATACGGTGCTGTAGATCTAGTATTAGGATGTGTGGATTGATGTCTCGCACACATCTGTCAGACACACACGCTGTTTTTCACTGCAGCGCACTCCAACTGGCACCTGTTCAACGGTGCCTGAAAACACTCATCTTCAAAACCGCTGTGAATACACATATATACACACACACGGCTAAGAGATACTTCTTTTGCGAACGTGTTATTTCCTGCCGTAACAGTCTCTCTTTTTTTCAGCTGTAGTGTTTACTTAAGATCTTGAGATTATTTGATTGTTTGTGTCCAAATATGTTTACTTCAACTTTTTGGCGCAACTTATCCACTTTGGGAAAGATTTTTTTTAGCCTATAGATAATCCTGTCCCTGTCAACATTTACTTATACACACAAATTTACAGGCTTTTTGGACTCATCCTGCACTGCACAGATTTTTGCCCAATCAAATGCTCAAGAATGAGAATGAAATATGTCTTTGAAATCAACATAAAGTCAACATAAAATCAACATTGACTATATACTACCATTCGAATGTTTGGGGTTAGTAAGATTTTTTTGTACAAGAAACGAATACTTCTGAAATTGATTAAAAAAAAATGGCAGTAAAGACTTGTGTAATGTTACAACATTTTTCTATTTCAAATAAATGCTTTACCTTTGAACTTTTTATTCATAAAAGAATCCTGAAATGAACAGAATAAGTTTCAATAAAAAATATTAAACAACACAACTTTTTTCAACATTGATAATAGTGGGGGGTTTTTTTGAGCATCAAATCAGCATATTAGAATGATTTCTGAAGGATCATGTGTGTCACAATGAATGACGTTATGGCTGCTGAAAATTCAGTATCAATATTACTGTTTTTACTGTATTTTTATCAAATAAATGCAGCCTTTCTGAGCATAAGAGACTTCTTTCAAAAACATTAAAAAATCTTCCCAACCCCAAACATTTAAACGGTGGTTTATGTTTCATGTTTTAACAAATCACTGGTTTTCTTTCATTTCCATTAAAATAGATATTGCCACATTTTCTTTAACAACGTGTATTTTTATGAATAAACATTACAGAAGTAATTGGTTGCAATTGCCACTTCATGTTGAATATAAACACTATTTCTCTGTTTTAATATGTTGTTATGGTTCAGGTTGTGTTTTGAATTTTCTATCTCTGTTTAGCACTGTTCCTTTGGTACCTCCTTCTCTTTCTGTCCTTTTATCAGTTTCTTTAGCAGCCTAAAACCGGCTGCACATGTCAACCGTAACAGATCTCACTCGAATCACTCGCACACATTCTCTCGTTTGTTCTCTCATTGTTCCTCTCTAGGGCTGATAGATTTGATATTTTGTTGTGTAATGTAACAAGTGTGTCCAAATACTTTTTGGAGTCACTGTATTTTCTATCCATGAGTCTCTCTGTCTTATTGTGTCTTGGCTCTGTCAAGCTGAGCTGCTCTCTGGGTGGTCTGGCAGTCTGACATGGCTCCAACCTCCACCCATAAAAAAAAATACACCCTAACTAGGGCAGGCATGCTTCGATCTGCTCTCTCTCTCTCTCTCTCTCTCTCTCTCTCTCTCTCTCTCTCTCTCTCTCTCTCTCTCTCTCTCTCTCTCTCTCTCTCTCTCTCTCTCTCTCTCTCTCTCTCTCTCTCTCTCTCTCTCTCTCTCTCTCTCTCTCTCTCTCTCTCTCATTGTCATGTCGCTTTACTTCATCCACTCTCTCTTCTCACACTAGTTAATCTGTGAGCTTCAACCGAATTAATCAGGATTAAATGTTTTAAATCACTTGCTCGTTTCCCCACACTGGTAAGGAGCTCTTGGCCCGGTGGAGTCTTTTTAGTAACCGTGTGATATATCGGCTCGGAAAGAAAGTGGCTGTTTCCCAAGGTCAGAAGAGCCACATCTAGCTGAACGCTGAGAAAGATTTTTGCCTGGGTTTGGACACAAACCACTACAGTTTCAGTTCATAGTCAGTTGTTCATATGGGAGTGTGTTAATTTGAATTATGAGTTTGATAGCAATGTGATTTACGTTTAGAAATTTAAGTGAGTTTCACTTAAGCTGGATGAGCCCAAATTCAGTTTTGGAATGCCAAGGGTTATGTTTTTTATTTGTTTGTCATTCATCTGTTCTGAAGAGGATAATTGTCTTAAAATTGAATTTGTTGGGATCATTGTGGTTTTGGCATAGACCCTCTGCAGATGTGCGAGTGTTGCTATATGTGAATATTTTGTGTGCGAGTGTAAATATGCGCTTATTGCAACTTCTCTTTTTCTCTCAGGCGGCAGTGGTCGTGGTGTTTAACTTCGCTATGGTGCTGCTGATCTTTCCTGCCATCCTCAGCATGGACCTGTACCGCCGAGAGGACCGCCGCTTTGACATTTTCTGCTGCTTTGTCAGGTAGTGTGCACATTTACTCATCATAAACTGCTGTTGTTTTCAAAGCTAATTATATTTAACATACACTTAGCTTAACTCTACACTTAATAGGAAAAAAAAAAAACATTTGCATTTTTGGAGAAAAACATAATTTAAGCATTATTACTTTGAAGGATGTCGCTAAATAGAGTTAGCTAACTTCTGGGGGTTTTCCCCAAGTAAACATACATAAACCTAATTTCCATTTTTGGCCTATATAAAACTTTGTTCTTATGATGACCTTAAAAGTTTAGTTCACCAAAAACTGAAAATAGTCTTCATTTACTTACCCTCATGTCATTCCAAACTCGTAAGGCTTTTGTTAATCTTAGAAACACAATCCGTCCTTTGACAGCCCACACAACTACCACTTCAAAAAAAGTTCATAAAGAGGTCGTAAAACAAATCCACATGAATTGAGCGGTTTAGTCCAAATTTTGATCACTTTTATGATGAACAGATTTAATTTAGGCTTTTATTCTTATATATACACTAATCAAATCACACATCAGATATGGCAAACGGAAGCTCAGGCATGTTGCTTGACGTGCGAAAACCAATGAGGTTCATTCTCGTGTGTTACGCAGCATGTTTGAGCTTTCACAAGAATCAGTGAGGTTTGTTCTTGCGCTGAATGTTTATATGTAAAAAATCCTAAAATTCCTAAAGCCCTAAATTCAATCTGTTCATCATATAAAGCGACCCAGTCTCTTCAGAATATTTGGAATAAAACACTGTGTTCATATGGATTTAGTTTTACGATCTCTTCATGAACTTTTTGAAGCAACAATGTGATAGTTGCATGGGCTGTCAGTGGAGGGACAGAAAACTCTCAGATTTCATAAAAATGTCTTTATTTGTGTTCTGAAGATAAACGAAACTCTTACGGGTTTGGAACGACATGAGGTTGAGAAATTGACCATTTTTTCATGTTTGGGTGAAATAACAATTTAAGTTCACTACTATTCAAACGTTTATATTATATTTTGTTTATTATATATATTTAATATATTTTGTGTGTCCACGAAATTATTAAGCAGCACAATTATTTGAAACATTAGTGAAACAGGCATAGACACTGAGGTCACTGATATGATTTTGTGAATTCATTCAGATAATGTATACAATGACTTATGACACTAAGTACAGTATCAATAACACAATTAAGCATCAACCTGTCCTAACATCTATACTTTGTGTGCATATGTGTGTGTGTTGATGTTTATCTCTGTCTGTGGCCCCGGGCCTTTAAATAAGACATGCTGTTGCCTCTCCTGGTTTCTACAACATTCTTGGTGTCTGATGAGAGAGATAAAGCAAGTCAGCTATAGGCACATACTTTACCTTCTTAGTCATGCCCCCAAACTCCTGCAGGAAATTAAACCTGATGCCTAAACTTTCACCATGGTTGAAACGCTTGCTTTTTAGTCACCAGCACTCACTCGCCTCTTGGCTTTAACTGCTCTTGACTGGAAAGCTGATTGCGGTCGTATTTACATTCATTTGCATGAGCGCTCAACAGTAACGAGTTGCCACATCTGAAGGACTTTCTTAAGCTCACTTGCTACATCTCCATTCATATAGAAAATCCTGCAGAAGATACAAACTCTTTTACAAAACCTTGTTAACCCCGTCATTTGACTTCTAAGCCTGCATACTAACTGTCATGAACCCTTACAAGTAACTGATTTGGAGTGTGTTACATTGGCAGCGACTCGCCACTCAGGTGGCTCTCCAGACAGAAAACTCAACTTTCAATTGATTTTAGCAGAGTTTGACATTAGAATGTTTTTAAAAATACAGAGCATACACAAATTTTGGGTAAAATAATCCAGTTTTTTACATATTGATACGTTTCAGTCTTTGAATGATTGAATGTCTTGCATCATCAACCATCCTGTATTTATTGCTACGTTCCGATTTGCGTACTATCCATCCCAAATGGTATTCGAAATTAGAATTAGTTTGTGCAAATCATTGTATGATGAAATGAGTATCCCAAAGGTACCCGTATTAAATAGCGTAAATTAAATAACATGAAATATGCAGTGAATAAGAAGATGTTAACTGTGATTTAAAATGACTGACAGGCCAGTTTATGGTGACAGGATCCACAAAGTCTGCGACACTGCGACCCATTGAAGACACAATTATGACATAATAGTTTGTACACACTCAAAATTATCTACTTTTTCTTCACATAAAGATTACATTTTTTAGTGCATAGTATAAGTGGGCGAATTGGAACACAGCACAACCGAGCTTGTCGCAGCCATTATGGGATTTTCCATTAACGATACGTATGATGCTGACTTAAAATTTGGACCAATCGAGGTATCTTAGAAGGAGCAATGATAAAGATCCCTTCCTTTTTAAACTGCCTTTGTGATAAATGTTAGTCTATACATGCCAACTTTATCCAGCTCTTCTGTATCATTTCCTGTGTTGTTGTGATATAAATTGATATTGCAGGAAATTCCACACAGAGTCAACCGTTACATGGTGCTTTTGTGTTACTGAAATGCTCTGTCGTTCTCTCTCTCTCTCTCCTTTAGCCCTTGTGCTAACCGGGTGATTCATTTGGAGCCGCAGGCATCGTACGCCGACTCCTCTGCTGACTCGAGCCGCTACAGCCCTCCGCCCTCCTACAGCAGCCACAGCTTCGCCCAGCACACCCAAATCACCATGCAGTCCACTGTACAGCTGCGCACAGAGTACGACCCCAGAACACAGGCCTACTACACCACAGCCGAGCCCCATTCTCACATCTCCGTCCAACCCTATGCCCCAAATCCCACTCCCAACCCCAACCGCAACAACAACAACAACAACAACCGCAACAACAGCAGTGCAGGGCCAGGAGCGGCTTCTGATACAGCGTCCTGCCAGAGTCCTGATGGCGCTAGCTCCACACGAGACTTGCTATCTCAGTTTGGGGAGTCGAGTTTACGCTGCCTGGAACCGCCGTGTTCACGATGGACGTTTGCATCATTCGCTGAGAATCATTATGCACCATTTTTACTGCAGCCTACAACAAAGGTGAGGGTAATACACTTTTTTTTCCCACCGCACACATCATCCGATTAGAAATGGGATTACAGATGCCAGCAATGAGCTAATCTCCTGAAGTTAAGTTTTGTAAGTGTTATTTTGTGAGTCAGGGCCTTCTGAAAACCACAAACACCTCAAACAAGGCAGAACTTCGTCATAAGACACTAAAACAGCAGTAGTTTCAGATATAGCCAAACTCTGACTCATATCTTTCGTTTTGTGTGTGTTTCCTATCAGGTGGTGGTAATTTTGCTCTTCTTGGCACTACTCGGGGTCAGTCTGTACGGCACCACCCGCGTCCGGGACGGTTTAGAGCTGACTGACATTGTGCCTAGGGAGACGGGTGAATATGACTTCATCCGTGCCCAATTCCGCTACTTTTCCTTCTACAACATGTATGTGGTGACCCAGAGAGCGGACTACGCACAGATCCAGCCTCAGCTCTATGAGCTGCAGCAACGCTTCGGCACTGTGAAGTACGTCCTGCGGGAGGAGAACGGCCAGCTCCCACGCATGTGGCTGCATTACTTCAGAGACTGGCTGCAAGGTAATACATTCAGATGTGTAATCGATCAGTCTTGCGTCAGAGACCATTGGTGGAGGCCTTTAATTAAACTGCAAAAGGTCTGGTCATATTGGGCATAAACCTCTATCATTTTTGTTAGGTGTACTCATTCAAGTTTGGGATTCAAGTACTCTTATTCAGCAAGACACATTAACATTAAATTGATCAAAAGAGACCATAAAGACATTTACAATATTACAAAAGATTTCAATTTCAAATAAATGCTCTTGAACTTTCTATTCATCAAAGAATCCTGAATTATTGTATCATAGTTTCCACAGAAATGTTAGGCAGCACAACTGTTTTCAACGTTGATGATGAAAAATCAGCATATTAGAATGATTTCTGGCCAAAAACTGAAACTGTAGCTTTGCCATCACAGTAATAAATTTTTTAAATAAATTAAAATACAAAAACAACTATTGTAAATTGTAATAATATTTCATTTAGGGGCACAATAAATCGATTCATATCGATTCTGAGCTTAGTTTTTAACAGCAGATGGTGCTCTTGGGTAGTTTTTAACCACACGCTGAAATGCTCACGAAGAAGAGCACTCGTGCTTTCGGCTGAGTCTGAGAGAAATGTACTTGCACCTCAGAATGCTTTTATGACACAAGATTAATGTAAACAGCTCTTGCAAACACCCTTCATTCGCTTCAACATTTTTGAACTTCATGAATGATTATTTTATAGAAAGTTCAAGTGATGTGTGTAAGGAACTGAAAGCAAGCAGTGTACTGCTGTTTCTAAAGCTGTTAAAAACCATGCTCAGAATCAATTCAATAGAGAATTGTGATATAGAATCTATTCAGAATAATTTTTCGATTTTAGATTTATTGTCCCAGCCCTAATTTCATAATAGTACAGCCTTCGTGAGCAAATAAGACTTCTTTTAGATACATTAAAAAAATCTTACCGACCAGAAACTTTTGAATGGTACTGTATTTTTAAAAAGGGAAAAAACCTCCAACATCCCATTTGCCAATACACTTTTTTTTTCTCTAAAAAACATTTGAATTTCACAAACTACTTCATTTTTACAAGCATCTTCATTGGATTCTAGTTTTACCTCAATTTTACCATCATCAGATCATCTGTTTCTCACAAACATCAATCACGCTGCTAAACCTCCAAATCTGTAACACATTTAATTTCTTAAGACGGATTATGATCTGAGAATGAGAGATTTAAATTGAGAGATTAAAAACAGAGCGAAACTGTGAAAAAGAAAAAGACAGAAAAAGTCTGGGGAGGCAAAAAAAAAAAAATGCAGTGAAGGTGAGTAAAAAAACAAAACAAAAAAAAACCTCAAGATTGGGAGATAAAGGGCATGTCCCTGCAATAACTTTCTCCTTGTGGCCTCCTCCACAGTGGCTTCTTTCCACGAAATCCATGTGTCGAGTGCTCGGAATGCCGTATCTAATCCCTGGCGGGCCAAATTCAAAAGCAAACCTTGTTTTGCCCACTTTCTCTCTCATAACTCCTCTTTTAAAAGGCATACCAAACGACTTCTGTCCAGACAGAGTTTGGGTGGCATGTACAGACTTGCTTTGTCGCTGTCAAATCGGCCAACCAGAACCTCAAACATCACTGGCCATTTTCATTTACTTTCTTTTGTTTAATCCTTTCAGCGATCTCATTAGAACACTTTTTTGTTCCGTGCAGGAGCAGTGTCTCTGTGTGCGTTTACTTTGGTGTATGTATGTGCGTAAAGGCTTCAGTAAAGGCTTCTCCAGAGAGGGTGGAGAGAGCTGTCTTTAATATTGTGGTTTGAAATGGCTCGACAAATTGGTCACAGACAGTGAGCCGAGGGAGAGAGAAAACAATGTGCCCTAGAAACGGACCACTGGCATTGAGGGGAGAGAGAGAACAAGATGTTGAGGGATGAGGAGAGGTTAACCTGATTTCTTATAACCTATTGACAAAATAATGTGTGTGTCCCGGCAGGTCTGCAGGATGCATTCGATAAGGACTGGCAGGCCGGTAGGATCACTCAGGGGAACTACAGGAATGGCTCTGACGATGGTGTCCTTGCTTACAAACTCCTGGTGCAGACTGGCCGCAGGGATAAGCCAGTCGACATCAACCTGGTAAGAAATAAACTAGATTTGAGCCCATCTCACTTGAGTAAAATCAGATACATCTCAGTGCACCACCAGTTTTCATGGATTGAATCCCATGATTCTCAGAGAGGTGATGGAGCCAGTCTCTCTGGGGTGGTGCAGCCACAATTTAAAATCTCACCTATATCCAGATTATCTACTCTTTCTGAAGAGCACATTATCTATCTATCTATCTATCTATCTATCTATCTATCTATCTATCTATCTATCTATCTATCTATCTATCTATCTATCTATCTATCTATCTATCTATCTGTCTATCTGTCTGTCTGTCTGTCTACAATAATAATAAAATATTATAAAGTAATAATATAATATTATAATTAATATCTGCTTATTGATTTTTATTGTGCAAATGTCTAATATTTATTATTATTTTTTATATTTATATATATTTTGAAAATATTGTTCTTGATAATAATAACAATAATATGTTGTAGTATTATTATTTACTATTAAACAACTATCATCCCCATCCCTATTTCTTCTTTCTGAAGTATATTGATACAGTAAAGTGGCCTGGCCTTTTCTGTTACTTCCTGGTTGACATGATCAACATGTTTATGTGAATCTTTGGTTGTGTGTGTAATTCTGGAGATGATGGAGGGGTGTTTGGCTTGATATGCGTTTAGCATCAGTGTCAGGGTTTATAACCACACATCGGAACCACACCTGGCTTCTGAATGTCCGTTTGTGTCTGTCCTCATTCTCTCTCTCTCTCTTCTCTCTCTGATTGCTTTACCAAGCACAGGAATTTAAAGCTCTCGATGGGGCCGCAACTTTCCTCTGAAAAAGCAATTAAGTCTTCATTTAAACCATTTGTTCCAGTTTCTTGCTGCAGGCCTAAAGCTCAGCCTATACAACCTTTTCAGGACTCCTTCAGAGGGGCCTTGTCAAGAAAGAAACCACTGCATGCACACACACACACCGGCAAAAAAATATAACAGGTTAACACATTAACAGTTTCCAGTTGCTACCCAGCATGAAATGTCAGGCAAGAGGAGAGCAAAAATATGAAAAATACAAAGCATACCACATGCCAGAGGGACTAGAGGGTGGGGAGGTGTGGAGTGGACGGCTGCGAGCAAGAATGTGTGTGTTTGAGAGTATCATCTTGTCGGGTAATTGGCAATGCACACATAAGACCAGAAATGATTTGCATTTTTGTTGTATTCAAGTGGTCATTATTGTGCTGAACCATTGCCAGCTGAATGGGAAAGAAAAGCCAGCCGATCTGTGTTGGTGTGCGGCCCCGTGATGTCATTTCCTCTGCCTGTGAGGGAAGAGGGGCGGCAGTGGGCCAGGAGGCCGCCAGCTTTGCACTGTGTGCTTCCCGTGACAGCTTGAAGACATACAGTTGTTGCGCATCCTGCTGCTTAATGCAATCCAGATCTTTGGAATCCAAGTCCACTTTTTTCTCTCCCGCCTCTCGCTTATTCCCTTCTCTTGGAAGTACTGCCATGTCTCCTTTCAGTGTACACAGAGGTGGGAATCACATGCTGCCTGTCTCTTGTTCACCTTAATACTTGTTCTACTTTTTCCTTGAGGATTTTTTTTCTTCATCTGATTGATTTTAATAGAAAATTAATACAAAATTAACTTTTTATTTTATATATTTGTTTTATTAAATTGAAATTCCTGTCTCTCAATTTGTCTTACAAGTCTACATTTTTATTTTAGTTTTTTTTAGTAATTAAATTACATTATCTAATATATATTTTTTGTGATTGTTTTTTATTTGTGATTATTATGATAAATTACTATAGTAACAGCAAAGATACATCCTAAAAATGGTGAGACAAAGACAGAGAGACAGACAGACAGATATATTAGAAGTAACAAATGATCAAACCATGGCAGCAAATTATCACAAATCAACAACTCTTCACTTTAAAGCAATTCTTTTAAAGTTTGTATCACTCTAATAGATAACAGTATGTAATCTAGCTCCATTGATTATTGCAGTATTGAATTCTAAACAGTCTGTTATTGAATGAGAGCATCCACAATCCTTCCACGTCAATATCAAGTTTCTTTCTTTTTTTTTTCAGGCAGTTTTAACTTGTGTTTTACTTTTGAGTAGGATTTTAAGTCATTGTGCTATCAAAAACCCCATTTTGCCTTCACGGCAGGAGCCCTCTGTGGCGCCGGGCATTGTGGGTATCCATAGGGGTCAGGAGAAGCAAGTGTTTGCAACATTTGTACAGATGTTGTGTTATTTTTATAGCTCTCCTCCATTTGCTGGGTGGCATTTCCTCCAGTGTTAACAGCAAGGTTAACTGCACACAGACGCGCTCAGGGACTCCGGCCAATTTTTTTATTGTTACACTAACTCAAGCAATTTTTCTCTCACTCACTCTCATTTCCACCACACACCCTGACCCCCCCAAACACACACACACACACACACTGACCCCCAACTCCTGACTGGGAGACTGTAGATTTATTTTCTCTAGAAGCATGTATGGCATTGAGTGTGATGCCGTAATGACTTTGCCTTCACAGGAGGTAGCTAGGCGAGAAGCAGAGATTACTGCAGTGCTGGTGGGCATTCACAATGCCCGATTATATAGTACATACATTGATGTATCTGCTTTTTATAGAAATAGTTAATGTTAGCAGACAAACAGTGTTGATTGAACAGTTTCTAATTTTACATTTTCTTATTTTTTTTAAAATCACCAGCTAACCAAACAGCAGTTGGTCGGTGCCGATGGAATCATCAACCCGAACGCTTTCTATATTTATTTATCTGCCTGGGTGAGCAATGACCCGGTGGCCTATGCCGCATCCCAGGCCAACATCCGTCCTCACCCTCCTGAGTGGCTCCATGACAGGACAGACTCCATTCCTGTCAGCAGACTCCACAGTGAGTACTTTCTGATTCATTTATCACCAGTCCAAGGGGCGAAATGATTACAATTAGCGATCAGCGATTTAATATGCTGAATTTTGTTGATCTTATCCTGTTATCCTTATCGCCTATGCTTTGTAAGCACAATAATTTCATCCCAAGCAGCAACAGATGGCATCACTAGGTTACTTAGACATCTTAAACCTGTTAATAAACCTGCTGTGATTTTGTGTATTTTTTTTATTCAGGTCTTATTTGGTAGGATATACATTGCTTTTTGTGTTAAATGGTACTGTCAACATGAAATGGCATTTACAGCACATTTTACATCCGTAAGGTTACCTATTTCATAGTAAAACAGGACATTCAAAACTAAAATTTATGATGGGACATATTTATCTTATGTACAATGTTTGGTGTAACTCATTACTAAGTATTTAATTACTGTTCCCTTAAAAAAATAAAGTAAGGGATTACACATTTATCTGTAATTTAATTAGTTACTTCTGATGTAATTGCATTAAAAAGTGTACAGAACAATTCTATATAAAGTGATTTTTATATAGAATGAGAGTGAATTTAACATCAAAATTTAATGTCTAATGTATGTAAAAATGTGTGGTTTTAATGTAGCCTCCATTCAATTACTTTGCTCCATTCAAGAATAATTTATTCAATTTTATATTATTTATTTGAAAAGATGTTTTCATGTCTATCCTTGTATTGTTCAACTGGTAGAGGTTGATATGGGATTTAGAAAGTAGTAAGTAATGCAATACTTTTTAGAGAGTAATTATTACAGTAATCTATTTACACTGTTGAAGATGTAAATAGTAATTAATTACTTTTTTAGTGTAACTTACCCAACACGGTTTATGTAGAATTTTTTATTTTTTCGGCTTACTGAAAATTTTAATTTTAATTTTACTCTTTAATCATACAATGATGAGTTGTTTCCGATTAATTATTTTATTTTTATTTGATTCATTTATAAATAAATATAAAATTAATCCTAAACCACTCATCATTGCATGTTTAAAGAGTAAAATTAAAATAAATTAAAATAAGAATGATGTCACCAAGCCCTCTGATTTGGTAAGCAGTGTTGAGTAAATAAATATGAAACATGCATTGTATTGTTTATAGTAAGACTAGGAGTATATGATTAAATGTATTCTGTTACAAAGGAAGGTCAACTGAGCTTTTCCAAAACTGAGTGACTTGTGTATCATCGACGAAGTTCAGACAGCGAAAGTGAGTTTATTCAATTTGTAGTCGTAATTTTAAAGTTAACAGCGGCTGCGTGAGCTTGTGTACATTGTGTGTGTGCAGTACACAGTGGGCGCTCGGGGGAAATGTGACTGGATAACAAGCCGAAACGGCCTCTCCGAGTCGGAGCCCCCACAGCAGGCTGGCAGACATCCAACTCCCGTCCTGATGGAAATTTATAGTGGAGATTATAACGGGGCAAAAGCATGTTTAGCAAGTGGTCCTGCCTGACCCTTCAGGCACAGGAACACACACTCAGATATTCCCTCCCTTCCACCCACACGCCCTTCACAGACACTCTCACACACACCTCCGGAGCGCTAGTCATTCTAGGTCACATTCTTCTGATTTTTATTTGTGGTTTTAAGACTGCCGCTTATCCAAGTCCAGTAGCCGGAGTGATGACTCATTCCAGGCCTGCTGCTGAAAGCCCTGCAGTGCACACAAGCTTTGATGACAGGTGATAACTGTCAGCATGAATTTGGCAATACTCGTACGTTTGATGGCCGTCCATGTGTGTGTTCTTTCCGGAGAGGAGCGGTGGGATATTTCAGTGCAGATTTTTGACAACATAATTACAGCAGAGCATCATCAGGATTGACACTCGGCTGCATGTCGAGATTTGATAGCTGGTATTTTAGCCCTCTTTTTCTCCTGGGGCGGTGAAAAAATCGACATGTTTAATAGGTGTAACTTTGAGAATGCTAGACGTCCTTTATGCTAACTACGATTCTGAAGGAGTGGCAGATCATGTGGCTTGTTGTAAAAGTAAAATTTACTAATAATTATCCCTTGACGTCTTTGTCTTTACACCTGCAGTTCCTGCTGCTGAGCCCATCGAATATGCACAGTTTCCCTTCTACCTCAATGGGCTTCGTGAGACGCCACAGTTCGTGGAGGCCATCGAGAGTGTCCGTGCCATCTGCAGCAACTACAGCCGTCAAGGCCTGCCCAGCTACCCAAACGGCATCCCCTTCCTCTTCTGGGAGCAGTACGTAGGCCTGCGTCACTGGCTCCTGCTGTCCATCAGCGTCGTGCTTGCCTGCACCTTTCTAGTGTGCGCCGTCTTCCTGCTCAACCCCTGGACTGCGGGAATCATAGTAAGTTTCTCCTTAAGATGTGTCAGGGTTTTATTTACACACACATCGATCACAGACTTGGCTCTATGTGTGTGTGTACATTCAAGTCCTGTACAAACCAAGTCTGAATTTTTGGCATGAAACAGAAATATACACCGCAATTATCTGTTGTTTTTGTAGTTGGAAATCTAGGTCAGTTTTTTAAAATTGTTCACATGTCAAAAAATTAATTCATGGATCCATACTTTTTTTGAGACATCAGATTCGGTGTAAGTAGTTTTGACACAAATATTTTTTACTTTCGTGGCATTTAGTCACACTGGACTTGGTGTACAGACTTGGTGTGAAGATATAGATATAAATATATAGATAAAGCTTTTCATACTTTATATGTGTGTGTTTTTAAGATCTTTTTTTCATTGTGTAACTCTTACAGTACAACCTTTTTATACCCTTTTTTTGGAGTAAAAAGATACCACCTGTAAAACACTATTGAATATTTTTCCTAGTTGTCTCAAAATGAGTATATTTTTTGCAATTCCAACTTTAGTTTATATCTTATAAAAAGTACTTTCTCACAATTACCTTTATTTATTAATTTTTTTACTCTGATGTGGAAACAAGTAGTGGTCTACTGATATATTGCTATATTTGGCATTTTTTAAAATATCGCCATTGGCCGATAAGTTTTTCTGTTTGGCCGATGTGTTAGAAGTGGGACTTTTATTTTGACACCAGAGAACCGCTGCGCTCTCATTCTCAGTCTACATTAGTCTCTGTTTAACAGTCTGTCTAATGCATTACTAGATTGAACTGCTAAACAAAGAAAGTAAACTGTGTAGGAAAAAGTATTATAGCGTTTGCTTTTATATTATTATTTGTAAGAGAAAGGCAAATACTATAATACTTATTTTCCGTCAGCATTCAGCAAATACTCATTTATATCATTGAAACAAATCTTTGAATATCTAATAAACACAGTTTCACAAACGCTGCAGTGTTACTCAAATTGAATGTGGACAGGAGAGTTCAGTTTCACAGGAGACACATGATCGACAGACATTAAACCTTTGATTTCAAACTATGCTGCGCTATATTCAGTTGCCCACTGTCATACTCATGTCAATTTTCACTGTGTGCTGTATGTAAAATTAGTTTTACCTAGTCTTTTTTTTTTTTTTTTTTAAATATGATTCCCAGTGTTCACACACTTACCAGATTACTGAGTGCCCTGTTGGTTACAGTGTTTACTTCTTTTTTTTATTAATTTTTTTCCAAACAATTTCGTTATTTGTGAAAAATACTGTAATACGATTATAGAATCAACAAGTTGCCATCATTTTCAAATTATTTATTCCTAATATATTAAATAATAATTGAAATAAATATAAACAAGCTTTTACAATGTCCTCTTCATTATTCTGCGAAGGTCTGTGATGTACAAGAGGTTTGGAAGTAATTAAATAATTTAGAGCAAGACAGGGGAGGGCAGGCAGGAATAGCTGAAGAGAAGCTGTGTTTTTACAGCCCTGCTCTTTGTGTTTATCTTATACTGTCAAAGCCAGTTTGTTTAGTCTACATGAGGCTTTTTGAGACATTTCTCTCAAATAAATGGGGAAATGAAAGGTTACCACAGCAACTATATCACTCCACATATAAAATAGACCTGCTGTTCCTGCGGAAATGTGCACGTATGTAACATTTATATCATTTGGAAGGCCTAACTTTCTTTCCCACACTCTGTCAGGGACTTTTTGATTGTTTCTGTTTTATTAGGGGCAGTGTTTAAGCCATCTGACTGATCCAACTCTGTCTGACAGGATAGCGGCTTCATCCTTTTGCTTTACTGGACACTTGAAAGGGAAAGTTATAGCCCTGCTTCAGCTTTTACCATTGCGCTTTTGTCCCAGACCACCAGCGGCCCCCTTAAACTCCATACGTCCCCACTTCCGCAATGCTCGACCCCCCTCCTTTTCATTTGCCAGCCCCAAAACTCCCCTTCTTTGGCCCTCTTTCTGTCCTCTTCATCCCTCTTCAAAGGCAGCTGGGCCCCCCAGTAACCCAAGACTCATCAGCTGATTATGGCATTTACTTCACCAGTTCATAGCCCGAGTTCAGCTCCATATGAAAGCGTCGCAAAAGAGCCCGTCTGAAGAGCAGATATTTTCCCACATTCCACAGCGCTTTATCTAAGCTGACCCATCTAACCCGAGCCGTACTTTACTTTAATCTATGTAAAGTATGGCTCCTTGTGTTTTAGGAAAGAAATAGGATGATGGATTTATGTTTGCCGGTCCTCTCCAACAGGTGTTGGTGCTGTCTTTGATGACGGTGGAGCTGTTCGGCATGATGGGATTGATCGGCATCAAGCTCAGCGCTGTGCCCGTCGTCATCCTCATCGCTTCCGTTGGTATCGGTGTGGAGTTCACGGTCCACGTGGCACTGGTGAGTTCATGCGCTATTCATAATTGCAGCTATTTCTCACAATTGCATCTTTTTATCTCACAATTGCAAATATGTATAGCTAGTGCACTCATAATTTATTTGTCTGGGTGATTTATATTCATCATATTTGTCATGTTTTCTTCTCAGGCGTTCCTCACAGCCATCGGGGACAGGAACAAACGAGCCGTTCTAGCGCTTGAGCACATGTTTGCCCCGGTGTTGGATGGAGCGTTTTCCACTCTGTTAGGAGTCTTGATGCTGGCAGGGTCAGAGTTCGACTTCATAGTCAGGTAAAGACTGCAGACTTGTATTTTGAATCTCTTTGTGTTGCATAGATTGTAGTATATTTAATGTACTTTAAGATGGGATAGCTGTGTTAATCAATGTATAGGGTTAATTCACCCAAAAATGAAAAAAATTGTCACCAATTACTCCTCATGTCGTCCTCATGTCCTCATGTCGTTCCAAACCCTGAACAATCCAGACTTTCATCTTTGAAACACGAATGAAGATATTTTATATGAAATCGGAGAGATTTCTTTCGCTCCATTGATAGTCCACAAAGTAAAACTAAAAAGATCGTAAAACCAAATTTTATGAAGAAACATGATTGCTTTATACGATGAAGAGATTGAATCTAGGCTTATATTCACATACAAAAACATTGATCAGTGAACATAAATAGAAGCTCACTTGCTTGATGCAAGAGAACAAACCTCATTAGTTCTTATGGAAGCTTTACACCTGAGAATGAGCCTCATTGGTTCTCACATATCAAGCGAGCATTACTGAGTATCCGTTTACCATATCTGATAGTTATGTTAATGAATGTTTATGAATAAAAGCCTAAATTAAATCTTTTCATCATAAAAAGTGATAGTCTCTCCAGAAAATTTGGAAATCCCCTCAATTTATATGGATTAGTTTTATGATCTCTTTATGAACATTTTGAAGCCTCAACGTGGTAGTTGCGTAGACTGTCAATAGAGCGAAACAAATCTCTCAGATTTCATTCAAATATTTTCATTTGCGTTCCGAAGATGAATGAAAGTCTCACGGGTTTTGAACAACACGAGGGAGAGTAAATGATGACATAATTTCATTTTTGGGTGAACTATCCCTTTAATGATCAAAACAGTCTATCTTTTCAACTTGCTGGTCATTTTTCTCTCTCATAAGGTATTGCTGGTCAAATATACTGTCATTTTAATTTTTCTTACATTTTTAGTACACAATAGCTGTTCTTGTGCAATATTTGTCTCCAATAATGTGTCCTAACCAGGCAAGATGCGACAATTCCGGCAACAAGCTGATTTTCTGTCCCCTCTGAAAACAAAATTATGGTTAATCATAACCAAAAACCATATTCCTTGTATTGTCGTGGCATCTGGGATGCTTCCTAAGATGGCATCCTTGTTTAATGGGATAGTGCAATTCAATTCAAATTTATTTATATAGAACTTTTCACAATATATATTGTGCATAAAGTGGCTAAATACATAAAGTAGTTTTACAGAAATTGTTTCAATGTTACAATTTAAGTATTCTGTTATCAGCCAGAGATTTTAAAGTTATGTCCATTTGGCAGTAATATACAGCTGTAATACAGTACGTTATTTGGTTAGTATGTGTTTTTGATAAATGTTTATATGTGAATGAAAACCTAAATTGAATCTTTTTGTCATATATATGATCATGTCTCTTCAGAAGATGTGGAGTAAACCCCTCGATTCATATGGATTTCTTTTACGATTTCCTTATGAAGCATCAAAGTTTTGCTGGAAACTTTGCACTTTAAATGGAGTGATAAAAATCTCTCGGGTTTTATCAAAAACATTTTCACTTGTATTTTTAAGATGAACGCATGACACGAGTGTAGGTAATTGTCACAATAGTCATTTTCCGGTGAATGACAAAATGTGCCGCTCTCTGCTCATCATAGCTGCTTTGACAGAAACTGATTAACATAGAAAAGATCGTTTTTATCACTTGTCTCTTTTGTCACATCGCCCCTGGTTAGGACATGATGTAAATGTTTTCCTAACTCTCTTCTCAGTCTTAACCAACCTCCCTTCATGTTCTACATGAGCACGTATCTTTCCTGTCTGTCTTCACAGAGCTTGAGGCTCTTCTGTGTTTTCTGTAATCTTTTTTTTCTATGGCCCTGCAAAGACATTTACAAGCTGAGCGCAGAGAGGGCCCGGGGGTTATTTTGCAGCAAGTCGAGGGGTGGAAATGAGGAGTGACACACACTGCTACTTAGAGGATCTAAATCAGTAACTTTGCAATTGCTTTATGTTTTATGTCCTTTCCGTCCTCAGATGAGTCCAAACACATACAGTAATTTATTGTTTCTTAGAGTGGTACTGAGACTATCATTGTGCTGAAATTCAAATCACACTTATATCAAACTGAGTCATGGGTGTTTGAGTGGTAAGTTTCTCGGCTGTTTCTTCAGCAGGGAAAGAACAAATGTCTGCAGTAGCTCATTCTTATTAGAGGACTGGAAAACCACCACAGTCCTCCACCCTCAAATCACTCTGGATCTAAAGTAGCATGCCAGAAAAATAATACTCACACAAGTTCAGAGCAATCACACACTCACTCCGCAGACCACATTGGGCCCCAGTCCCTCTCATGGGCTCCCATTGAAACGCAACTACTGTTTTTTCATCAAACAAAACCCCCTGGCCTCCGAAGATATGGAAAAAAACAAAAACGCAGGCTGTATTTTTATAGCCTTGCAGGAATAAATGTTTCCCTGACTTTGCTCTGTCAGGTCCGCTAATGTTTTGAATCCAAACAAATCGGACGTGTTGCTCGGCGAGGTTTCGCTAGGGAGAAGTGGCTTTTGAGAACAGCTTTTGGTTCATGGACACTTCACGCAATGTCTCAAAGTTCAAAGTTGAAGAACATAAAACTCTTTTGTTGCTTCAGCCAGTCTGAAGGAATCGCTCTCATCCGTGGAAAAGCACACCGGTGTAAATCACTCGTCAATACGAACGTTTAGTTTGGAGTCTGTGACTTTCCGAGCAGTTCGACCAAGACAATGTTCATTTTTCATAGTCTGTTGAGTTGTAGCTATTGATCTGTTTGATCTCTCTGCTTGTGAGTTCTGTCTTTCGTGTGGTAGAGCAAGAGCTGAAATCAAACCCAAAAGTGCAATTCAAGGAGCCTTACTTGATGAAATACAGACATAGAGTAAAGATCCAAACCTTTTTTTTTTTTTTTTTCAAACATAAGCCTAAATAATACCAGGCTGGCTTCTCTCTCCACTCTCTCCCCAAACAAGTGGCGTCTGCTTGGTTAAACACTGTGGTAGCTGTTCCCTTGCATGACATAGATAAATTGAGTGGGCCAAGAGAGACACCCAGATCTGTGTTTCTCTAGTGAGAAGCCCACCTTATGCGGCCTTTACAGGACATTGTTTGAGTCTGAGGAGCTTCTTGTAAACCTGGGGAGGCCAAGCAAGAGCAGCATCAGTTATAAATGTGTCTGTGAGTTTAGTCTGAGGCGCAGCTGTGCTGCATACCAGCTGGCGGGTGTTTGCTAATGTACCAGTCTCTCCCACACATGCATTCACATATTCATTCCCATATAAAGTATGGTTTAAATGCATATTTCACCCATGCAATGCACTGCAAAAATTAGTTTTCCGTAAAAATATCCATACTTTCTAATAACAAGATGAAATGACTTGAGAAATTATACAAGATAGTAAGGTCTTCTGTATACAAGTGCTGAAATTCAGATATGGTAATGAGCGTTTCATGTCTAACACGCTCTGTAAGAAGTAGACCAATGGCTGACTTGGCCATCTGACCAATAAGAATAGAGTAAGAAGAGAAAAGAAGAGGCTTCAGAGAATACATTTATGATGAGAAATTAAGTTGTATAATAATATTTTATATATTTATTTGATTAATTTTATCGCTTTATACAAACCCGATTCCAAAAAAGTTGGGACACAAATTGTGAATAAAAACAGAATGCAATGATGTGGAAGTTTCAAATTTCAATATTTTATTCAGAATACAACATAGATGGCATCAAATGTTTAAACTGAGAAAATGTATCATTTTAAGGGAAAAATAAGTTGATTTTAAATTTCACGGCATCAATACATCTCAAAAAAGTTGGGACAAGGCCATGTTTACCACTGTGTGGCATCCCCTCTTCTTTTTATAACACTCTGCAAACGTCTGGGGACTGAGGAGACAAGGTGCTCAAGTTTAGTTATAGGAATGTTGTCCCATTCTTGTCTAATACAGGCTTCTAGTTGCTCAACTGTCTTAGGTCTTCTTTGTCCCATATTCCTCTTTATGATGCGCCAAATGTTTTCTATGGGTGAAAGATCTGGACTGCAGGCTGGCCATTTCAGTACCCGGATCCCTCTTCTACGCAGCCATGATGTTGTAACTGATGCAGTATGTGCTCTGGCATTGTCATGTTGGAAAATGCAAGGTCTTTCCTGAAAGAGACAACGTCCGGGTGGGAGCATATGTTGTTCTAGAACTTGGATATAGCTTTCAGCATTGATGGTGCCTTTCCAGATGTGTAAGCTGCCCATGCCACACGCATTCATGCAACCCCATACCATCAGAGATGCAGGCTTCTGAACTGAGCGCTGATAACAACTTGGATTGTCCTTCTCCTCTTTAGTCTGGTTGACATGGCGTCCCAGTTTTCCAAAAAGAACTTCAAATTTTGATTCTTCTGACCACAGAATAGTTTTCCACTTTGCCACATTCCATTTTAAATGAGCCTTGGCCCAGAGAAAAGGCCTGCGCTTCTGGATCATGTTTCGATATGGCTTCTTTTTTGATCTATAGAGTTTTAGTCGGTAACAGCGAATGGCACGGTGGATTGTGTTCACCGACATTGTTTTCTGTAAGTATTCCTGAGCCCATGTTGTGATTTCCATTACAGTAGCATTCCTGTATGTGATGCAGTGCCGTCTAAGGGCCCGAAGATCACGGGCATCCAGTAAGGATTTCCGGCCATGACCCTTATTGGCACAGAGATTGTTCCAGATTCTCTGAATCTTTGGATGATATTATGCACTGTAGACGATGATAACTTCAAACTCTTTGCGATTTTTCTCTGAGAAACTCCTTTCTGATATTGCTCCACTATTTTTCGCCGCAGCATTGGGGGAATTGGTGATGCTCTGCCCATCTTGACTTCTGAGAGACACTGCCACTCTGAGAGATTTTTATACCCAATCATGTTGCCAATTGACCTAATAAATTGCAAATTGGTCCTTCCCCTGTTTCTTATATGTACATTTAACTTTTCCGGCCTCTTATTGCTACCTGTCCCAACTTTGTCCCCAATTTTGGAATGTGTAGTTCTCATGAAATCCAAAATGAGCCAATATTTGGCATGACATTTCAAAATGTCTCACTTTCAGCATTTGATATGTTCTATCTATATTCTGTTGTGAATAAAATATAAGTTTGAGATTTAGAGATTTGTAAATTATTGCATTCCTTTTTTTATTCACAATTTGTACAGTGTCCCAACTTTTTTGGAATCGGGTTGTATTTTATCTTTATAATTATAAATGTAACATTTTGTCTGTTTATATACATATTTTAAAAAGTTATATTACATTAAATTTTACTAAAATATATACTTTAGAATCTAATATATACACATATATACTGCCAACCCTCCAAATGCAGGTGGATTTCAGGATTTACGTGTAACGCAGTCACTCCTATGAGCCACTTTGGCGGGTTAAATTTTATATATAATATTGGCCTATACATTTTTCAATTGTAGTCGTTTAAAAAGGCATCTGAAAGAATAAACTAAGTGCAATGTAGTGTTGTCAAAAATATTGATTTTTCAATACAAATCGATACTGAAATATCTGAAACTCTTCTAATGCTCATTTTCCACAGAACAGATACTAGATACCAGCTGCACTTTCTCTCTCATCTCTCTGTCAGCAAGTTAACACACAAGCCCTCCTCCCCTTACTCACTAGTTTCATTTGCTCTGGATGAATATTGTTGGTATTACAGGGCTTGAATTTCGGTGTGGGATTGCACGTATTGCCCATAATTTTTTCTAGTTTGTACTGAGAGAATATGCTTCTCAGTACAAACTTGAGTTCTTTTAGCTGCTTATTGCGCTTAAACAGTCAAATACACACAAAAAGATGGCAAAATGACAGTCTTCACGTAAGCACAGTCAGTTATGTTTCAAGTGAAGATAAACAAGTTGAGAAACAAAACTCATGTGTAAAAGTAAATGGATCCGTGAGTCACGTCTTAAAGACATAAGACATCAGCCTGCTGCCAAATTATGAGATAATTTTAAAAATATCTATACGGCAGTTTTTCCCAATGGTATCAATGTCAAAATTGTGGCCAGTGAAAATGCTGAGTGGCTAGTAAGTTTGGAAAACCACTAGCCACAATGCCTGGTGAGCAAAAAAGTTAATGTCAAGCCCTATATATATATATATATGTATATATATATATATATATATATATATATATATATATATATATATATATATATATATATATATATATAAAGTGAATAAATCTAGTAATGGTAATATTAAAACAATTATGTGCGTATATATAAAGGAGAAAGTTCAACATTTAAAAAAGAAAATAATTATAAAGAAAACATCAAGAAATAAGTTTGTTCTCTTGTCCCAGTGTTTCTTTAAGGAACAAGATGGCAGCTGCAATTTGAGCCACAGCAATTTACACAGATGCATTGCTGGAGTAGCGAAGGAAGGAAAGCTGGCCATAATGAAGAAGAGAGAAAGAGCGAGGGAGCGAAGGAGGACAGGAGGGAGGGATTTGTCGAGGAGATTGGGGGGTCTTACCTGATACTCTAGAGATTTAATTAGAGCAGGGGATTGTAAAAGGCAGGGAAATTTCACAGGGGCTTAGCATAGAAAAAGTGATAGAGAAAGAAAGAGAGGGAAAAGTGAATGTGCTTGAGGCCAGGCAAGAGGGGCCTGTAGTCTTTCCTCTCGTCTCTTCCTCCTAGGCTAAATTGTTTAAATTCTATACCGTTCACTTCATTTGTTTGCTTCTGCGTTCTTTTTTTAAAGAGCGAGAGAGGCCCCTGTCCCTTTGTGCTTTGCCTCTCTTCTCTCACAAGCCTGTACTCCACATTCCTTCCCGTTTTGCTTTTCCCTGTGTTTGCTTGTACTCCACTCACCCCTAGAAAAAAAGAAAAAAAACTCTTTTTCCTTCCCTATTTTCCATGCTTTTGAATTAACCAACTAATTATGTCCTCTGCTTCTCTGTGCTGCTTTCTAAAAGACCTCTTTGGAGACTTTCACTGGCACAAGGTAATTTTGTTTAAAACCAAACCCGACTAAAGTCTTTTTGTGTGCGAATGTTTGTTAGAATGTGCCCGAGTGACTTTTGCTCTGTGCTTGAATCATAGCAGTAAAGTTCCTTTTTATTCTAATGACAGTGTTTTTTCTGTGTATTTACAGGTATTTCTTTGCTGTTTTGGCCATCCTAACAGTATTAGGGGTTCTGAATGGACTGGTGCTGCTCCCAGTCTTGTTGTCCTACTTTGGCCCTTATCCTGAGGTAAGAAGATTGCTCCCGTTAAGTTATTCTGCATTACTCCTTCACACACCATATATAGTGCTGTGAGAGCTATAATCAATTTAGCTTTTTCTGAAAGAGTTACCAAAATATTTCGTTACCAAAATTAGACATTTAGATTACTTTTGTTCTTTTTCATCTAATGTTTCAACCATGTTTGATATGGAGATTTATGTTTTGGCCCCAACAATAAAAATTACAGAGCTTTGATCATAAAACCTAAGCATTTAAATATCATCTTAAGACATATCATTGGCAGATATAGAATAATAATTGATATTTACATGCATTTTATTTTAAGCTGGCAGCAATACTGCTATAAATATCTTATTGATTTACTTTACAAGCTATCAGGATTTCATATTTTTTGGCCATTTAAATATCAGCAACTGCACCAAATTGCATATTTTAGCTAAGTTTAAGCCTCTGAATAAAATTGGGGTGTTTTTTACTGCTTGAGTATGAGCTCCATATTCTTCTATATCATACTATATAAGCCATAAACAAGCCTGATATATTAAATATTATACTAGACAAAAAACACATTCAAACTGTTAATATTTCGTCTAAAGATTCAATAAACTGTTCAATTAAAAAAAACATTTTTTTTAACTATTATTCCATACGTTAGTGTTTGATGTAATATTTCTTATACTGTACATTTATAATGTTTTAATGCATAAATTCACTGTTTAATTTTTAATTTACTTAGACAAAATAGCATAGAATTTTAATATCTTCCATTTATCTCTTATTAGTCACAACATCAGCATTTTTAAGCAAGGCAAAACTGTCCAAACATTTTTCAGAGCTGCTGTAAATATTCAAGACTATGTAATGATGTCAAATCTTTCAAGTATCACATGGCATGCACAAATTTTAGACAGAGCAACTTTTCATGCCCAATACATTTTTAGGTATCTCCAGTGGATGGACGAAGCCGGCTGCCCACCCCATCTCCAGAGCCTCCCCCACAGGTGGTCCGCTTCACCATGCGGCCCAGTCACACTCCCCCTGGAGCAGGTTCAGCAGACTCTTCAGACTCAGAATACGGTTCCAACACTACTGTGTCTGGCATTAGCCAAGAGCTTCAGCAATATGACCTCCAGCCCAACAGGGGGCGATCAGCCAGACTGGAGGAGGTACAGATCGCCACAGGGGGACGACAGGGCAGTCGTCAAGTTGAACTGCCAATGTTTCCTTCTTACTCAGTGAGTAGAGCGTTTATATCTCTATATGTTGTAGCTAAAAACAATGAACTAACAGTGTTACAATGTTTTCCACAGGATGACTCTAGACAGCAGCAAGCACAGCGGCATTACAGGTCTACTCATCTTCCCAGTTCTCAGGATGCTGGACCTCAGTCGTCAAAGCGATACTGTAGCAGGGACCCCAAGAGGGACCTTGGGAGCGGCCACCCGCCCCCCCCTCACAGGCCGCGAATGGATGCTTTTGAAACCGCTACTGAGCCAGGTGGCCGCTCTGGCCCCAACCACCGGGAGCGTTCAGGGGCCCATCGCCCCCGTTCCCACAACCCCTACCCTCACCCTTCCCATCCGTCCACAGGCCCTGCCTACTGTCAGCCCATCACAACGGTGACTGCCTCGGCCTCAGTGACTGTCGCCGTTCATTCGGGGATGCCCGGCCAGAGCCCTGCCTACCCGTCCCACCCCTCCAATGACAGCTATCACACTTCAGAAGATGTCTACACTGACCCTCACTTCTCCGACCCTCACGTGCCCTTTGACGAGAGCAACGACAGCTCAAAAGCGGAGGGCATGGAGCTGCAGGATCTAGAATATGACACTCACAATGTCTGCCACACAAGACCCTCCAGCTGAGGTTAGTCTGAGAGCTTCTTATAAATTCAAGTAAAATCAGCAGTTTTATGCACTCTGTGAATACATATGGCTGTTATATTAAAAATAAATGTAATTAAAATCCATATATTAAGAAAAACCAAATAAAAAAAAACTTTCTATTTATCAGTTTCCTCAAAAATATTACATCAAGTTCTAGTTGTATAGCACTTTTCAAAATACACAAAATACAATTGTTTTAAAATGCAGCTTTACAGAAAACCATGATGTTTACATTTAAATTTCATCTTGCCTTATAGTCGCATTTAGCAAATTAGAGCTGATGTTCAGCATTAGAGATGTTTCTCGAGCTCCATATCAGCATGTTAGAATGGTTTCTGAATGATCATGTGACATTGAAGAATGGAGTAATGATGCTGAAAATTCAGCTTAATAAATTACTTTTTAAAATATGTTCAAATCGAAAAGTTATTTTTAATTGTAATTATATTTCCCAATATTACTCTTTTACTGCATTTTTGATCAAATAAGTGTAGCCTTGAGCATAAGAGACTTCTTTCAAAAAGCATTTCCTAAATATTTCCTGTTTTTGTTAATGAAAATACATACATTAAAATGTATATCTTATCTGTTATTATGAATTAATAATAATCTATTTTTAATTGCTATTAACCCTGTTTTTTCCTCACTTTGTCTTCACAGTGGTTGAATGTTGAAACTCAAAACAGCCAAAGACGGGACATCAGTCTGCCTGCATGGCAGAAACATGGTGCTGCATGGAGGGGACACTTTGACCAGCGGCGCCATTTCGGTGCTTGACTCTGTTACTGTATAACCCTGGTGTATTATTGTTAGATATTTCTAAGTATTTATGTGTACACAAATGTAAATAATGAATGAGAGTAGCTATAATTAGACCGGGGTCGTCAGACTTTTGTGTTCCAAGTGCCCACCCATCATTTGGGTATCTGTGCCATAAGGAAACTTCATTCTTGACAAACATTTCAGCATACAGTCGTTGCTGCTTAAGATATTGTTGTAATGTTTGTATAATGCTATGCAATTATTTTCTCTAATTTTATAGAACTGTGTGTGAGAGATTGAAAATGTATAGTTTTTGTTGTTGTATGTATGCATGTATGAATATTTTGGTCCACGTCAGGCCCCCTACACCCCTCGGCCCCTGTTTCCACCTGGTATTAAGGTGCGTTTTGATTAATCGGATCACAAGTGGATGACACTAAATACAGGTGTAAACGTTTTGAGCTTGTCCACTTCGACCACTTCCAGAGGTAGTCGAAAATGCATTGCTTTCATAGTGGAAACGCTTCTGTGGTCGAATGTGTTTGAACAGCCACTAAAGACCACCTTCTCTCTGCCCACTGAACTTGTAAACATTATGGAAAGAGCATTAGGCAGGCCAGATTTAAACTTTGTCGGCTGAAGCCATAAGTTTGGTTTGAAGACAAAAAACAAACCAAGCACATTCTCACCATTCCTGAGTTCTAATATGCGCTCACCGCGTTCGGCGTGGTCTTGCGGCTGTCAGAGTAGAATTGAAACCCGTTGCTCTCATCATCTTTTTCCGTTGTTTCTGGGCACGTTCATATCTAAATTGCTCAAGGTTATTTTGTCCATTAGATCTAAAGATCTGAAAAACCCTTCCCTCGAAGAAATCAGGACAGAAGTGGTTGAAAGTGGACAAAAGAGACGGATTAAGGGACTAGGTGTAAACGGGAATGTGTCTTCCTCTACCCTTGAGATCCGATCGACCAAAACGTATCTTAATACCAGGTGGAAACAGGGCCTCAGATGCATATTAACTAACAAGAACAAACACTAAGTGACCTAACATAATATGTTGAATGATTTTGTGGCAGTTCCATTGCACTTACGGTACACTTCTGTTCAGAACCAGTACAAAACTGCACAGATACTTTCACTTTCAGAGGACACATTCAGGGAAATGATATTTGTTCAGACATATGCTAGAACATGTAGAACTTACCATTAATATCCAGTTGTTTGCCGACAAGCATCAGATGTTTAAGCGTGCGTGCGGATGTTTGCGTTTTGTGTATATTGAAGCGTTAGAGTTTATGCTTTTTAATGTTAATTTGCTTATCACAAACCTGTGGTAGTTGGAAAAAAAAACAAATACTGTTTAACAATGAAACACGCTATGCGTGAGAATTTGAACAGAAATGAAGAAGGAAACGAGTGATTGTTGGGTGACTGTGCCTCTGTTTTTCTGTCCTCTGTTCTGGAACTCTCTCTGGTCTCTTGTATCTTCATATTCCGATTATTTACTGTAAAACGGTCATTTGTGGCCACCCTACATTTGCTCATGACTCCAACTTTGCATTACTAAAGTAATGTAATGTGACGGTTCTTTCGGGTTTCCATTGTAGCGTTTTGTTTGTTGGTTTATTCGTATGGTACGGCATTATTTCTGTTTAATCGTGGATTTAAGCTAAAACATTACTGTTAAAACAATATCCGCTCTGAATTTGGTGGCGTAACTTTTTTTTGTCTTATTTTTGTTTTAATAAGCTAAGCTAACGAGCAATCTCAAGGTGTGCGCCGCATAACGGCTGATCATGACGATGGTTTTTGTCAATTCGTTGACCTCCTCAATGACAAACCACAACTACTGGCCCCAATTTAGCATGAGCAGTTCTCTGCGCTGACCTCACCTCATAAAAATCCACAACATAACGCTGTGACACTAATTGGACGTTCCCCCTCGACTGCCAAATGGTGCATGCGAGTGCTTTAAGGGTCAAGGGTCGCGGAGCCCCCACTCCTCCATGGCTCTGAAGCTGGCATGTTTGTCTTTAAGAGTATGTTTGTGTGTTTGCTGCGACCCCCTTATCCAGATTGACTTCCTGTCAAACATATGTTTGTTCTTGACAAAGACTTTGAGAGCTGTTCTGTGTTGTTTGTTTGTTGTGTTTATGTTCTCTCCTACATGTCACATTGGCAGAAATGGGAGAAAATCATGGCTGGCAACTATTGTAATGTTTGTTTATATATATATATATATATATATATATATATATATATATATATATAATTTCTATTTTTTTTATATATATATATTTTTTTTTTTAAATTTTGTTTTGCAATATTTATATTTTTGTATAATAAGATGTTTTGTTCAATAATGGTCATAATGCCAGTTCTTAACAATGCAGGGATTTTTATGTCTGTCGGAACACACTATTATTACAGTTTCTTTGTTACATTAATGGATTTTGATCTGTATAAAGTGCATACTAATGTTAAATAGGAAAAAAAGAGTATATAACATTTACCTTACAGATTCATCATAGCTCTTAGAGGAATTTAAAAGGAAAAAATAATGTTTTTTTTACAGACTGCCATTTTTTTTCCCTTGTTTTGGCGTGGATGTATGTCGTTTTCAGTTACAAAGATAAATGTATGCCATATAATTTATTTATATGAAAATTTATTTTTGTAGTGTACATAGTAGTTGTCAAGTTATTTGACAGAAGTATATTTTTAAAGAGTTTATATGTAATGCTACCATTTTTGTGAGAACATAACTGAGAAGACATTAAGATGCACACTTTCATTGCTAACTTGTTCTCTGACAACTAAAGTTCCCCTGTTACAGTGTTAAATAGATGAGAGTGAGTCCAATCTGAAGACTGTTTTTGGGTTTTGTGAAAAGCTAGCCATGAAAGTAGAACAAATGTACTAGCTCTCTAAATAATAATGTTCAAACACTGATAGAATTTCTAACAAATAAAAATATTATAACTTATTTGTCTCTTTGCTATACATTTAATAAATGATTCTTTAAAATGTAGCTACACCCGTGACTATTTCTTTAGCGTAACCTTGTGACCTTCACGAGTCAACTGATGCATGGAGCATTAGCATTTTCATCACCTAACACCAAGTCATTATGAATTTCCTCACATGTGGGCCTTAAACTAACAATCCTGATTGATTTAACCAAGCCATCGGAGCCGTTGCTGGTTATGCTGTACGAGTCTTAGAAAAGAAAAACAATTCCCTGACCAAACCTGTGTAAATTTCAAACATACAATCAAAAGGCCTAATCAATTTGCCTGAACTTTACATTAAAGTCACGAAAGTCCAACAACATTATCTCGCGCACAGGATTTCGACTTGCTGACATCTGGCTACAAATTCAGTCTCCCCCCCGTTCAGGCAGTCATACTCTACTCTGCGCTCGGCTCTCTTGTATGATTCTGATTGACAGTTTTATAGACTGCAAGGAAATTGGTTGTAGTTACAATACAGCTGGTGTGCTCTAAGTAATGAAAAGGGGCATATGGCCTTAAAAACAGAGTGATGGAAACTGATTCAGGCTGCCCCCTTCTAACTCCGCTGCATGGGTGGCAGCCATTTATTATTCATACGCTATAGTTGCCAAGCTTGTTTCAATCTACTGTAACCTTTGATACACTGCAGCGACTTGCTCTCTTGAATACACTGTGGTCGGTCTAATTGCTTTTAGAGCCAACAAGAGCACAACATGTCTCCTAATAGCCATACAGGACTGACATTCTGATCACGTGATGTGATCTAGGCTGAGAAATAAAACTTTGGCGCTTTTAACATGTATTGTGAAATGAGCTTTTCATTGCAAATAAATCTGTAAATTATTCCAAAAAGAAAAACAAACGATTATTGACACTAAACTGCAAAAAATGGCTTATTATGAAATCTTTATGACCTTGTGACATCATCTGATTTTTGCAAAGAGGTTGTTAATTGAAGGATGGGACATTGTAATATGGAGGTATTGCATGAGGCGAAATTATATTTTTTAAATTCTTTTTTGTTATTTCACTGTAATGGTAAAACACTAAGACAATTACTATCTAAATTAAAATGTGAAACATAGGGCAGAACCCTAGTATCTCCATATTTTGACATATTTTCATTTTTCCATAAATCATTACTATTGGTCACCCTTTACGTCTGTTTGTGGGTTTTGCAAATATTTAACCAATGAAACGTATTAAAACGAGCTTGTGACTAAACCTCAGAATTCCATTGGATCCTTAAACTGTCGGTCAAACCTCATAACTCCACCCGCCTCTATCGTCAACGAACAAGTGTCGCACACAGGTTCTTTGAATAAATAAAGCGCTTTCTTTACCCAGGAAACACTATCCCCCGCTTTCACCGACAAGGTTTAAGATAGTCCTAGACTAAAATGCATGTTTGAGCTGTTTTAATTGAAATTAACTTGCACTGACATTTCTTAAATGCAGTGGCATTGTTTTTTCTCAAGATGCACACCAGTAATGTTTTTTTTTCCTAGTGTACATTTATAGAAGTTACTTAAATATAATTTGTATTCATTAAAATTACTTTCAACATTTAAAATCAGACATGATCAAATTCCAAAGCTTGTAGTAGGTTTCTATTGGTAAGACTGACTTACTACAGGTGACATTTTAACAATACATTCAGGGAGGTATAATTTCATAATTTCACCTGTAGTAATATATATATATATATATATATTCACACACAAATTGTGTAGTGTACATAAAAGGAGGTAGTAATTTCACTTGTAGTAAGTGAGTCTGGTCACTACTACATCCTATTTTATTTTTTTCTAAATATTGTATTATTTATTAAATGATTTATCCATGCATCATTTTAATTCATGTGCCCTTATAATTTTTCATCAAAATAAGTTCCCTTCCCTCATGCAGCGACATCTCTTCTCTTCTGTGATGATGTGTTTACTGGTGTGCGGGCAGGACACTTGAGATCACATGAGATCACAGCAGTAGAGCGGTGCAGGTATGAAGTCACTTTGTAGGCCAATCGGCAGTTAGCATCACACTGGTTCCCTCTACAAAAACCAATAGGATTTTTCCATAGGCTTTTGGATTATTGCAAAAAAAACAAGCTGTGTGATCAACAACAGTTTGTCCATCAAGATAATTTTCACAGATGAACACAACTTTTATTAATTTTGAAGCCTAAATGCAGTTGCCAGAAGTAAAAAGCTAAAGGTAGGCTATAAACGAACTACACCATGGTCCCTCGACTGCAACGTCAGTATCACTAAGCTTCAGACAACTCTTTCAGTTTTATATAAAAAGATTTTCCCACAAAGTTTGAGTTAGAATAGTTTATACGAGCATTAGCACAACGAGGCTGTAAAAGCTGAGTTTACCTGTTCGGCGTGATGACATTTAATCTCCCCAATGGCCTTTGTAGTCCCATTTAGCTACTTGTTAGCAACTGCCTTTTTCAAGACATGTAACTGCTTAAAAAAATCACAAGTGGGGTAATACTGATGCATTTTATGTCATAGAATAAAATGTGAAAGTGTCTTGTGCTTGTGTTCACCACAGCCATTTAACCAAAATCCCATTAAAAAAAAAACATTGATTTCAGGTTGATGGATCCGGAAGTGCTAAAATGCTAACTTTTTTACGCTTTCCGGCCTACAAACTGATGTCATATCTGCACAACTCGATAGCAAACTACAATGATCCGGTCAATTCCCTATGTACAAAATCAAGTCCTGCCCTACTTTTTTTTTTTTTTTTTTTTTCGAGAAGCTGTTTCACTCTGATATACATCAAAATAGAGAAAGGAATGACTATCGCAACTGTTTCATGCCAACTTTAAATATTTTGAAATTAAAGAATTAAAAATATTCCGTTTTTTAGAAATTCTTAAAAATTGGTAGTATAAATGCACTATTTGTAGTCAGCCATGATTAATCCTTTCTACAAGCGAAAGTGTTCAGTTGGTATAGCTCAATAAAGGTGAAATAAAACATCCTTTATTAGGCTACTGATGCGACTGGCGTCATCTCATGTGTGTATATCATTTTTTAAATAATTGTATCTTTCAAAAGTCCTCTTTATTTCTTAAAATGTAAAACTTTTTGAATGAGTAGAAATGTTTCAATCAGCAAGCTGTGTCAAGCTGACCTCCACATTGGTTCTCCAGCCCGGCAGTGTCATTGTTTGTGTGTGAGAAGCATTTAGCAGATCTGTCAGTATCGGAGCTGTCCCTCTCTCCAGCCTCTCAGAGCTGGAAAGCTGGGAATCATTAATGGAGGAATTCAGAGGCCCTGAAATCACACATCTCATCACCCCTCCCACCCCAAAAAAAGGCTTAAAAAAACAGACAGTAGAAGAAAACGAAAAAGGTGTTTATTTTCCAGTGTTGGAAGCTGTTGAACAAGTGATCGGCAATGGCAGGCTGACATTTCAATGTTAACACCCAGAGGAGCGTTACGTTTCAGTGACTGCTGCCATCAGCCCGAGCAAAGTCAAGTCTAACACAGCTTGGAGGCTTAAGTGCAGTTATCCAGTGCCAGAGAGTGATGGAATAACATATCCTCAAAAATCAGCTAGACTCAAAGAAAAGCTGGCAGGGGTGAAGGACAAAACAGCCATTGCAATAATGATGTATGCTGGTGGCGATTAAAAGCAAGTAAATGAATTCATTTGTTTCAGCAAACATATATACCCAACGCATATGGACCATGTGGTAGTAAAATCAGTGATAAAGACATTTACTGAAGCATTTCAGCATCTCAAGAAATAGGTTAAAGTCGGCTTGAAACTGAAGTTTCGATAGACTTTTCTTCCTGTTGAGACATAAGCGGCTTCTCGAACATGTTGGGAAGGACTTGATTTTGTCCATTGGGAATTTATCGGCTGGTTGTTTTGCTATTGCTGTGATGTCATGTGAGTGACAGGTTGTCCCGCCCTTGCATCGGTAAAGACGTCATCAGAGTAGAGATGTCCCTGCAAGAGGGAGGGGAAGTTATTTTGATGAAAGATTATAATAGCACACGAATTCAAATAAAAATTAATGATGTGCATGGATAAATCATTTATAATAAATACTAACAATACTTGATTTCATGGGGATTTTTAAACATTCCCATTTAAAAAGTAAAAACAATACTGAATGATTTTGAATGGTCAGTTAACAAATCTAATGTGGACAGAATACCATTCTAAAAAAAAGTGTTGGCTGAATTACTATTTGGCGTGAAACACACTGTAAACAGTGAAGACTGATTCTTGAGCAAATGACTCTTGATGATGAGCCCTTTTTCCCAAGCATACAGCGATAATAGTGAGCTAACAGAAGGTCTTTTTTAGTGAATTGGAGCATACGGTGTGATTAGTGGAGCAAATTATGAGCCACTTTTTTTAATGAATCAAAACATACAGTGTGACTGATATCCAATCCTAGAGCAAATGACTCATAAGTCGATTCTTTTTAGTGAATCAAAAACATACCGTGCAAAATTTTGGGTGTGCACCATTCTAAGCCATTTCACTCAGATATTGTCACAATAGGAAAGAAAAGACTATTGCATCTTCCGTTTCTATAGTGTGGTGTTCGTTCGCAAGCTGCACGCACAAATAAGAGCTCCTTCATCGCTGACACAAAATTGAGAAGACATTTGTGAGCTTGGTTTCATAGATACAATTGACTATAGCTAAATATAAATGCTATTTTAGTTTTCTGTCTTATAAAGTATTCCGTCATGGTGTGAGAAACCGCCACAAATGATTCAGTGCATGAGTTAACTATCCAAATGAATCAAACCACAAATTCAGTCTCAAACAGTTTTTCGAAACCCATTTGACATTAGGTCAATAGTGATTCATTCACGAGTCAGTATTTCTGATTCTAAACGGCTGATAGAAAACAGACATGATGTAAAGATTTATCAGTAATATTTTACTGGGACACAGCGGTATCCACCACCTCCCAAAAAGGGTCTATGCCCCTGGCATGAACAGTCAGATTTCCGAACAAAAGACTCATATGGATCAATTCATAGAGAATCAAAAAATGCCTGACTAGGAATCCAATTCCAGAGCAGATGACTCTTGTGAGTCGCTAATTTTTAGTGAATCACAAACAATTATGAATCAGTTTGAGCAGTTTCTCCATTGTAATATGTTTTTGGATGCTCATTGAATGCTGTTTTAGAAGGAAGCTGCCTATGTAGGGAGTATCCAGCGAATCTCTCTTATGTTTTCATTTAAATATGCTGCATAAACACCCCTCATCACTTTTGTTATAAGTAAGGCGAACTATTTTGGCACATATAGGTATACAAAGGGGCTCGGCAGTTGGGGGGATGGCATGTGAATGATTACTTTGTTTACTTTGATTTCATTTCGCATCATTTATTTCGGTATTTACATTTCTACCCCAGTGATTGTGAAGCACAAGCCAAGGCCAAGTTCTCTCGTAATGCTTATACACAATTCACTCCGCTCGAACGATTCTCTTTTTCTCTCCTTACTTTCCAATCCCAACCACATGTTTGCACTGCTGTGATGTAGATGTGTTTATTATAAAGATGACAAACTTATGCTACATTGCCACGCAACTTTTTTTCCCCTTTCTCTCACAGGTTTCTACAACCCCTGCAGAGCCCTGAAGTCCCCTCCCTAAAAAAGCTTCCCTCTTTTGTTTAACTAGTCTCTCTTTGCCAGCAAATATGCAGTAATCTATGGAAACTTATACGTCATCTAAAGTGCGAGAGAGAGAGAGAGAGACGTGAGTGTGAAGGTTTAGGGAAAAAAAGTTAAATGCTTTCATGTGTATTTGAAAGTGTTGTGTGAACACAACATTCTGCTAATCCAAATAAAATTAGGGCATCTGATTTCACAAGGCTGGGATGGATGGAGGGGAAAAACTTGCTTTTTCAGCTTGAGATGCAGAGGGCCCCAAGACTGAACGGGCAGGAGGAAGAGTAATGAGGAGAGGCCCGTGTTTGTAAATAATTTGGAATTCGCTAATGTTCTGTCCATTCACAAATGGCAGTCGGATTTTTTTCTAGCATCCTGCCGTATTGATTCTGGCTCAGGGACAGAGACCTAATGAGGAACAGGTGTTGACGAGCTCGCGCTGAGTCGAAGGGGAGTGATTCTCCACCTCGATTTACTCTCACTCTGTCACCTGTATGTGCCTATAAAGTGCCCCCTAAAAGTATTAGGACACTTAAAATATCATGAATGTCATTGCATTGCCAGAGATTAGCAGCAATTAATTAAAACTTAAAGTATTAAAACTGTTTTCTGTAATTGAGACAAAGCTAAAACAATTAAAGCTATATAGAAACATTAAAAGAAACTAACAGAAAACTGACAAATGCATGACAAAACAAAAAAAATTAAGAACTATACAAATATAAAGTAATTCAAAATATTAATAACTGTATATAAGTAACACTGAAATATCAACCCAAGTGTTAATATAAAATGTAAAATCAAAAATTTCACTCAAAAATGAAACTTCTGGCATCATTTATTCACCCTCGTGTCATTCCAAACTTTTCGACTTTCTTCAGCGGAACTCGAAAGAAGATATTTTGCAGAAATTTTCAATTTCAATTTTTTTTTTCTCAATGGGCTCCAAAATAATTAAATAAAATAAAAACAAAAAACTATTGAGAAAATTGTCACAGTAGTCTTACAGGTTTGGAATGACTTTGAGGGCAAGTAAATGAAGACAGGATTTTCATTTTTTGGGTGAACTGTCCCTTTAAGACAAGAAGTATTCAGACACTATCTGGATGTCAGATGTTAGTGGAACATGTTCATAGTTAATGTGATGAACTACACCTGTGGTAACTCTGCTAGGACATCTGTGTGAACCTGAGGGGAACTGACTTCATCCACTAAAAAGAACCTTGGGACCACTTGGTTAAAAGTAATTGCTCATTTAATACATTTTTAAGTGTGGCTTCAGTGTCCAAATACACTTTGGGGCCACTGTGTATTAGAAGTGCTTGTTCAATAGATTGAATCCGTTCACTGTGCTGAAGAGCAAATGCCAGATCTTGGTTTGCTTGCATAATGTGAGTAAAATGTAAAAATCATCAAAATGTGAACATATAAATCATACAGCCCCTGAAGTGTAAGTATGCTCCTGTCTTATGAAGCTTGGGTTCTGTCCCTCTGTCGTTATGTGGAACGCTTTGGCTCGGCATGACTGTGAGGAAACAGCAGCAACGGCCATCATGTTTACATGCCAAAAGCGCCAAAGGCGAACAGAGTAATTACTGAAAAATCAGCCTGAAACTTTGGACCAGAGAGACCACACCACACTGAGGGCACAGTGTTCCTCATATGCATGCTCACATTTACCCACAGTGCATCGGTGCCAAATATCCAGCATTAGCTCTGAATGATTCAACTGAGCGGCCTGCCATCAGTGTTCTTCCATCAGCGATGTAGAGCTCAGTGTGGGTGTTAAACACTCTCATATAATTCTTTTTGAATCCTAGGAATTAATTGAAAACACATGCAAGTCAAAGTCTTGGTCATATATTAAAGGGTTGTGCACAGGCATATCTGCAAAGATCAGTGTGTGCCTCTCCAATCCAACACCTTAAATATGCAGTAAAAGAGAAGGTGAATTATTGCATTTATGACAGCAACTCAAAGGAACAGCAACCTTAAACACAAGACTCATAAAGAGTAGCAACTAAAAATAACCACCATTTTAACAAAGCTGCCACTGTTTCTATGTTGATTCAGAATGTTTAAATCTAAGAACAGAAACATAAGAATAAGGGAGTGTTTTTCACTAAAAGAAGATAATATTGAATCATTTTCAATATTACAAGTAACACAAGTTAAGTAATCAGATTACTTTTTTATAAAGCATTACTTTTAAATTTATAACAACTTAAAAGTTTGAGGCAACGAGCTGCAGGAGATTTGAGTTCTCAACTTGTTGTAAATTGAACTTGTTATTCAGCAAGTTGAGAACTCAAAAATTTCCTGCAGCTTGTTGCCTCAAACTTTAGTTTTCTCAACTTGATTTTTTACAGTTCAACCATAATAATAATGAAAAATGACGTGGTTGGCGTGACTGAAGGACATACCTTTATAAAAATAGTTTTTATTAAGTTTGTGAAATATCTTGAATTTCAAGTACAAATCAGTGAAGTGACAAACATGACAAAATGCTTAGTGAACAATAGAAATAAGATTATTTTATGATAAATTATTAAAATGCAAAAATTATTTTTACATATAATGGACACACCAAAGTATTGTGAAAAGCTTTTAACATTTCATTTTGGTGAACCAACACTTTAAAAAGTCTAGGGGACTGCAATATTACCGAATCCCAGAATATATATATATATATATATATATAGGAATAGATAAAAGAAATGGGATCCCGGAGAAAAGATTTCTCTATGGGTCATATGTGTGTAAAATTTATTTAAAAAACAAAAACTGTGTTTGTTTATAAAGTTAGAAAGGAAAAATAAAAATAATGATTTGTGGAAATAAATGTTATTTAATGAATACCTGCAATAAATAAATGATCAAATACATTTCTTTCAAAGATTCAACAAAGAAACACATATGGAATGTATACGGGTCATTTTAGACCCATGTTATGCATTAGAAGGGGTTTGCATGGCTTATGCATCAAAGGGTTAATGACCATGGGAAAATGTGGGTCCCATGGACAAACCAGTTGGGAACCACTGCATTAAACCATCACAGTATTCACACTGTCATATGATTTAGATAACCAGGAAATTCACCTTGAATATGTAAAGAATATTTGATAGATCTTTCTGCCCCAATTATAACTGACATCAGAGAAGTGCAAGTTCAAGTTATTCATCTCAGAATTTTTACAAGGAGCCATATTCAAAGAAGAGAACATCTCTCTGCGCCAAGAAGGGCTACATTCTCCAGCACTGTTTGTCACTGAACTGTTAAGCTGTTTGTTTGAAGATTTTGCTAATTTAGTGTGACTGCGCCATGCGAGACAGCTCTAGAGAGAGAGAGCAGCCGTGAATCAGGATCTGCACTGCAAGCCGTTTCTCACTGATTGCTCTGTCAGTCCATCTGTGTTTTGGCATGGACTCTCGCTCCATGCTTGTTTGTGTTAGGCCAATACGTTTACTTTAATCAAAGAGCGTACACTCCAGCTTCACTGATTAAATCCCCCCTCACCCGCAATAATCCACCCTCATCCAACACACACACACACGTTTAGCCCAAGTATATAGGATATAAGAAGACTGATCAATGCAAGATGCTGTAAAACATCTCCTTTCAAATTGATTAAACTCAGACTTAATTATGAACAGTGAGTAAACAATCTTCAAACTTAACTATTAAACATTAGCATGACCATTTATCATGACGGTTATTAATGATACCTCAAACCATGCAGCTTGTCGAAGATAGGTGTGCTTTTACTTTTCTATTGGTTTTTAACATGGAAGACAATAAGACAGGTGACATCATCTATAGGCCAGTATTACAGTTTTTGATTTATCACATTTAATTGTGCGTACTCATTTCCACATTTTTACATTTAATTTAAAATTTATTACTTAAAATTAATTAAAAAAAAATACAATAATTTATTTAGTTTTTTAATTCAATAAATTGATTTTATATGTAATTTGTTTAATAATCTTTAGCAAATCTCAAAGTGAATATTAATGTATTAATTTTATTCTGAGCTAATTCACTCATACTATTTAAAAATATTGTTTTCATTTCGTAGTTTATTTAGACAAAATTGGAAAGAATTTTTAATATCAGGCATAACATTACAATAATTTACGGCTTAATTTTCTGGGCGACAGACCATTGAATTGCGATACTGGTGCCTGCCTAAAAATCGCCAGCTAACAGGGATTTTTCTCAGAACTCAGAATGGTCTGGCAAGATTCTCTCAAAGTTATGAACAACCATTTTTCCAGTAAGGTTAATGGAATATTCATTCAAAGATGTGTTTAGTAATGTTCTCAAAATGTTAGCACCAAAACATACATTGTTGAAGCTGGAACGTTTTTTTTTTTTTTTCCTCCCTGTTCCCATGATATTTGCAAAATAATAAAACATTCGCATATCCAAGAAAAAATGTTTTTAAAAGGACATTTTGAACATTCAGAGAACATTCAAAAATAATGTTTTCATACCTTAATGGGAACATTAGCAAAATGTTCTTAAAAGTTTTCAAGTCCATAAACTTACAAGAGAGACCTCAATATGAGAGCTAACCACCAAGAACACCCTAACAACCGCATACTGTAGCAACGCCTTGGCAACCATTCATAGCATTGGGCAAACATTGCAAATGTAAAATTATAATTGTGTTTTTTGGCTGTGCCTTAAAATATGATAATCTTTGCTGAAAAAGTCACACTAGGAATCTCTGTTAAAAAGAAACGTAGTATTCGGTTTGTAAACAAGAATATAAGCATTCTCTGTTTCAGATTGGTCACAGAGCATTCCCTTCTTCCCCAATGAATCCCTTACTTCCTCACCAAGCAATAAAGGACTATGCTGAAAAATGTTTGGAATTGCAGTAAAGCGGTTCAGAAGGTGACCATCTAGTCATGAAACCTAGGCTCTCTCACTAACTTACAATAGGATGCCAACCACATATAGAGCATGGAGACTTACAAGGTCTACATAAATGGCTTTCCTAAAAGGTGGATTTTTCACACTTTTTCTTTTAAATGTTTAAAGAAGCTGATTTAGCTTAAAACCAAAAAAAAACAAATGTCATTGTGCAGATAACCGTTTGGCCTGATCAGCAAATTTCTGGAAGGGTTAACCTGAATTGTGCAAAGCAGTACACCATGAATGAGACAAAGAATGTGGGAGTGTTGGCATAAACTGGAAGTAGTTTGATTTTACAGGGATGTTTATTTTTATACAGTAAACAATTTTGTAATATATGCGTGCTACCCATGTATAGAATGAAGAGAGTATATGAGAAATGCAGAGGAAAAACCTCATATGATGCATATTAACCTAAATCTAAGGACTTATAAAGACCTCTGTGAAGATATAAATTAAAATCAGATGATCGTTATTCATCTTGGTGTGCTAACCATTAGTCCTAAACTACAATCCCCCTCTGATCATTGAGAATGACAATCTTGTCAGGAAGGACATGGAGCCATGTAAACGCAATTAACTCCAAAGCCAACAACAAAGACAACAGCCACATCTTTTTAATTTTCAGCTCAGATGATGGCATTACATGAGCACGCAAACTCAGATCATCTCATTTACACACTCACAGATCACAGCTCTCATGAACCCAGCAAACAGATCAAATGAGCTCTTGGGTGAAATGTTACCTTGATAGCAGCAGGAAAGTTCATGCTGTTAAAAAAGCTTTGCATTAAATACAACCTCAAATAAACAAACATTAAAAATACAACTTTCACAGATAGACCTTGGGTGCATGATGGAAATTCTCAAGTAATATGAACAAGTGCATCAACTTGGTCCATCTAGAAAATGTCCACAAATATCCCTTTACGGTTCACTCATTTGTAATAAAAAATTTTTTGGTTGGCTATTTATATTTACATTTTCATAATCAATGCTGGATTTATTTATTTTTTCTAATTACTGGTTTATGAGCGTAAAAAGTTTATACTTTTCAGTTGGTGAGTTTCAGATCAGTTTCTGCCTTTTAAAGATACAATGTGTTTTAGGAGGATCTATAGACAAAACTGCAATATAATATACATAACTATGTTTTCAGTGGTGTATAAAGATCTTACATAATGAACAATTATGTTATTATTACCTTGGAATAAGCCTTTTCAATCTACATACACGGCGGGTCCCCTTACGCGGGCCGCCATTTTGTGCCGACATGTTTCTACAGTAGCCCTAAACGGACAAACAGCTCAACAGAGTGCGTTTGCTTGACTGCCTAACTCTGCTGTCGACATGTTTGTCCTGTGTTGGCTAATGTAACTTCTTTATATTGCAATTCGCAACCTCACCACTAGATGCCGGTAAAGTTTAAACGCTGCACCTTTAAAGAATTAGTTCATTTTAAAGTGAAAACTACCCCAAGCTTTTTACCTCAAGCATTTGTACGTTGAATATGGAAGTTGGTCTAGCAGAAGCTAGATATTTTACTTCATAATTTGTTAAATATGCTTTTTGTTTTGTTTTTTTTACACAAATTAATCGCTTTGCTTCAGAAGGCCGTTATTAACCCCTCGGAGTCGTGTGGAGTACACGTTTATGATGGATGAATGTGGATGGAAGCACTTACTTCAGCTCATTCTCGTGACCCCCGTTCGCTACCATTATAAAGCTCGCATGTGTCAGGATATTTATTAATATTTCTCCGATTGTGTTCATCAGAAAGATGAAAGTCATATACATCTAGGATGGCTTGAGAGTGAGTAAACTAATTTTGAAAGTGAACTAATCCTTTAAAATTCCAGTTTGTTCCTCAAATTTAATTTAGGATGAAATCCATTTAGGATCAAATCTGATCGTACGTGTGTTTTATAAATGAGGCCCCTGATCCAAATGTATTTCGCGGACACGCCACACAGGATCACGTGATGTTGTGACCATCTTATATGCACTTCACTTTGTGCAGGATCATAAATGAAGCCCATTATTGGATAACTTGTTCTAGCGAATCAATCTAGCTTTTCTTAACCACTTAGTGCTATGCTAAGCAAGTGGTCCAAGCTGTTAGCTTTCTAACTGAAAACAAACCAAGGAAAATGTTTACTTTGAGACTTTTTAGCTTTGATAATATAATATGTTAAAAGACATTAATTAACATATGTTCAGGATTGCGATTGTCTGGCATTTCTAATCAGGCACTGAATAGAATGCTAAAAAACCACAGCAGACTCTCATTCAATCTCCCAGCACCATTACGAACATAGGGTGACTAGGAAGGGCCAGATAGTCCTTTCCAAAGTCACCCACCCACTGGGTAATGAATTTCAACTGCTTCCCTCAGGCCAGAGATTTAAACTCCCCTTGTGTAAATCAAATAGATATAAAAATTCCTTTATACCTGCTGCAATCATGATTTTAAATGATTTATTATGAATCGCGTGTCATTTCGTGTGTGTTGTGCTGCTGTAATTGCCTTCAAGGACAATAAAGTTAAGTTAATTTATTCATCATGGATTTTAACACAAAGCCCTTTCCCACGTGATACACTCTTGAGTAATGAGGAGTGTGCAGTCGATTGCTCCCCCAGAAACAGACAGCAGATTCCTCCACACAAGATTTATGAATTCTGAGCAAGACAGGACATCTGTTTTTTCATCTTCCTGCTTAAAGATGTTCAAGTCTCTAGATACCATTTTTTACTGTCTAATTGCTTTTGCTCTTTTCAAGCTGAACTTGGATATTACTTTTATGTTTTAAAGCCATTAAACATTTGTTTCGCTTCCAATGCTAATTTGTCATCAGATGAACATACTAGCCTAAGCATTGTGCTCTTACGACAGAATATTGGGTTAGTGAGTCATATGTTGATTCAGTAGCCGCTCTGTCAGATAGATGCGTGTAGGATTCATCAGACTAATTCAAACCAGCAACCGTTACATTTGTGATACATTTGTTCACTTAAAGAACCAAATCATAAGAGTCATTTGTTTGTGAACTGGACTACACAGGTCATGCGGTACATTCTTAAAAATAAAGGTTCTTTATTGGCATTGATGGTTCCATGACAAACCTTTAACATCCATCGAAACTTTCAATTGCACAAAAGGTTCTTTATAGAGGAAAAACATTATTTTTAAAATGTTCTTCACATTAAGAAAAAAAAATGTTCTTTTAAAGTAATGATCACTGAAAAATTCTTCGGGGAAAAGTGGTTCTTCTCTGGGATCACGGCCAATTGCTGTGATCTATGGCACACTTTTGGGGCATTGTGTCATAAATATATACAGTTAATACAAGTTATGCCAACCAATGAACTTGATGGTTAATTATGCATATTTTTATGTTAAACCACCATTCTCTCACTTTATGTGACAAATTATTCCACTCTGCTACACACAAGTTGAAAACCATCATAATGCGTAAAGGCCCATTCACACCAAGAACAATCACTATAAACTTAACTATAACTATATTAGTGTCCACACCAATGGACAATAATGTTCTGTTTATTAAAACACATGCTGAAGTTTTGTTGCCTGGCACATTAAATGCTAATGAACTTTAAAGTCAGGTGGATTTTTGATTGGTTGTCAGTGTTTTTATCATTCATCAGCTGGAAAAAAATAGCTTTGATTTTAACAATATAATTATTTTGTGACAATAACGTTATAGCTGTGGTGCGGATTCTCATAGAATTAGAACAATTATTAAAACTTAAAGTGCCCCTATTATGCGTTTTCAGATATTACCTTTCATGTAATGTGTAATATAGCTGTTAAATTGTTAATGTAAAAGGTCTGCAAAGTTTTAAAGATCAAAGTGCGCAATATATAAAGTTATTGTCACCCAAGAGAAAGAACCGATTCTGAACTGCAGAAACATTAGGTTACTTGTGTAGAATAGGAGATACAGCCAATGAAAGCGAAACTTAAAAGCGTGAAGAATTATAATTGTGAGAATCCGCAATAGAGGTATGAGAATCCACAACAGAATATAACCACACTGCGCTCTACAGCGTCAACCTTGATGGTGCGTTTGTGAACTGAAGCAGCGCAGCCTAGGAGCTGAAGGAAAATCTTCAATGGTAAGAGAATAAGAATGCCATTTTGAGGATCACAGCTGTATATATAGGGAGGGGGTGGGCTGTGAGCTGTGATTGGTCCATCCTTAATTGGTTCGTAATTTGGTGCTTCCATAGTTTATCACGCCTGAGGCGTTTCTCATAGTGAGATACAGAACAATTGTTCTGCTCGCAAACAATGTCTACTTTGACACATCCTCAAACACTGTAGCTGGTTTGTGTTGTGCGCATTTCGAGAAGATGCCATTTGTGCGCTTCAAAAGAATATTCTCTTTGTTTACACTTCCAAAGAATGTGGAAATGAAGAGTCAGTGATTATAATTACCCCAGCGATACAACAGCAGTGTAAAAAAATTTGACAATTCCTTCTCAAATCTCTGGAAACTCAACACAGGATTTGCAAAATGCTTATCCATTAAAGATGGGATAATGCCCATTTTATTTGGACCAACTTGCTTCTCAGAATCACAGCCTGTAAGGATGATTAATTATTGATGTATATGTTCAAAATACATAGTTTGTGTTTATATATTATGTACAACCTGTGCAGCTGTAGGCTAAACAGCTAACCTGCCTCTTACTAAGTAGTTCTTATAATCAGCTATGGGCCCACTATGCCTAGAATTGTGTCAATTTACACAGATTGTCTGTCATTCTTACTGATTATGATAAAGGATGGTTAGTGCTCGGCTAATTTGTGCACTGTTATTGCTATAGTTAATGATACATGTGCACCTCAATAAATTAGAAATATACAAATCAGTTTCTTGATGGACATGCACTTGTTAATGCTGATTGTAGAGGATTTACAGTTGCAACATCTCATAATGTACGACAAATAAAACTTAAAACTGATTACTGAGAAACGTCCTGCTCAAGTCGTCCTTGCAATGGAAATGGTTGTTACTAGTTCTTTCAATGTTTCATCATTGGACTCGATTTGATATGGTAAATTGTTTTTACAGTGTGTACAATCACTGAGCATTTATGAAGCTTCCAGAGCTGAAATTCAGTTATGATGATGGGAATTTAGTTACCGACCCACTGTAAGCAGAAGACCAGTCACAACAGATTGGGCCACCTAACCAATCAGAGGAGAGTAAGCTTGTGGAAAGGAGGGGTTTAGAGCGCCTGAATCTTCGTTTAACTTTGAGAAATGAGGTGATGTGCAATATATATTGTGTGAAAATTAAAGTGTTTTTTGACCTTTGATGCATGTAAACCTGTTGTAGGAGACCTCCAAAACAAAATTTAGGAACCATTAAAATAGCACAATATATTAGGGGCACTTTTAAGCCCCATTCAGACCAATAATGATAGCCATAAAGAGTCCACACCAACGGATAATAATGTTCTGCTTATTTTAAGCACATGCTGCAGTTTTGTCTGCTGCTTTAAATGCTTGGGCCTTTCAAGTCAGATGAATTCTGAAATTGGCCTGAAAGTGATTCCAGTGACATTGTTCCTCTGGGCTATTATCTTTATAGTTGTGTTAGACTCTTCTATTCTCTTATATTTTGAAAAAATTTTAGAAATATGTCTTTATTATTATCATTACAATTATCATTCTTAGTGTGAACATGCCTTAAGAATGAATATTTAAACTTTAAGGTGTGCGGACCGATGTAAAACTTGGCGAGTGTTAATGAAACCTGTTTCAGAACAGTCAATATTTTTGCACAATTTACACACTTTAAACCCCTTAAAGAGACAATTATAGTGCTGTTTCCAATGAAGAAACACTCAACACATTTGTTCTCAGTGCTCGTTTTCACACCATACAGCTCAATCTAGATGCAATCGAATATTGTTATGTGCTGCACTTGATTAAAATGAGGGCAATGGGAAGGTTAGTGGCCAGAGAAAGTCCATTCCTATCCAAAGCATGGTAATCTAAGGAGAGCCAGGTTGGTCTGGCCACACCTTGTCTGTGTGCTTCTGTTCTCTGTGAGTTAGGATCCAGTCTGAAGCCAGCTGGCTTGGATTCTGGTTCATGTGGGCGGCAGTAATGCAGGCAGCCAGCACATTTTCATTCAATATAAATAAAGAGATTGGAGGGAACTCTGCCGTTTTGTACAGGCGGTCATATATTCAACATTTAACCACATCGCATGTAAAACTACAAACCCAGATTCTGAGACCTCGCTTGGAAACAGAACATTCAGCGGAAAAAAGTGGAAAGAACGATCATTCCAGCCCCGTCGGGCAAGAAGTGGTTAAGAGACTCGCTGCCAGGTACAGAAATGAAACTGGTCTGGATCTGAACTGAACTAATTTGTCAGCACTACCATCTGTGCAGCTCTCGGTCTCTGGCTCGCAGACAGGCTTCAGCGGTTGACATCCTACTCCAGTCAAACTGCTTGGAAGATATGAGTGTTTCTCATGATTTGGCCAAGGGGAAGCTCTGCTCCTACCACCCACTTAGTGATCTCAGCGCTGGACATGGCAGCCTTCTGCCAATACCCCCTCCATCATTTAGGCCCCCTCCGCCCTTGCTATTTTCTCACATTGGCTCCTTTTTTCCCCACGTTCACGTTCTTCTTATCCCCCACCTCATGATCGACCATTTTGAGTTCAGGGAAAAACACACATGGTTTCTAGCCCAGGCATTAAACCACATTTTTCTGTGTGTTCTTTATTCCTATTTGGATGACCAAAGAAGTTCCGCTCAGACCAGATGTATTTTTATGTAATGACCAAAGGAATCTGGCCCGAACTGACCTAAATTTACTTTTGGGAGAATAAACATACTGTGTATACTGTGACTGTGTGTGTGTGTCCAGTCAAAAATGCATGTATATTTAAGGGATTTAATTTTTAAATCAACTACTTTGCAATTAGAGCATCACTATCAGGAAATCGATGGCCAGTTTAACTGATGCATTAAGAAGAAAAAAGAAATCATAATTAATCCAAGAAAAATGCCCAATGTAATTGTGTTATTGTTGAACGTTTTATATGGATTCACGCATGAATGATTAAAATGAATTATTGCAATAAATATTTGTTTGACTTGGTAGTGTGCATAGAGGTTTTTCTGTGCAGCCTTTCCATTTGGTGAGTGAGCCAGAGGCACCACCCAACTCTAAGAAAAACACACACATGCACACGCACACACATGCAAGTTTGTGTGTTGAAAACCACAGGGGTGGTGAGCTCTAATCTGGAGCCACTAGCCCACTTTAAACACATTCCCCAAGTTATAGCCTCTGCCTCACACCAACCTTTCCCAAGAACACAGTCTTTCTCTCTATCCCTCTTTCTCCACATTACATTACAACATATATGTAACATACCTACACACACACAAATGTGGTGCCATTACCTCTGTTAAAACAACTGTTGTAATTCATCTGCTCTGCATCTGCTGGGGTGGCCTTGAGAAAGCGTTGTTCCCTAAAACCATGCAGCTACACAGCCTGGGACCTCCGTGCATTTGTTTTTGCTTCCAGGGGGACAGCCACATGCACAGACCCCTGACTTCTTGCTGCTGGTATGCGGTAGACTCCAGATCCTGCTGACCTTAAACAGTCTTCCCATTGTACGAGGCTCAGAGTATGTACCTCATTGTGATTTCCCAGTCACCTCCTAAATGAAATGTGTGCATAACATCATCATGTAGAGCACTAAATCCCATTTCTTCTTTATCAGTTCCTCTTCCTCTAACGTATATCCTGACTAAATCGGACTGTTATTCCAGTAAAATTACTGAGAATAGCACCCTGATAAGCCATTATGCCTTCAAAGATATGTGGGATAACAGATGTTTCCATTAAAGGCTTAAAATAGGTACATAAATAAACCTGCCTCAACTACACTTAAGGTAATTTTTTCCTGCATTGCACCTTCATGCTGAATAGGCTCTTTCCGCATAGACGCACACAGCCTGCAGCAGATCACGCCTTTTATCATCTCTTTTATTATTAGTCCTTTTGATTGAACTGTAAACGTAATTTTAATGAATTACGTTTGTAAAACTTTTTAAACTAATGAGTAATTATGAGAATTTGGTGAATAATACAAAAGAGTTTACAGGCCTCTGCTATCTAAACCACTTTACTGGAGATTTAACAAAATTTGGACAGAGCCTGGAGGTCCTGTACACTTTAGTGTATTAAGATGTTGAAACAATTTTAAACAGTGCCACCTAATGGTCAAATGCAAAACAGCTGCACTGCAGGAGAATGTGAAGAAGCAGATACACAAAATATTTAAAAATGCTTCAATTTTTAACGCGTTTATTGACGTAATCAAATACAATTTAAAGCAACAGAAAACACATCAATCACGCGCTTTTATGTCCTGATCGATTTTAAACAGATTTATTAAATGGAGATCTTTCTTTATGCTAAAACGTTCTGGAACATTTTTAACCCTGCCTACAACATTTGTTTTTGGATACTATTTAACAAGTAATTGAAAACAAATAAAAAATATAAAAATAAAATGTAATCATTTGTGTAATAAATACTATTTTTAATTTTATGATATGCAATAATGAAATAAAAATAAACCATTTTAATTGTTGTGTTGTGTCATATTTATTATGTTGGTGAAGAGCTGAAGAGGAGGGAAGCAGTCTCATTTTTATTCAAAATGTAATTTGCATCACACATATTATCACACAGTCCTGTTGTGGAAACATATGGTTCAGATTTTGCGAGTGTGAAAGTGTGCTTTTTGTGTGATTTAACAAAACAGTATTTTCCTGAATAATGTGCTGCTTGCAGTCTCTGCTTATAGCGCGCTTTAGTCCTTGCTGAGAATTTTGCCCCTCCCCTTTTAGAGGCGCGGAGTCACGCGCAGCCAATAGCAGATGACAACATCCGGGTTAGGCGTCTGAGAGGGAAGTTCAGAAAGATCTTATACCGCGAAAATTTCACATAGCAGTTAATAATCTTCTATACATTTAGCTTAGATTATTGGAAAAGTATGACAATACATGTATGTCAACTTAAAGCCTGAGCAAAATAAGGACGCAGTGAGAGTGCTGAACTTGCTGTCAAACACGACGGCAGATGTCTTCACACACCACCGTCACCTCATTTGATCGACACGCTTGAGCCCGCGGAATTTAAAGGTAACATTTGAGTTTACTTTGTTTATTCGCATTAAAATAAAGTGTTTGGTCTCACTGTCTGTGATTTTATCTATGGTTGTCAGAAGCAGTATGCGAATTTGCGAATCATACTATGACCTTTTCTCTTGCTCATGAATATTAATTAAGCCACGCGATACACCAGGAACGTAACAAAGCAATGTCTACGAGACCTAATAAATATTCATGACTTTACACTCCACTGTAATTTTTGTTTGGAGGCGTGTATGTGAAATGCTTCTGGCACTAATAAATATATTATAAAATATATTCAGTGTAAAACCAAGGTAAATGGAAGTAGTTTTCTTCTCTTAACCTTGTAAAATAAGCTCAGTAAAACATACTTCTTAAATGTCTTAGCTCTTCAAAATCATGAGTAGAGTCAGTTTGGAGTCTGAAAAGTTTAAGGAAGCTCATGACATGTCAGACATATAAACCCGATATAAACCCCAGTTATAGTTTATTAGGGCCAGAACAGCAAAGTCATCTGTTTGTTATGGTTTTATAATTACCTTTTTGTGCAGTTATGGTATATTGTGGTGAATTCTTGACATTAAAAGCTGCTCTCAGTATTTTCTGTCAATTAAGACAAGTCACTACAGGGCAAAACCATAGTTTTTTCTTTTTCATTTTGACATATTGTGTTTGGCTTTTCATCACATTTCAGACAAGTGAAAAGAAAACTTCCAAAATGGGCTTTCGACCCGCTTTGTATTGTTACAATGTCGGTAGTATATGTAAAGTGACAGTGTTTACTTGTTCTCTTTATTACCTGGACTGAAAAATTCACATTTATTTGCCAGCAAATTGTAAAACTACAAATTATACTTCCGCATTTTTGTATCTGCGCCCACAGACAGTCGTATGGACAGTGGGTTATTAACAGAACAGATATTGTAAGGTTAGGTTTATCACTGAAAATTGTACCATACTTTGTCTACTTTTAGAACACCATTATGGTATAATGGAACACTGGAACGGATATATTGGAACGGAACTGACAGAAGTTGAACAGTTTCAGTTTTTGTCCTTTGTTTGACCTAAAACACTGTGTTTGTTTTTTAGCCACTGTTTACAACACACTGGATACGTAACTTTAAAGTAACTCCGGCTAAACGTTTACTTGTTGAATTCTCGGGGACACACACGGGGACAATAGGGGTTACGTGACAGTTTGATACCCCATTTTGCCAGTGGTGAAGTACCCCTTTAAGTGTTTATTTAATTGTACGTTATCTATTTGCATCATTAGATTTAAATTACAATTCATATCTTCTGTTTTCTCATAATTAGTTTTTTTCATGTACTGATCCTGTTGAATTTGTATACAAAAACTTTACAGTTTTATTCCCATCTACTGTATATTCTGAAGGATTTCACTGAGGGGTTTGTGATCATATATCATTTGCCTGATTTAAGCAACATTCCTAAAAACATGGTGAAAATTAATTTTTTTTCAAATTCATATCCAAAATAGCCTCTTTAAAAACCTTTGACTCTTTGTCATCAGAACAAAACACGAATTGTAATCCTGGCTTTATCCAATGTTCAGATTTCTGTTCTAGAAATGTATAAAAAAGTATTATATTAAGATAATGCCTCATTTGTATGTTTGTTTATTCACATTAAAGTTAAGACTGCCCACATTCAGATCTGCCTCATTTCAATCAATTACAGATGGATAAAAGAAAGTACCTGCCCTTCATTTTCCCCCCACTAATCTTTTACACTCAGATATGCATCCAATATATACATACATATTTCCATAAGAGTTTTTTTTAAGGGTTTTTTTTTTTTTTGTCCCCTCCATTCTGTCACCTGTTGGACTTTGGGTTCCTTGCCACTGTTGTGTCTGGCTGGCTTAGTTGGGGACACTTAATATTCAACAATATTACGATCTGCCTGCACTGACACCATAGTATGTGAACTGAACTGAGCTGATGTTTTTCAACTACAAGAACCTTTATTGCCATTGGAAGTTAAAGGTTGTTCGTGGAAACATATGCTAATAAAGAACCTTTATTTTTCGTGTGTAGTGCCGATGCTTGAAAATTCAGAAAAAATACAGAGTTTTTAACTGGGCATTAGAATGAACAGTATCATGACTCTGAAAGAGTGGACATCACACAGAATCAGTCCTAAAGGTCATCGTGATCATACAAGATTAAAAGATCTGGAGATAGTTTGTTGGGAACTCTCAGATTGAGATGATCACAGATTGCTGAGTAGAGTGTATTAATGTGTTTACCCGCCAGCTGAAAATGTCAAAGCCACTAGCACCCCGATAAATTAGCTTCAGCAACAGCTCCCCCGTCATCATGTCAAATCAAGGCACCTATATTAGTCATTTATATAGTGCTGTATACAATACAGATTGTTACAAAGCAGCTTCACAGTAAACTGGAAAATAATCATCAATGATGGAAACTTCATTAAATTTTCATATATAGTATTACTGAATATTAAGTGTCTTTTAAACCCTCTATCTAGTTTTAGTTTGAACCAGTCAACCAGCTGAAAAGCTAGTTTTAATTTGCTTTTGACCGTTGCTTGTCAAGTGCCTAATTATACATTTGTAGTCACTTCTTTACTACAAGTTTTTTTTTCTATTTGGCATACAGTCAGGATATTAGTATGTGTTGGTACGCGTCAATGTTGACACTCTCCAGCCCATAAGCCAAATCATTTACACTTGCACAAATTCAGCTAACGCTCTACCAGTATTCTGTGTTGGAAATCACACCCATCTTGGCCATGGCAGTTTATTGGCCAGGCGGCTATGTCCCCTGAAGGACTGGTGAAAGCTGTGCGGGGATGACAAGTCAACAAGGAGCGTTTGTTCATAGTTTGGTTTGATGAAAAAAAGGAAAGAAAGGCTAATTATATATTTACATTGTCTCACCCAAGGGATTTTTCCAGCAGGGGTGATGGCAAGACATTAAACGACTCCGCCGTTACGAGCAGATCATAAAAACACTCCCTTGTTGTGTCTTTCACAGACCTGTCATTAAGACTAAGAACAACAATTACCCACAAACTCCTGCTCCTGCACACACAAGCTGTTTGAGCGCCTTTTCTACCCCGTTACGGCCTGGTCACGGTGTGAGAACCTCGCCTCCCAGCAGGACACAGATGAGGATATGTCTCCATTGATGGCTTCAGCCTTGTTCCATTTTGTTTATTTGTCAAAAATACTTCAGTGCTGAGTTAAGAGCATTCTGGAAGTTTAAAATAAAGTCCATGAAGACTTTATTGCACTACCCAGTGCCTCTTTTATCTTTTTTCCCCCTCTTTCAAACTGGCCGGCTCATGAAATACAGGCTGATGACAAATTAAGAGCCCTCATTTGGGTAACACATTTTCAACTCCCCATTTCCTGATTACAACCCCTGTCATCTCAGACTCTGTACAAAAGGCATCATTATTATGGACTTAACTCTCCTACTTTTTCTGGAATTAGAAACACACTTTTGAAGTTGGATTGTCCAAATATGTATGTCCAGAAATATGTCCCGATCTGCTGGGGGAATAGTGCCCCCCTCCAAAGCCTTGTTGCATTTATTTGTGTGTGTGTGTGTGTGTGTGTGTGTCTCTGCAGACTTCAGAGGATGGCTGCTGTTTCTGAGACGGATGTGCAGTTCTGGATGGCCAAAGCAGTGAATTGGGGCGAGGCTATATCATGTTCTGCTCTTCTAGACACAAGCAGACACCTTGGATATCTGAGGAGTTTCCTCCAGCAAGTTCTGCTAGGGTTGGAGCAAATGGTATGAAAAATGTCTGAACACACAACTTGAGCTTCATAAGCAGGACTTTTGCCTGGAATTTTGTGAAACATTTTACATAGTCCTCAGCTGTCCTGTTAAACGTTAAGATCTAGTAAACAAATGTTGAACTAACAATATTCTTCATTCTTCGCAAGAAGATTTGTTGCATTAGTTTAGACTACCTACAGGAGGCTCAACTAGTTGTCCAAAAACCGACTAATTGATTTGTGAGGTCAATTACTTTTATCATTTTTAAATGATTTATTTTAATACAGGGCTCAACAGTAAGATTTTTTTCCCCTCAACATTTGCACTGTCCCCAAAGCATTATAAATTTTAAATTTTACTCATTTAAGTTATATATTTGCATTTAAACAATTTAAATTGATCTGAATGTATATTATAGTATTTATTCATTTTTCACACACCTTTTTTTTTCTCTGAAGTTTTCTTAAATTTCCAAGAATAGCTGAAAACTACAAGGAATGGAAAAAATTCATAAACATTTGAAAATGATGGCATGAATAGCAAAATATTTCTGATTGGTTTGTAAAAAGTCACTACCAATTCCCACTGAATACCAAATACTTAAGATGGAATTAAAAATAAAGGCATAAAAATACACTTAATCAACTGGCATGAAACTCTTTCAAACTTGACCTGCTGAGTACTGTATATATATATATTTTTTTACTGTGGTGCTTTAAAAAAGATAAATTAAGAGATCCAACTTCTTTGAAAGAGTTTTAATGCTGACAGCATGTTGTTATTTAATGTGCTAAAAGTCTCACAGTAACGATATAGTCGATTTTGAAAATGTGTAGTTTTGCATATTTCTCCTGCTGAGTTCATAGAATCTTCTTTAATATTAAGGTCATAGTGCTTTAACTAACTCTTTTAGCACCCCTTAACAGAAGCCTCTCTGTACGAATGAAGGCAGGACATTGGCACAGCGGCTGTGATGATTTAGTGGGCTAATAGCCACCCAGGGACTGCCAGCGTTAACCTAATGTATCCCTGCATCAAGTGTTGCAAATTTGGACGAGGTATCATGGGTTAGGGTGACTCTGTGAAGGACCAGTGTTAAGAAAAATTCTGCCTCCCACTGACTCTGCTCACCTTGAAAGAAGCTCTTTATTCATCCTGCAGCAGCTTTTCACACCAGCAGATCTGCCATTGGCCCTGCACATCGTGCCGTTTGGTGCCTGGCGTGTCAGAAAAGAAAACAAAATCTTTTAGGCTTTCTTATTTCAACTTACAATGGCTGCCCTGCCAAAATGCAATCATGCCTTCTGTTTCCATCATGCTCGACATGCGTCAGGCCCTCTGACAGCACTCGGCAATGTGACAGGATCGGGATTTCTTAATTGGCCTTAAACCTTTATTCCCGGCAGAGCCTCGTAAAACGGCCCGAATGAAGCGGCTCTGAACAGCAGCGCTTGGATGAGTTAAGGACGTGGGTCGCGCCTGGGGATGAAAATGTCTCGTTTATATCAATTTTCTCATTTGCATTCCATCAGAACCATTTTTCCCACTCCCTGCTTGGGACTGCTGGAAAGGGGAGGTTTCACGGTCCCGTAAACGGTTTTCTTCCTAAGCCTGGCACAGTTGGATGCCCGTTGGCGATGCGCCCATGCTCAAGGGGAGACTGAGAGATCCGTGTGTGTGTGAACACATCTGATAATTGCTGACTTGTGTACATAGGACTTTTTGCCCTTTAAATCCCACGAGAAAGCATCTCTTGGATGGTACATGCAATGACAAATTTGCTCGTACTCCTTTGCTGGAGCTGGATTATGACTTTGTCATGATGGTTATTAGAGGTCAAATGAATGGTCTTTTCAAGCTGTTTTTCAAGAGTTTACATTAGAGAAGCATATTAGTCACATTGAAATTCATATTGTGATATGGCATAGTGAGATAGTGAGAAAAAGCTGCAATTTAATTTTAATTTAATTTAATTTAGTTTATAAATATTTTTATTTTATATGTATTTTTAGATATACTTTAAATTTTAATTAATTGAATTTTAGATTTTGTAATCAAAATATTTAAACTGGTGTTTGTGGACCCATGGGGGCTCCAAAAGATTTCCAGAAAGTTACAAAATTAAGTTTTATGGTTGTTAAAGTTATAAAACCGCTTTGGACCTATATTAGGTTTGAAAAGTATTAATTAATTTTTTTTATTGAAAATTCAGGATTATACCTATAACATTTATTGTGGTGAAAAAAATGATACATTGAAAAATGTCAGTATTTTCTATATAATATTTTAATAATTTGTTTAGGATTCAGTACAATAACAATATAAAAAACAATTATTTAATTTAGCGAACAATGTTGTCTTTATAATATCATGCTTTCTCTTCATATTAAGTGTTTTTTACACATGAAAATGTAGAGCTGCCCTCACATTTTAGGAATGGGCTCCTTCACAAGGGGATCATCCCATAGGGGACCTTGGCATCAAAAAGTAAAAAAAATCAAAACCCTTCATTAGTTATGAATGCAAATGGCAGTTCTAGAGCTACAATAATTAGTTTAGTATGTGCTCTGTATTTGTATTAATTATTTTTTTGGCTGCCACGAGGTCCTTTTCCCTCAGTTTGTTAAAGTTCCACAGGAGTGGTGTCATTCTCTTCATGCGTGCACTGAAATCATTTAGCATCCAACAATGTATGTGCCTATGGAATGTAAAAAGGCTCAGATCCTTTGTATGGCTTCCAGTGTACAGTAAAATGGAAAGGCACATCTTGAACTGATGCAAAAAGCTGTGATCCTCAACATGCCTTTGCATTAGCACGCTGGTTTTCATTAATTACGTAACTGACTTTAAAGAAGTGATCAGTGACTCTTTCAGTCTGTCTGCGTGGGAATAGTTTTATAAAAGGCCATCAAAAGGTTTTTTTTTTTCCTCAAATAGTTCTTTGGGAAATGAGGATTAATTTTTTTCATATTAGCTAATTGTTCATACTTGTGATGTCAGCTAACTCGGCAAGTGGCGGACCTTCATTGTGCACTTAAACTGTCAGTATTACTTAAGAAAAAAATGTGACCACAGCTCATGAGCTGAGACAGGATCTGGTGTTGACAGTTCATTTTGATGAGGAAAATTCAAAGCAATAAAGTTCTGACATGAGGACATTTTGTTCCTGCTGAGTTCTGTAACCATCACATCTTCCTTGATGTACCAAAAAACAATTCAAAGAGACTCAAAGAATTCAAAGTGTTCTTCAAAATTGGTCTTTATGTTTGCATTACAGAGAGCAGTGTTGCCAACCGCTTTCATTTGAAAGTAGAAAAAACTGGTAGCTAAATATCAGTAGATGATATAATAGCAAATTCATTGATCTATATCAATATGAATTGTCTTAACCAGAGATAGAGGCTTTTGTGGCAAGAGAGGCATCTATTAGAGTATATATATGAAATGAGTGTACTTGTGCAAGAGTAAAGTGTGCTGCATCTTCATGCAGCCAGTGTGGATGTGTTCATCAGGGAAGCAGTTATTACAGAGGAAATGAAAAGGGTCCCAGGACATATCCTTGTGGAATGCCAGTTGGTATGACTGAGTTTAATGACAAATCAATAAAATAACATGATAAAAATATCATCATACAAAAATCTTTGTCTTTCTTGCTTATCTCTCCATCAGGTGACTTTGTTGTTGTCTGATCTCTAAGTCTGAATCTTGCTTGTAACGTTTTTCGATATTGTTCATCCCCATCATTTCCCAGTTTCTCTGTACTACACAATGGAAAAAAGCCATAAAACATGTTCAGTTGGATTATTTACATGTGTATTACTACTAGCAATGTGAAAGTATGTATTGTATATAATTCAGTTGCAATTTATTTTTCATGATTCAGATGCAGATTTTTGCTATTGATGTCTCAGGTGTATGTGTTTACTGTATAACAGAGCTCCACTAGTGAGGCCATGAAGACGTTTCCTTTTGTGGGCCAGTTCCTGGGAAGACTTTGTTGGAACCCATGTGTTATTGCGGATGGTAAATTTATGACTCTTTTACTCTTGGGGGTGTGTTTCCCATTTGAGACCAAGAAATGTGTCTGCATGGGTTGGGTATTTACACTAATTTTCCAATGAATCCTGTAGTGCCCTGCTGGGCATTTGTTCTGCTATTTGGCTCTCTTTCACCTCTCTCTCTCGTCTTATCACTTCCTCCCTGGAATCCCTTCATCCCCCACATTTCTTCAGACCTGTTCTTCACATGCAGCCTTAAAAATGTTTAAAGATCTGTCTCTGTAGTACCTGGCATTATGTAGTTAAATTATATTATGAATTTAAAGCTATAAATATTTATTATGAAGTCATTTTTTTTGTACAAAGTAAATCACATGCTCAGTGTCCTCGTATGATGAGTGACCTTGAAATATGGAATATGTAATATTTTATTATTGTTTTACATTATATGGTGCCTTTTGTTTAAAATTGTTCAAAGTTTAAATTAGATATTTCATCTTATATTTGTGTTGTATCAGTTTAGCCTGATTATAAATGCATGCATATATGCATTTTTATGGGTTCCACTTTACAGATGAATAATGTGGCCATTTTCACATCTTATAAATGCCATTTTGTCCTGTGGTCTTGTTTATGTATGCTCAGAGAGGAGCCAGAGACTCCTGCTGCGGTGTTTGAGCTGTCTGTACAGTGCTGAGCCACTGAACGCTGTTGAACGAAAAGCCAACACGTGGATCAAGGTAAAGCCAACAACATTTCACCCCTCAAGGTTAATGAATAGATAAATTACCACAGCAGTTTTACAAATTGATATCTTATAGACACAAATGAAAATGTGGAATATATTGGTTCATTTAAATTGTGAAGATAAAAAAAAAATATGGTCATGAATTGAGAAATGTAAATTTCCTTAATCTTTTGACAAATAAGAGTTCTGTCACGCTGCGGTGTATAAACATAGGAAGACGAAGACGAAGAAGATATATCAAAAGCTAGCTTAATCCAATATGCAAGGCAAACATCCGGTGGGCAGGTAACACACAGCAACATAAAGACGAGAACCGACGAACACTGAACATAACAGGGAGAATATATAAGGGAGCTAATAAGGGAGAACATAATCAGGGTGAACAGAAACAGGTGTGGATGATTAACTGAACAGGCTACACACAATGAGGGCAGATGAACAGAATTACAAGACAACACAGAAAGTAAACATGACAGTCCATGGGTGTGACAAGTTCATTGTACTATTTATCCTGTAAGTTTCAGAAATCAAACTTCGTCTTTAGTCTCAAAACAGCTTTTCTTAAAACCAAGAGACCAAAGTGTCTCGTTTCAGATTTTCTCTCATTATGACATAATATTGTGACGAAAGACCACCTGCAGAAGAAGATCAATGCCTACTTATACATCATTGCCATGCATGTCATGACCCATGTAGTTGTAAATACAGGAAGTGCCTCTGAGGATTACAAACCGTTTTGCAGTGCCAAGTTGTTGAAAAACACAGTCTTTGCAATGCCTTTCTTCTGATCTTAACATAAAAAAGCATGGATGAACTTTATATTTAAAAAAAAAAAAAAATAGCATATCACATCAGTTAGACACTGTTTATTTCTTTGCTTCATTTTACTGTAGATTTATTTTTAAACAAGATACAGTTTGAAGCAGGCTTTTCTGAAAGACTTAAAAGATGATGCAGCGGCCACTATATAGGATCCGACAGTAATGTTGAATAACACAAAAATGAGTAACAGTGTTTTTACCATGTGCCACTATTGCTTTGTCTGTTACAGATCATTTGATACATACTCAATTTGTTTTCACTTTACTGAAAACGATGAACGATAAATATAAGAATGACAATGCGACAACAATGGTAGATTCATTCATAATTCATCCTCACAAAACACTGTAGGTTATCCTGTCAACTATACCTGTGGCAACTCCAGGTACTTAAACTTTATTTACCAATGACTCACTCGTAAAGACATTTACCGCCACCTAATGGCAGTTTTAGTTTCTTATTTAGAGTATCATTTCATATTTTCATATTAATAAACCCAATTAAAGTGATAGTTCACCCAAAAATTCTGTCATCATTTACTCACCCCAATGTCATTTCAAACCTGTATGACTTTCTTTTGCAGAACATAAAAGAAGATATTTTTAAAGGGTTATTTCACCCAAACATGAAATTTCTGTCATTAATTACTCTCATGTTGTTCCACACCCGTAAGACCTTCGTTCATCTCCAGAACAAAGATGAAATCCAAGCACTTCTGACCTTCTTATACACAGCAATGTCATAACCAATTTCAAGGCCCAGAAAGGTAGTAAAGCCATCGCTAAAATAATCCATGTGACTACAGTGGTTCAACCTTAATGTTATGAAGCGACGAGAATAATTTTTGTGCTGAAATAACTCAATTCAACTATTTCTTCTCTACCCTGTCAGTCTCCTATGCTGTTGACGTAGTAAACACAGTGGAGTGCTTCCAGCTTCTACGTCAGAGCACCGGCTCGTTATTGGCTGGCTCCTGCGTCAGCATCACACGCAAGCATTGTGCTGCTCACGTGAACAGTTCTGATGTGGAACCTGGAAGTGCTGAACGTAAACAGCGTAGGAGAATTACGCAGAAAAGAAGAAACTGTTAGTCATTACTGTTGTTATGCTTTTACGTACAAAAAGTATTCTCATCGCTTTATAAAATTAAGTTTGACTGCAGACACGTGGATTATTTTAACAACGTCATCACTACTTTTTTGGGCCTTGAAAGTGGTGGTTAAAGTGCTGTCAGTGGAGGAGTTAGAGGTCTCAGATTTCATCAAATATATGGAATATCTTAATTTGTGTTCCGAAGATGAATAAAGGACTTACGGGTTTGGAACGACATAAGGGTGAGTAATTAAGAAAAACTGCTTGACAGAAGTTTCATTTTTGGGTGAACTATCCCTTTAAGAATGAAGACTTCCAATGTATGAAAATATATATATATATATTGAGACATTTCTCAAATTATCTTTTTATGTTCCACAGAAGAAAGAAAGTCATACAGGTTTAAAACAATATTAGGGAGAGTAAATGATGACAGAATCTACATTTTTGTGTGAAGTATCCCTTCAATAGCCATTTAAAACCCATTAATCTCATAGTATTATTTACTTGGAATTACAGTTTAAATGCATTCATGCCATATCTAAGGAGCAATAAACAGTCGCTAAATATATCTAAATACCAATTCAGGTGCTGCTTCAGGAAAAAAAAGTCTGTTATAGCCTAGAAGTTTATGTGTAATCAAATAATATTTTTGTTTAATTTTCTAAATTTTGTTTTTTTCTAAAGCTGCTTTTTGTAATGTCTATTTTATGCTCTTCTCTTTTAAAACAATAATTACTTCATCAATAATAAAAATTATCTTTTAGGGGTAATTTCTCAAAATTGGTGTGCGATTAGATTAATTAATCAGCATATCATGTAATTAATTAGAGTCAAAATTTTATTCGCTTTGACATCTTTAAATGTATTATTAAAATTGTCATTACAAAACATCTGACAGATAACAGTTTAAAAGCACATGCTTTGAATGTTCAAGCTCTTTTTTTTGTAATATACCTAATAAATGTTATACTCTTCGAGACCCCTACTTGCAACAGTTTTCAATCTGCCAGAAGTGTTTTAGAAATTCCCAATGTACACTTTTATATTGAAATAGATGCAATCAGGGTTGGGAGAGCGGGGTGATGAAAAAGAACTAAAATAATTGTACACTTTCAACTTTTTTACAGAGTTCACACAGATGGTTTACCATAAGCAATACAGAACCCCTTGCGTTTTGTGTGTGTATTCGTTTGATTATTTTTTTCATCTAATAAAACATAGCGCTAATTAAAGCAGGGCTTTTAAAGTAAACTTTTAATTTGCCAGATGTTTTTTGACCTATACAAAGGGAAGTGGAGTCAGAGGGAGGTGTGGGTTCTCTGTCAGGGGTTGAGACACGGTATTTAATCTTACATTATTTATTTGCTTAGCAAACAATCCCTAGTACAGCAGCAGTGTGTGTACGTATGGTTTGTTGGAAAAAAGATACGGGACAAAAAACAGAGAGATTAAGACTTTATTTGTGTGAGGAAGTTACAGATTATAGGCACATGAGCATTTACTTGATAGATGAAACATGGAAGAGGAATACAATCTGTATTGTTTCCAAAAGAGAATGGACTACTAAAGGTCCAGAAGGTCGCTGTTTTTGTCTCTTTCTTTAGGTAGACAGGTCAGTCTCCTTTTGCTGATGGTAATCTCATATTTTTATTTTTTTTTTTGTTTTAAGATTCTTTTTTTTTTTTAACAGACATTTGAAGTACAATTATAATTATCATGTAAAAGGTGGTGCAGATAATTTGATCAAAGATTACAAATGCACGTAAAATTAATGAGGTGCATGGATAAAACATTTATAACAAATACTGCAATATTCCATAAAAAAAGAACAATGGTCAATTTTGATTTCTTGGTGACTTTAAGGGACATAGTTGTAGCTTTTCCTCAGGTTTGAGTCAGGAAGTGTGCCCCTTTGTGTCCTTTGTTTAATAGCAGATCACATTCTCATCTGTTCTGTTTTGCTGGAACCTAATTACTGTCCGATGTTTTCGGTCTCTTTCTTGTTGTGTTTTAGCAAATTGATTTGGTTTGAGTTAATTTCCCGGGGGTCTTTCTTCTCCTCCCAGTCTGACGTCTTGTCTCTTCCAAGCCGTTGATCTCTTATTTTTCCATTCTCATGTTTGTTGCGGTCCTAATGGACTGTGTGTTTTTCCGTTTATCCCCATTCCTTGTTTGTTACGAGCACTGTTTACTGTCGCTGTCAACATTTGGAGGCTCAGCCATTTGAGAGAGCCTTCATGTCGATCAGCATGGGGTGCAGTGTGAGCTTCATCTGAGATGATTCCAGCTGACCCCCCAGAGCCTGTACGGCGGTGATGGCCTATGTTCCTTTAGTCACTCAACATGAATAAACAAACGGTCTTGTCATTCACAAAGCCAGCTTGGTTGTATTCGTTATGTGGGTGGTTTAGCTCAGGAGAAGAGATGAAGAAGAATGATGATGCTTCCATAGAGTCATGGACTGAAGTTTTTTGTCTGTTATTAGAGGGCCTGTTGCCCATTCTCCTCTGAGCCTTTGCTCTGGAGCGCCAGCCTGGCTCGCTCTCTCCACATCACAGAGACCAGACCATGCCTGATGGCCCCTCTGCTCCTTCAGGGCTCCTGAGGGTCTGGAACAGTCTTTAGGGAGACTTGTGTGGTCTCTTTAAGTACATTCACCTCTGCAGACACATTCAAGAACTATTTTAGATTGAGCAGAACGACAACGTCTTTAATATGTCACTTTGTCTTTTGATGTGCCTTCATTTCTCCTATGTTCAAATCCCCTTTCCATAAGGATTAAACTTTAGCATGAAACTTGCCGCTGACCCAACATGAAAAATCTGTAAATCATCATAATGCATTCAAATTTGCATGGAGCATAAACTTATAAAACAATCATAACTGAATGCATTTTTTTGAAAGTTACTGTTATTACCAAGTTATTACTACATGTACCCCTTTTTAATTAATGAAAAATTAAGAAATTCTTAAAAAAAAAAGTTATGCAAGAGAAATGTTTTGTCAATTCATGAGATAAATTTGCATTTTGCAAAAGTTCTCCATTTGAAATCAATTGATTTAATGAAATTCCTTAGAACTTGTAACTCATGACTGCTCAAACACAGTCCAAATTTAACTAACTCGCATATTCATTTTCTAACAAAACGACATCAGCATTACTGTGAAATGTTTTCAAACAAAATATATACATTTAACTTTCAACAACTTGCATCAAACAGACCTGAATGCATTTAAGTCATATGGCTTGTTGATCTTTTCTAAGATTAGACATTAAAATGGATGGACTTTTTTTTGACTTAGACCAGTAAAGCAAACATCTAGCAACCATCCTGAACAGTGCCCTAGCAACTACCCAAATAGCAACCACCCAGAACAAGAAAATGTTTCATTCTTAGCATTAATAGTTTAATAATGTGTTTTGTTTGCTTTAGGCTAGAATCATGTTTTGCCTTGATCAGAAAACATCTGAGAAGTGAATATGTGCTCCTCAAACATTCTGTTTTCTTTCTTTTCATTTTAGGAATATTGTACAAGTTGTTTTGATTTAGTGTGGACATCCATGTGGTTTAGTACTGTCTAAATTACCACTTTAAAGACCAGGAAAAAAAAAGCCCATCATGGCAGATGCCATGTTTCTCCACCTCAAGGTAGAGAGAAAAAAACCTAGAGAATTTAAAAAGGCTGCATTTCATTGGCCTGTGCTGTAGCCGCAGCCCAGCTTAGAGTTAAGTGTGATCTGCAGTGTGTTTTTGCTGTTCAGATGGTAGTAATTGAGCCTCTTTGGGTCTGTGGAGGACATCTTAGCATACTGTAAACCTAAAGAAACCACATGGCCCCACCACAAGCAGACATGTTTTCTGTCAAAGCTTAAACCCTGTGTTTTCATAAACAGACCGGCCTTGCCACCCGATCCATTGTCTTTTATTCCTTTTTTTTCTTATTTGCGTGTAACATGAGGATGTATTTATGATGAGCAAATAGTTGTCCAATTATAGACAAAGCAAAATAATTCACAGTTATTGATGTTTCATGGTGTGTGATAAAATTTTCACTATAAACGGAGGGCTTGTTTAAAAGCTGTCGTCTGAATTGTTTTATGTCATGTATCTGTTCTGGACAGAATATGTTGTGTCATCTGATCTCGGAGGAGGAGGGCAGTGTAGCTCATGCTACAGTAAAACATGCTGGATCAAGCCCGAAGCGATACTACTCAGAGGCTCTTCAGAAGGTTCGGGAATCATTGTTCAGATCCTTGGCATGTTAGTTAATAATGACATGGGTAGTATGTGATGGGTAATAAGGCTTAAGTCTAAATGATTTCTCAATTTTTTCAGTCCATTGATGATTTTTGATTTCATCTATTTTTCCTCCCCAGTCATAGTGAACAGCCACTATTAAGTAGATTGAAAATGTTTAATCTAGAAGTAAAATACAGTGAAAAGATACGTTTAAATAATGAAAAATATTCACTATATGAACACAGAGAAGATTAATATTGAATAATTTGTTGAATCATTTATTTGCACCAATACAATACTACACAGTAAAAAACAGCAATATTTACATTATATATATATATGTGTGTGTGTGTGTGTGGATATTCTATATATATATGTGTATAAGTGTATGTATATGTATATATGTGTGTGTGTGTGTGTGTGTATAAAATTATGATTTTAATGAATGTAATTTGGGAGTTATGATAGTTTAATTCTATTGAGTTTCTGTTTGTCATAACACTTTCTTGCACACATTGCATGACAAGAAGGGCTTGTAAAACTAGTCTAGCAATGTGCCATTTAGAAAAGTTAAAATCATTCACAATGTAATTTTATATCAAACTTTTATATGACAAAATCATAACGAATACATTGTGAATGTTTTTTTCCACTATAATTTGAGTTTTTATATTGCATTTTCATTACATTTGTCAAATTATAGGCAAACTGTTGTCACTTTCAGATGGTGTCATTGATGACAGAGGAGGTCATTAAAAGCTGTGATGGCTTGCCAAACACATCAGCAAGGTAATAAATGCTTAATCTCACTCTGGAATCGCCTTTACAGTGCCTGTAACAACAGTTATTCAAATACCTGTGTATGCATGTACTGTATGTATGTATATACACTACCATTCAAAAAATTCATCTGCTCACTAAGGCTGCATTTATTTAATTAAAAATACAGTGAAAACAGTAATATTGTGAAATATTATTACAATTTAAAATAACTTTTCTATTTGAAAATATTTTAAAATGTAATTTATTCTTGTGATGGCAAAGCTGAATTTTCAACATTATTATTCCAGTCTTCAGTGTCACATGATCCTTGATATATAATATATAAAAATAATCCACACTCAATGATCGCTTTTTGTAGATGTTCAAATGAGAACATTCACACCATGTCAACGGCATGCGTTGCCTTGGTCACATGTCCTCAGATGTCTCCTCTCATTGGAGCTCTTTTGAAGCATTCCTTGTTGTGTGGCGCTTCCTGTCTGAATCAAGAGTTTATTAAGGAAGTCAGTGATGCCTTGATTAGGTAAGTTTCATTACACTGTAATGCAGCATTTAATGACAGCACACAAATGATGTCCACTCTTGACCCATGTATGTTTTTCCTGTCTTTCTCTCTTTCTCTCTTACACAGTAAGAGGCTTGTGTTAGAGGATGAAGCTGTGGTGAACCTGTGGTGTCTTAGCCCCACCTGTCTGGAGGGGGCAGTAGTGAGCCTACTGGAATCTGTGCTGTCTGACCATGAAACAGTGACACAGAGTCTGGACAAACATGTTAATGACTCATTACTGGTAAACTTGATCACTTCTATATTAGCATTTAAATTAAAAATTTGTCATTTTAAATTTGAAAATAAGGTAATTTTTATATTTATTTACTTACTATATATATATATATATATATATATATCTAATAATGCTAAATAAGATTCTGCACTATTTCTTGTTCACTAACAAATGAAAGCAGTGTTTTTTGATTCAAATTTTCACTTTTTAAACTTTTAGACGGTTTAGTTTTTTGATTAAAACAACTGGTTTATGTTGTCAAAATATTAATTGCCGTTGCTCTTAAAAACAGCCAGATATATCAGCACCTTAGGACAACAGACCATCACCATGTTTATTAGCAACAAGTTCACACTGTTATATTTGATGGCAACTAGTACCGCATGTCATAATATTTGCTTCGGTTGCTAATTAATTTGGTGCTGCTGTGTTGACAGTAAAACTATGGCAGTAAAGAAGGAATTTGATGGTCTGTTGTTCGTATGGTACACAGTGTATGAAGATTAACAGCTGTACGCTGGCCTCTTTTTAAGAACAGATGCAAACAGTGTGATGTAAACCAGGCCCGTGGTCCATACACATCTTTATGAGGCTATTTCATAAAGAAACTTAAAATGACTGAACTCAAGATTATTTACATGTCTATCTGAGCACGTCAAACAGTCATCATGTAGCTGATGTTTGAGGTTCCTTATGATCTGTTTAGCGTCTCGTTCTGAGCAGTACAGACAGGTAAAATGAGGCCCTAATGCAGCTGCATTCAACTCCTATTTGTTTGTGCTTCAGAGCATATTGAACTGTGCGCTGTGTTTACATCGCAGGAACAAGTTGTTTAAACCGCAATCAAAAAGGGGAAACCAGAAATTAGTTTCACATTTCTGTTTTCATCCACCTTCCTCAAAGCTTCGCTCCAATAACAATAAACAGCATCTTCCAGCATCCCACTGCCAGAAAGAGGATGTTTTTGCCATGCTGTAATTGACCCTCCCTGAAGTGTTAGGAGAAGGTATGGATGAGTGTTCGGAAAGCCCATCTGTTTTCACTAGGGAGAGAAAGCATCGGCCTTCATAAAAAATAAAAGCAGGCAGCCCTTTCCTATGCCTCTGTTCACGTGATCTCTAATTTGAGATTTTAGAGACTTAAAACAATAGTTCTCAATTTTTGAAAATTATTGATAATTTATTCATCCTCCTGTTGCTCCAAACCCGTATTATTTCTTCTGTAAAACACAAAAGGTGAATTTATGAAGAATGTCATGGTCGCTCGTTTCCATATAAGTGAAATTAAATGGGGACTGGGGCTGTCAAACTCTACAATGATGAAAAAAAACAAACAAACAAAAAAAACACAATGTCAGAAAAATTATCATGAAAGTGTTGTAAAAGTGGCCCAAACTATTCGAGCACTGTATTCAAAGTCTTCTGAACTGTGTCATGAGCAAACCAATGTAGCTCTTGACAACTCCGGTCCCAATTAAATGTAGAAAGTCATACCGAGCTGCGTTTCCCAAAAGCATCGTGAGCGAAGTTGATCAAAGACAACAATGGTGCCAGTGGTCTCCATGATCAACTTGGGCTCACGATGCTTTTCGGAAACACAGTCCAAGTTTAGAACAACATGAGGGTGAGTAAATTATTGCATAATTTTAACTTTGGGGTAAACTATCCCTTTTAGGAGAGAGGCTTTTTTGAGGCTGCCCACATGTTAGGTGATAATGCAAAGCCTGCAGGTTTGATCCTAGACAGGAGGACACCTGTGAAATAAGGTATTTTTAAGTGACAATTATTTGATAAAAATACATTAAAAACAGTGGAAAATTATACTCTTTTTTTTCAGGATTCTTTGATGAATAGAAAGTTAAAAGAACAGCATTTATTTGGAATAGAAACATTTTTGTAAAAGTATTAATTTCTTTAAAAAAAAATACTGACCCCAAACTTTTGAACAGTAGTGTATGATGAATGTCTGATGACGCGTGTCTGAATGGCTTATTTATGAAGATCAGGTGATCAGAATGAAATGGTGTTGTGTATCAGCATTTTGGCTCCAGGTGCATCTGAATTATTGTGTGAAAAATTGCTTGTGACTGCAGTCATACAGTTTCGCTCATTGGTTTTATGACTTTGGCTGTAAGTTGGTGAACTCTGTATTCTTTCTGTGATCTCTCTCTCTCTTTCTTGTTTCTATTGCTCTGTCTTCTGTTTCTGAGACGGGATCATACCATCTAATGTTTGTTGCTGAAATGCGTCTCTTTTTATTGGAGCAGCAAATTGGCGGCTTTTGGCAAGCGTTGAATAGCTGGGGTTACGGGAATATCTGAGATGCTTTGGGGTTGGGGGGGGGACTTTGGAGTGGGGTGGTGTGTGAGGATCGTGTGTGCGTGCAGAGGGGAGATGAGGGTGCCTGTGGGCTGGGTGGGGCAGACGTTTTAATGGTCCCAAACGAAGGAGAGAATAATGAGGCTTCTCCCTGTGGCCTACACACATGCACAAACAGAGACAAATGCTCTGAGGATCAAAGACCGCAGGGGCACATGTGGGCTTTCTGGAGCACTGATGTTTTGGGTCTGGGTGAAATGTTTTATGGCATTCTTTGCCCATATGAACTATGGGTGTATTAATGAAACCTGTTCTATTAAAATATGAGGATGCAAGTTTACGTGCTGCACCAGACACGCATGTACAGCTGCTTAGATGTGATTTTTTTAATTTTTTTTTACTTTCTTTCTCATCAATTTAAAACAGATGATATTTTCTGTATAAAGCAATGTTCATTTTGTTGGTAAGAAACTTGGCTGTTAAACTTTTAGCAGTGAATTATGGTCGAGCATCTGTGGGTGATGCCAATGGGTTCTCATTATTATTGCAGCATTGCCTCCTAGTGGTTGAGAGAGGAGCTGACAACCAGACATTGTTCCTAAATGCACTGCAATGTTCTTCTTTCCCACCAGCCTCAAGCTTCAGCGCATTATTGCCACATCTTTCTCACAGTCACCGAGATTTACAGGTGAATATTGGCTTTGTGTTTAATTTATTTAGACCTACACAGAATCTGTGTCCACAAAACACGTCCCAGATCATCTTTAAATCCATTCTGCTAAAATGAGACAAAATTTTTTGGCAAAAAAGTCTACAGCTACAGATTTTATTTTACGATGCATAAAAAAACAAAAAGCTCAGTAAAAAGCATCCATTGACTACAACATAATCAGTAATATTTTGTTGGTGCTATCAATGATTTATATTTGTACTGGCCAATATTATTTTTTATTATTGACATTTTTTTTATTTAAACTGCTATTGGAAACTTTCAAAGAATACTAAACTGTTATCCATCTCTTATAATGTTTTGATGCTTTCTTATTTCAAGCACAGATGAAAGCTTTAGTGTGAATATTGTTTTGCTTTGTGTGTGTGTGTGTGCAGGAATGTGCTGACAGAGATTGATGAGAACCTGGCCGTGAGAGCCCTCATACAGGTTTTCACTGCCTGCTTCCTCCAGAGACGGACTGGACAGAAACCACAGGTGCAAACTAACTTCATGAATGTGAATGTGTAATTTCTCTGGTACTAGCAGCACCAAACTGAATCACAAAAATAATGATTGTTTCCAAAAATACAAAATCCCACAGAAGCCATAAACAAAAGAAAACAAGGCAGAGAAATAATAATGCATGTCCTCTGTGGAGTTTCATGTGATTGGCAGGTCTGTTTGGTGCCGCTAGTGGCTCTCAAATGACACAAAAGAGAGATTTCAAGTTTTGAGTTGTTGTGACATTTATGTGCATATATGATTTGTAGGATCGTCTACCGCACAGAGCCTTCTTCCCAAACGCGACACCCAGTTTACTCTCTCCTTTACTGACAGCACCATCAGGTACAGCACACCTACATGTACCATCTCTGAGAAAGCTCTTCTGTTCATATAGTGCATCAACAGTTTATAGCACATATAGGATAGAGTGGGGTAAGCTGTGCCACTTTTCACCCAATTTTAGTGTTGTTCATTTTAAGGTGTATCCTATAAACAAAAATAAATTATGTTTAGGGTTAAACTGTAAGTTGAATTGTTACATATAAATTATTTACATTTCAAATAAGAATAAAGTAAAAATGTGCAGCAAAAATACTTGGAATGGGATTACTGTGTATTATTCACATTTTCTGGAAAAAAAAAAAATCCATAAATCAGCTGGGAAAATTTACCAGCACATCTAGCACGCTTTACCCCACAGCTATCATAGTGGGAAAACGATTTAATTTTTATTAGATTCATTGACCTTTTCAATATATCACATGTATTACAAGGAAAGCAAATGAACATAAAAAATACTAGAGGATTATACAATTACACTATTCCTTGTAAAAAATGTTTTCATTTAAAAATAAATGGCTGATTTTAGGAATTGGATATACACTTCCATTTAAAAGTCTGGGGTCAGTAAGATTTTTTTTTTTTTGTGAAGGAACTTAATACTTTTATTCAGCAAGGATGCAATAAATTCATCAAAAGGTAAAGACATCATTTTACAAAAGATTCCGTTTCCACAAAAATATTATGCAGCAAAACTGTTTACATCACTGATGATAAAATAATAATAATTATAAATGTTTCTTTGGCACCAAATCAACAAATCATAAAATATGTACATTTATATATCCAAATTGAAAACAGTTATTTTAAATGAATAATATTTTACAATATTACTCTTTTTACTGTATTTTTTGATAGAATCAGCTTTGGTGTACTTTCAAAAATATTTTAAAAATCTTACTGGCCTAAACTTTTAAACGGTAGCGCATAATTGTAGTTGCTGTGACATAAAATTAATTTACTTCCTATATAAATTACTTTAATTTGCTTTAAATGTTTTTTTAGCATGAAAATAAATCACTTTTCTCACGTGTATTTCAGTCACAGGCAGCTGAATATGAAGGTCCATTTGTAAATATATGTCCCTATGACAAAAATTGTGCATGTTTTCTAGAGTAAGAGTAGACACAGCTACATAGTATAGTCTAATTATATCAGATCGTCAGCAAATTGAGTACACTGCAAATATCCTTCTTTTACTCATACACCACCCGTACACCTTCATTCAAAACTCAACTGAATGAACATGACTAAAATATTGGTACTGTCCGAGTGAGTGGCTAATGGCTAGAGCTTTATTGGAATCCTTCACCCTAAACCTCCACCATCTGAAGTCTCCCAAGCCTGGCCTTATCTCCCTCCCTCCATCTGAGCAGTCCCAAACAAACAGGCTCCTTCCTCATGTACCCACCCTGCCCGCTTCAGTCCGGTCCTCTGATATCTATCTCTGGCGTGGCTCCCAAAGGACCCTGGGCTCTTCAGTGCCTCCTGAACTCCAGAGGATATCCTCACAATGCCACCTATTCTATAACCAGCACAACAGAAGAATAGCTGCAGACCTCAGGTGCCTGCTGCGCCAGGGGCTCTTTTTTAGGATTATTTGTTTGCGCTGGTTCAATTGTCATTGTACATGGAATGATTGACATGAAGGGGGCCTTTGTCTCTGAAAGGAGACCTGTGAATGCCAGAGCTTAGATATTTACCTCATCGAGCTAAAGATAGGCCATGATCCTTGAATGTGGTGTTACTTAAAGGGACAGTTCATCTAAAAATGAACATTTTGCCGTTATTTACTCACCCTCTCGTTGTTCCAAACCTGACCTTTTCTTCTGTAGAACACAAAAGAAGGTATTTTGATGAAAAGTTTTTTTTGTCCATATAATGATAGTAAATGTACAGTGCTGAATGTGGTTTAGTGTCACCATACTTCCCCAGTTGATTGATTACATTAAGAATTGCAAATATTTTTGTATTGCAAGTTTTCTGAACTGTTATGCTTAGATATACAAATGTTATGTCAAATATCTAATTAAATATGCATTAATTTTTATACATTTCCTGAACCGTAATCTGAACATTGGATAAAGCCAGGTTCACAATTCTTGTTTCATTTTGTTGACATATTAAAGTCAAAAGTTTTTACCGACGGATTTTGGAAATCGTATTTTATCACTAAAATACTGTAAACAGAGGGGACAAAATCATCATGTTTTTAGGAATGAAATGTATAAAAATCAAGCAGATTATAAATAAACAAACCCCTCAGAATACGGATTGGAATAAAGCTGTAAGGTTTAATGTAAGTGCTGCTGAAGTGGAGATTTCTGGCTCAGAAAAATATTTTGAGAAATTGGACTTGCAATTATGTATGGTATGTGTTGCAATTGAAATCTACAGATGCAAAGGGATAAAGTACAATAAGATATACACTGAAAAGTGTTTTCTTCCACTAGTCTGAACAAACATGTTATGAAAAGCCAAATGGCACAAAATCTCAAAACTTACCAGTGCAAGAAAAAACTGTTTTTTGACTGTTGTCTTGTTTTAAAATAAATATTTCAGTATCTTCATAAAGAGCAAAACCTTGAAGAAAAATATAGCAGATTTATATAGTTCCCATGGAAAGATTGCTCAAGAATATTTCTAAGGCCTGGCGAAGGGTCAGCTGAAACTATTTCGACTGGAGGTTTGTTATCAGTGGGTAAGTTGGGTATCCAGCTCAAAATCAATTTCAAAAGTGTCTCATTTCTGCCTTTCTCATTTCACCCTCTTTCAGAGGTTCCCAGCAAAGCCTGGCTGGATCATCTGAGCTGGATCAGAAGTTTACTTCAGAGCGTGACAGAGAACGAGGAGGCGGGAGAAGATGTCAGGTGAGATGAGCTTCAAGACACTCTACACTTCATTGCATTCTTATCATCTGCTGTGCTGTTACTAGAGAGATTTCCCACACAGTAATCCTGTATGTTTCTGGCTAGCTCAAGCTTGACACAGGAGGGTATTTGGACACAGATGACCAGATATTCAGTGATAGGTTTCCACCTGAAGTACATAGCTGCTCTTCACAAATGCTTGTCCCTGAAAATCTCCCACAAGGTCTATGGAATGTCCTGAATGGCTTAAAAATGAGTTGTAATACATTAATCCTTTGTACTACAGACAAAACAACCCCTTCAAAGTCCATTTACAATATATGTGCATATATAATATTTGGACTTAAGTATAAAATGTTTTTCATTTAGCCCGACATACGTGATATTCGTTTCATCCTTGATGTGAATTGACCTATTGACTGCAATTCTTTTCACATTTAGTGTGAATAACCCTGTACAAAATATACACATAATCTACCGTTCAAGAGTTTGGGGTCAGTAAGATTTCTTTTAAAAAGAATTTAATACTTTTATTTAGCGAGAATGAATTAAAGCAATCAAAAGTGGCAGGGAAGAAGACATTTATAATGTTACAAAAGATTTCCATCTCAAGGAAATGCTGTTCTTTTGAACTTTTTATTCATCAAAGAATTTATAAGTTCTACAAAAATATGAAGAACCTCAACTTGTCAAGTTTTTTTTTTGCAATTACATTTTAAAATATATAAAAATTGACTGATGTGAATATTTCTGTGTAAAACAGCAAACAAATTGTTGAATTAAAGTTTGAAATTCATTGAAACGGACAGCTTCAAACTTGGACAGCTTGTTATTTCATCGTGTGTTTGGGTGGATGGTGATTTTCCAGGGCGTATGAGGCTGTTTTTGAGGCATGGTTCCTGCTGGTGCAGTGTGGGTTCTGGGTGGACACAGCTGTTGAGCTGCTTGTTCTGGCAGTTCCTGAGAAAGCAGAACCGCTGCTGTGGCTCCTGACGTTCTTTCACCACCCCACCAACAGAGGGCACCAGAGGTCCCAACAAACCGTAAGATATCTAATTATGGCACTGAAGTCAGTCAACCTTACGTCACAAGTTAAAAACAGCAAAGTGAAGCAGACTGGAAAATTACTGATGGCTTCCTCCTCTTTGTTTTAATCTCAGGCAGTGGCCAGAGAAGCCTGGACTCATCTAAGAATGCTGTTTCTCACTCATCCTCCCCCTCCGAGTCACCTCAGTGCTGTGAAAGAGCTCCTGTCCTCCTCCTCCATTTCAACAAACCTCGTCTTGCATCTGTTTTTAAACTTTGCCATCTTTTCCCACGGACCTGTTAGCATTATCACTGAAGTAACTGACAAGGTGAGGTCTTCACTGATTCAGTTTCAGCACATTGTGAAATTACATTTACGTCCTCAAATGCCAAGGGTTTACTCATGCGAACCCGGTGGCCTATTCAAGACTAGACGAGGGCTGTGTGCAGCCCAATTAAGTTGTCATCAGTGCCTTTATTGACCCTACGCTAGTTCTTGTGGTATGCAGAGAACAACAGAATAAAAAAGGCTGTCTGCTGTTTACGACACATTTAAAATCAGAAGCGTTTCATTCACACAGACACACACATACACATAGAGAGAGAGCACAAAAACAAATTTACCTCCAACCGCTGAGAGCGGCTCATTTATGGTAAGGTAAGGCCTCAAATTTGTTTTCATACAGGGATATTTCAACCAAATTCATGTGATATTTTGAACAATATTCATGGAGGTTTCCATACAACAACAGTTCATAGTGACCATGGGCTGTCAAACTCTGAATATGACAAACAGAAACCAAAAAGAATCAAAGAAAAGTTGTTCTCTTGATTAGTGCTTCTGAAATCATATAATAGATGATCTTTTTATGTCCTTATTATGATTCTTTGACTTATAATTTAAATTTGGTCTTAATTTTAACTTTTAGTGTCATAATTTTGACTTCTTATCTCACAGTTTTGAAGCTTTAGGCCATTATCACTTTTAATCTCATAATCTTGACTTTCTATCTCATAATAATGGCTTAGTATCTCATAATTTTATAATTATGATTTACTAAACCATGTTTTTTTCTTATGTGGTGGAAATGGCTTCTGTAGGATTTTTTGCCATCATTTTTTTCACCTTGACTTGTATATGCTGTACCAATGCTTACACGTCTCTCTTCTGGCTTCAGACCTTTCAGTCTCTTCGCCATACAGGTACTGTGTCTCCGTTGTCACCGCTGGTGAAAAACGATAATAAGTGTTTTCCATTGTCTAATTTTCGCTCCACGCATCACCAGACTACACTGCGCCACTAGCGTATCTAGAGGCAGCAGCCAATAAGTGCGAGGATTCTCGGACATTTAGTAAATCTCAGCCAGTCATGTCATTTTATCATGGTGAAGTATACAGAGGGTGTGAGCCGCACCATACAATTAAAACACTTTTTATAGAAAGTTTTTATACTCAAAAAAAAAAAAAAATTCTCAACCCCATCAAATCAGCACCAAACAACTGAATGCATCTCTATTTGTTCCATAGAAAAAATAGCAGCATATGGGCTTTGCAGTAGGAGAATAGATGATGACGGAGTATTACACACTTAATTCTTTCTGTGGTCCAGTGGAAATTGTAAGGGCTGATTATCCAAATGTGTGTGTTTTGTGATGCTGGCAGGTGCTGACTGAGGCCACTGTGAAGCGCAAGGCACTGTGGATCCTCGCTTTGATACGCTGCAGACTAAACAGTGCTGCCTCACGGGACGAAAGGGTTCATTCCAGGCTGAGGACGCTTCAGGACACCCTTCTCCAAACCTAAGATCCTCACATAAAAACTCCTAGCTCGGCGAAACTATTTATTAGGACAAGGAATCCTGGCGTGGCTCAGTTACGCACTGAAATGCTGGGTGGGACGATGCGGCATTTATAGAAGAGAAGCCCAGCTGCCATTTTTAACTTTAAAAAGCAGTGGGTGTTCTCCCTCTAAACCCAAGAGGAGCCTCCACACTTGATGTATTGAGCCAAATAAAAAGAACACATGTATTTCTATCTGTGTGTTTGGATGACATCAAACGTGGATCTGAGAAAGTAAATTTCCCTCGATGTGACTGCTGTCAGATCTGCGGTTGTATTTCGTGAGTGTTTGGGCTTGGTGTCTTTGTTGTTTGACTGCGGAGCTCCGTCTAGCTAACACGCCGTTTGTCTTCCCTCACTGTCCTCCCACACACTCTTTTGACAGGAGAGCATGCCGGAGTCCTTCTCACCGCATGAACACACACATCTGCGTGTGTGTGTGTGTGAACTCCCACCGAAGGGCCTCCTGAATAGTTTACTCTCTGTGCTTCTAGACTCCATCATCACTAGTGCTTCTCCGTGGGTCTCTGTCTCCCTGTAGGACCATTTCCTCTGAGCGTTTTCCCTATTCAACCGTCTCAAGCATGTGTTTATTACTCAAAACTGGGTCATACTTAATTTACGGCCTTGTTTAAACTATAAGATTATCGTCTTTCATTTGAAATGCTGTTAAAGTAGATGAATTGTCACATTTAATACTAGTATAGCTGCAACCAATTAAATCCCTAGTTACTCAAAATTGAATATTCATTGAACATATGAAAGGTTAGTATTTCAGACCACAATTCTAACAAAATACTTTGTGTGACGTGACCCACACAAGCGTATCTGAATGTGTGACTGTTGTAAAAATAATAAGGTGGATAAGGTGACATGTTTAGCGTGCAAACATGCGTCATCTGTGCATATTTCCACCATAAACATTTTCTTCCTATCTGATTGGGACTCAGGGATTTGACGTGGTAGGGCACATTGTGAGCGGGTTCAGAAAATGCTGGCGTCGTCTTCAACGTGCAACGAAAACAAGCTGTACCTTAGTGTGGTTCAGGTCAGGTCAGGTAGCCCAGCCCTCTAACACTTCAGATGACACATTCAATTGAGCAATGTATTTGTTTTTATTTCTTTCTGACAATACAAAAGCATGATATTTTTGCTTTATTTCACATCTTCTAGATTAAACATTGAATTGTGCAATGATGGAGAACAATCCCCCTAATGACAGGGATTGTTTTTTGTGCATATTCCAGTCGTTCTCTCTGAGCAACAGTGAGCAGGTGACAGTGGGATCCTGCTTGATTTCCCTGAGTTGAACATGTGACTGCACACCAGACAGATCCGAAACCTGCAAAAGAGAAGAGCCAGAATCACTACAACATCAAATCTTATGATTCACGGTCAGGATATCAGAAGTAATGTATCAAGACAAGATATTTTTTATTTATATAACACATTTCATACAAAATAGTGCTTTACATAAAAGGATTTAAAAAAAATGAGGTAACACTTTAGGGTCCAATTCCCATTATGAACTAGTTGCTTATTAGCTTGCATATTACTTGGTTATTGGCTGATTATTGGTATTTATTAAGCACATATTAATGCCTTATTATGCATGACCATAGTCTACATCCCTTAATCCTACCCAATATCTAACCTTAACTACTACCTTACTGACAATTAATAAGCAGTAATTAGGATTAAGTCTTAGTTAATAGTGAGAATTGGACCCTAAAATAAAGTATACCAAATATAACTGTTGTATACATTACAATTTGGTTTGCATCTAAGTTACTAGATTCTTAATTAAATATGATTATTACGTCTAGACTCTAAAGCTGCATGTATAAAAAAGAATTAACAAAAAGAATGACTAAAAAAAATCCTACTTAAAATTTCATTTAAGTAATTTTGCTATGAAACATTTGGTTAACAATAACGACACTAATGTGTCTCCCAAGGTAGGCACACTAAAAATGTCGTGAGATACATGTGTGTGGATGAGCCAAGTGCAGGCTGAAGCAGAGCAGAGACGAGTTGTCTGGAGGTGGGGGGTCTGTGGACCAGACTCCTGTTCCTGCTGAACTGAGCCAGTGTTTCTACACGACTGTAATCAGCTCAGTAGGCACGGGAGGCCAGGTCCATCTATCTCTCGCACACGCTCACATATGACTCGCATTCAGCATGGGCCACTTGATGGAAGGATCAGATATGGGATAATACGCTTCAGCTGAAGGTGCTTAGCACTTCATTTCCCACAAAATATCTCCTAATGACATTTTAAATACGGCCCGTGCAACTAATTCCATTTTTACTAGCCTTGGATGGTAATGCATCTTTAAACAGCTTCTAAATATAGTCATTTATGGCCAGCTTCATATTTAACTCGTACATCTGTCATGACTTAGAAGACGGCATGCTGGCCGCTGGCCGTCCGCTAACTCAATCTGCAGAGGTCCTTTTAAGCACAACTTCCTGTCTCAATTGCTGTCTTTCATATTTCACCCATCAAAGCTAAAATTGGAGCTGTTTTTACAGTCCAGAGATGCAGATGTTTTGGTCTGTGTGGCTGGGTCTTGCTCCATTCCTCCTCTTGTCCACATTTTCCAGAATTCCTCTGGATTTCATGTGGATTTTGCGGCCCAGCAGTAGGTTTTTGTTTTTCGCATAGAAGTACATCGTGATGCTATAAGACGCTTGAGCCTATGGAGAAGGAGGAGGAGGAAGACAATAACTCCTGGGCTCTTCATCTCACTGTGGGCTCCATTAGCTCAGTCTGTTTCTTTTCAGCCCTCATTACAGCCATCTCCACCATCTCAGACTCGCTCTTCATCTGTCATACCAACCCGAGCGCTCTCGGCAAGAGTTTGTTATGCTCGTCGTGGAAAGGATCTCACAATCAGCTCATTACGAAGGCAACCGCATCGTACTGCACTGCTACAGTAAAGTTTCATTTTACTCCAGAAACCCTCAAAGAACATTTGCACAATGAAATATGAATTTTCAGTCTAATAGGAGGGATCTGAAAGAATTGCATGCTGGAAAATGTTAGGGTATGAAAACCAGTGGTCGAGTTTCAGCTAGTTAGTTTGGCCTGCTAGGCTGCAAACAGCATTGTTTTCCATAACCAGTCATACAAAGGTAATTCTGAAATTGTAATTCTTATTTTATAGTAGGTGATTTAGTGCTCTTAAAAATAACTAGTGAAAAACTTTGGACTGTTAGTATTCTGGCAGTTAATTATTATTATTATTTTTTTTTTTAACATTTTAGCTGCAGTGCTTTAAAGAGGATAAATTAAGAGATGCAACTTTGAGGAGAGAGCCTTAAAGGGTTAATTCACCCAAAAAGGAAAATTTCTGTCATTAATTACTCGCCCTCATGTTGTTCCAAACCTGTAAGACTTTTGTTCATCTTCGGATCTCAAATGAAGATCTTTTTGATGAAATCTGAGAGCTTTCTGTCTCTAAAGACAGCTATGCAACTGAAACTTTGACACTTAAAGTTTTCCAATTAAGAGATTGGAAAACCAATCCATATGAATTGAGTGGTTTAAACTTGTGTTTATGTTCGCTGATCAATGTTTATATGCGAGTAAAAGCCTAAATTCAATCTGTTCATCATAAAAAGCAATTGAGTTTCTTTAGAAAATTTGGACTAAACCACTCAATACATATGGATTAGTTTTATGATCTCTGTCTTTATGAATTTTTTTTAAGCGTCACATTTCAGTTGCGTAGCTGTCTATGGAGGGACAGAGAGCTCTCAGATTTAATCAAAAAGATCATTTACGTTCCGTAGATGAATGAAAGTCTTACGTGTTTGGAACGATATGAGGGTGAGTAATTAATGACAGAATTTAAATTTTTGAGTGAACTGACCCTTTAAAACAGTGTGATAGCTTGTTACACTGTAAGATTGATAGTAGCATTACTGACCCCACATTTCTGAACAGTAGTATTTGTTGACTTTGTCTAAACGATGCACATCACTTGACCACTGATTGGTGCCAACCAAGAAATGCAAACAGAAGGCTTTTACAGTACAAACTAAACTACAGACACCCTCCACAGACTTTCTCTCTTTCAAGTTGTCTTCCGTTTCTCTAACTTCTTCACGTGAATGTATAATTATTACACTTCACATCCGCAACGGGTTGAAGAAAAAGAGGGGAAAAGCCGTTCCCAGAGGTCTCTCTCCATCTGTCATCCTCTCATCAGGTGCAGAACTTAGCCACTGTGAACAAAGAGTTCAATCACTGTTCACCAATCAGCTAAGCTCTGCACCTGCTCTGAGAGTCTCTCCTCGACACTCATGCGTACGCGCTCGTTCACCCACGCCGCTTTTCGGCAGGGAAGCGTTCCTCCTCTGCATTTTCTTGTCATCCTGTCGGAGGCCCACAGAGAAAAGCCATGTCTTCTTTTATTTTTATTTTCTTGAGCTGCGTTAAGACGGTGCCTCCGGTTGCCATAGCAGCCGTCCGAGCGGCGGTTGTGTGGTAATCCCTGGCAATGTGATTTTTATCTTAAGTCACAAATCAGCACGCCAGGAACCCACACAGCCAGCAACATGAAAGGCAAAACCTGCAGATCCTCTTGCTCTCCTGCGATTGAGCACGCTTGGCTGGGCTGCGGATATGTCCCTCATTATCCCAATCAAGACGCATTTCACAGGCCTCCAAACTCCACCGACTCCAGCGTTCAGATTTCTGCCCCGACACATTTCTCAAGAGTTCTCTTACACTTGTGGGATACTGTTTCTGAAGAACACTGACTGTAATTGGCAGACTGAGTCATGAACTATAGCTGCTTTTAACATCTAGGAATGAAGGGAATTCTGTTTCGAAAACTGTCTGTTCAAATTTTTTTTTTTTTTACATCATCTTTCAAAAACAGCTGAAGAAAGAAAAAGAACTGATGATGATGATGAAGAGAAAATAGATTAAAATCCAGTTTAAAATATCCACCAAGTTATGCACCTCAGCAAATGTACTTTTTAATGTTGAATTCATTTGGTTTTTGAAAAACCATTTAAGAAAAGTGTCTATTGAATCAAATTTAATAAAATAAGATGTCATATAGCATAACCAAGTAAAAATATATATATTACCTTATATTCTAAATATCATGTATTATAAAAGTACATCTTACCTGCCCTGTAATAAAAAGTTCATCATATCCTCTCTTTTGCCGGTATGCATATTGGTAGACTTTCAAATATTAAGTTTTATTAAAATATTAATAAAAGATTTTAAAACTACTTAAATTTTAAAACATTTTTCCTGATCATATCAGAACAGTTTGACACTTATCACATTTTTGAATGTATGTCCCATAAATAAAATATACATTTAAAAAAATTCTAATCATTGAAAATATCTAATTAACTAATTGTATGCATGAACTGCATTTTTAAAGTAATTTTTAATAAATTGTCCGGTGAGTGACACATCATTGACCCAAAAACTAAAAACACCTAAGCACAACACCCATTATTCAGGTCTAATAGCTTTTCCTGACACTGTTTGGCGTACTTCAAAACAACAGGTGTAATCTGCTATCAGAATTGACCACATTTCAAGGCACGTCCGAGCAAGGCAGACGCCCAATGTGTGCCGAAGATTTATTGACACCGGCTAGACGCTGACCTCTGAAGACAAACAGGCTCTCTGAGAATGAAAATGCTGCATTAACGCTGCACAAATTGCAGAATGATCGCTTTGACCGGCGTGATTCATCCAAGTCAAGTGACATAAACCACAACGTCTTGGAAAAGCTGCCGTCTTGTCGGCGGATTAAAAGCACCACAGCTTCACCAAAAACACTGGAGCGAGACGACTAATGGATTTATCTCAGGACTCACAAGTTGTCTTTTTCCCATAGGTTGACGAGCGGCCCGTGCTGCTCGGTTAAACAGAATAATATCTTGCCGTGATGGTGAGATAGGCAGCTTCAAAGCCGGACAATTACCCTTTCTTCTGTTCATGGTTACCACCATATATCAGTGCTCCACAGCTTTTAAGGAAGCAACAAATTATGTGGACGCAGGGAATCCCTCCCTTGAGGAGACAGGAATTTCATGCAGTAAGGGCACAGGGATCCACCTCTCTTCTAAAGCCTTGAAAAAAAGCTGCTGACCCGTTTCTTTTCTGGTGCTTGGGAATTGTTTGAGGAGCACATTCCGAATTCATCATAATACAAACAGATTTCGACAGGCTTCCTGGAAAAGTGCAGAAGCAGCAGGCGGGAGCTTCTGGAAGAATGTGAATGTGGTGGTGGCCAGGACACGGGGAGTGGATCTTTATTAATGTGGGGAGTAAAAACAAAAGGGCTTTTTTATGACTTCTGAATCTCTCAGGATACTGAGTGATTTTTTTTTTTTTCAAAGCAACTCTTACATAATATACGACGGTTTTTGTAAAACGTGTCCAAAAATAACCAAGTAATGGGACACCCTGTTACTCAGCCATTAAAATCTGTTGACGGTGCAGGTTGAGACAGCATGAGCTGATTGTGGAACCGTTCGTGTAATTTTTCCAGAATGAGCTGATCGTTTTTGACTCCAAACTACAGTAAAGGTCAGAGGGAACGTGACACTCTTACCTGATTTGTCTGAATTCAGAGGATCATTTCCTCCACAACGCCGCGTGCTGATTGGTCCATCTCATCTTTAATGACCGATAGACAATGGCGTGCTAATGCTTGCTGCCGGGCATCTTCCTGGACCATCAACTCGCCATACAAATACACACCCATGGCCTGCCGTACACACAAACACTACAATCAAGAAGTGTTCTTTATGAGGGAAAGAGATCTGAGCTCTGTTCTTAAACCACTGAGCTCTCTTACTGCTTACTACCTACACAGGCAGCTCCCTTCCAAGGCAGCATCTTGACTAAAATAAAGTACACATTTATACATTATACATTTCAACAGTCAGGTTACGGAAGTAAAAACTCTCATTCATTTTCTCCATAGGAAAATAGATTTTTAACGATGACTTATGGCTCGTTTCCACTGAGCGGTACGGTTCTGTACAGTTCAGTACGGTAAGCAATTTTTGCCGTTTCCATTGTCAGAAGTTGTGAATGGTACCCTAATTCCGAATCTTACTGTTTTTGGGACCCTTCCTTTGGGGTACCTCGCACAATAGTACCGCTACCAAAAGGGTGGAGCTACACTCACTGCAGAACGTTGATTGGTTGACAGAGGATCGTCACTTGCGCGTGCTACAAGGTCAATGACAACGCAATACAGTTGCAACACTATGTATTTTTTGGGAGTTTTTCCTTACAGCCTTCAGCCTTTGCTCAAACAATGCTGCTGGATGTCCTCCATTGTTATTTACGGTCACTTTCTTCTTCACACGTCGATCGGTACTTTTTAGGATACACCACACCTATCAAGTAAGGGTACTGTTGACGGTGGACACGCATGCCCGATCAGGATTTACCATCCCGAATCATACTGTACTGTACTGTACTGAACTGAACCGCTTGGTGGAAATGAAATCGATGGTATATGCATCTGTTGAAGCCATGACCCTGTATTATTTCAACTTATTTTTAAAATTAAGTTTAACAATGGAATTGGTGGTGAAAAACTACATTACCCATGATGCGGTACAGAAAATTCCACCAACCTGAGTCAAACCAGTCTTAAGTACACAGTCTTGTACCTTTTTGTTGTTGTTGTTTTTTGATGTTTCTCATATTATGAGTCATCACGTAGCTGGTTGGCTTGGTTCACGGTTTATAATGAATTAACAAAGATTGTTTTTACTTCCGGAACCAACACTGCTGAAAAAGTGGGCGGGCAGTTTTGCACTTTATAATCCATTTTATAGCTCAATGCACTGTATTCTAGGAGAATACATTGTATTGTAGGCTACGTGTGACGTCGCCTTATCAAAAAACAGCAAAGTTAAATAGCTTCTGAAACAGACTGTGTGACATGAACATGCTTTAAAAGGCTGCCCATAAATACAGCTCATTAGGTTTGGGAACAAAGCGCTAGAGAACACTCATATACCTGGTCATGAATCAGAAAGAGCTCAACGTCTCGGTATGCCGCTGTGTGTTTATGCTTGACCGCAAGTTCACACCAGCGATGTTTCACCTAATAAGAAAGAGACAGATAGAAAGCGATTAAACAAGATGAAAGTAGCCCAACAGCTCCATAATAACACCGAGCTCACTGGACGTCACCACCTGCAAGAATCACACGCATATGGGGAAATCTGGGAAGGCACATGACTCTGTGGTTTTGTTATCAGTGTGTTTTATGTTGAGGCGAGCGTGTGTCAGTGGAGGTGAGTGCTCTGTTTATGCTTGATGTTCTCTCTCTCTCTCTCGTGTATAAATGGAGGCTGTGTTAGCGCAGCAGAGCGGAGAGATCACAGACTGGCTCTGTCTCTCCCTCGTTCTCATTCCCCTTCTGGTTCTTTGCTGTCATTCAACTCTTTCCTCACAGTGACCTAACAACAGCAGCGCTGAGCACTGCCCAAAGCCTGACCTCATAGATGCCTGAGAGATCTCATTACATTTTTGTATCACTGGCACACAACTAGTGTTTTAGGACTAGTACTATATTTAATGGAATATTCTAGGATCAGCACAAGCTCAATCAGCAGCATTTACTTCTAAAAGGTGTTTTTCACAGTGAGGCCATGGAAGAATTATTTTGGGTTTTCCAAATTCAGTAAACTTCTTTAAGTGTGAAGAATATTTTAATTATCTAAAGAACCTTTTTCCACTATAAAGAACCTTTTGGATGGAAAGTTTCCATTGATATTAAAGGATCTTCATGGAAGCATTAAATCCAATAAAGAACCTTCATTTTTAAGTGTATGACAAAGAAGTTCATTTTCTTTTTTTAAAAAAAAGCCAAATTCGGTTACAGCGAGGCAATTACAATGAATGGGGCGAATTTTTAAAAGCAGAAATGTGAAGCTTACAATTTTATAATAATTCCTCTATTAAAACCATGAATTTTTCATTGTTTTAGGGTCCTACTGACAGTTGTAAATGTGGACAAAAAAAAGGTAAAGTGATTTCTTTCACACTAACATCATGTTTATGAATTTGACAGAATCATTTACTCAAGGTTAAACACAGTGTCTAAACGATCGTGTACTTTAAAGTTTATGCATTGGCCTCATTGTAACTCCTCACTGTGAGCCAGATTTTTACTCTTTTTTTTCCTTTCTTTTTTTTAAAGAAAAGATCATTTTTTGCGGTAACTAACATTATGCTTCAAATGCTTTCAATTTTGCCTAAGTGAATCCGCTGATTCAGAGGTTGGACATGATAGTTCTACATCATAATAAGCATGTTAGTGAGCTTAAGCAGTCTCTCGTTCACATTTCTTGTCTTTCGCCCCTCTTTCACTCCCCCACACGCAGCAGGGGTTTAATTGAAGATGAATGGGTAGGAGCTCGCGGGGCCTGGAGGTGGCAGGCAGTTTAATGATTAATGAAGTTAGATTGTGTGAGTGTGTGTACAAGTGTGTGAGAATGTTTGCTTTAAGAAGAGGTGTGAAGTGACTCAGGAAAACAACAGGAAGCAGCGGCACTGCAAAGAGCCTTCCGGTCACAAATCACCGTCTATTTAAGCAACACCTTCAAATGTCACCATGCATTTACGAGGAATGAGGTTTTTTGCAGTCTCCTCTGTCCTTACCTGCCTGCAGACCTTATCATTTTAGTTGATCGTTGTTGCGTTTCTTGTTTTGTTCTTTCTCTTTCATGTGTCAGATGTTCTGTCATGCACTTTAATCAACTGCTGTTCAAGCAAAAGTGTGCTCAGACATGATTTCAGTCTCCACTGTTCTGTCAGTTTCACAAAATGAACACTGCTTTAACATGCTTTAGCGAGTAAATAAAACTACACTTATATAAATTTTTAAAAAAAAATCATTTTTAATATAACATAAGCGAATGCAATCAAAAGATACAGTACAATTGCTGTACTGGAAATAAAAGCCCAGGTACTGTCACACATCTATCAACTTTTAGTGGAAAATTTACCATCAGACGTCTATATGAAATCATCTATATTCATAGATCAGAAATCTGTGTACTTATTCCCGTTGGTAAGCCAGCAAAGTGAATTAATGAGGCACAAAATGTTTGTGACCTGTAATATTATATTTTGGTAATATAAATGTTGGCAGGCAAGTACAAAATTTGAACTACTGCCTTGCTGGGAATTGTTAAGTTGTGAAAGACTTACGAAACACACACACACATACACACACACTTATATATGTGGTTTACGGGGACTCGCCACAGGCGTAATGATTTTTATACTGTACAAACTGTACATTCTATCCCCCTACACTAACCCTACCCATCACAGAAAACTTTTGGCATTTTTTGAATTTAAAAACAACAACAACAAAAAAAATACTTTTTGTATGTTTTTGAGCTATTTGGTTTACAAGGACATAGGCAGTTTCCTCATAAACTATGTTTATGTTGTAATACCCATGTCATTATAGACATTTGTGTCATCATAAACCACGTACACAAGAACACACACACACAGAATAAGACAAAAATCCTTTCCCGTCAGGGTCACAGAACCTCCTGGAGCCCACAGAAGCCACAATGACGACAGCCACATACTAGAGAAAACACACATCAGTAATTAGCAGTGAGGCAAATCCCTCAGATGCACGCACAGAATAGCAGGCCTAGTGTGCGTCTGTCTAGACACAAACAGCAAGCAACCTGTGTGTATGGGATAAAGGGTCCTCTCGTCTGGGGTGTGGTAACAGTAGAGTTAATGATAACACTGATCTAAACTCCCACAACAGGAAGACATTTTGTTCAGTCAGACGGCTTGACCTACATTAACCTCACCTGAGGACACTTGAAAAATCCAATAAACTTAATACGCACATAGCATCAGGTAGCTAACTCATTAAAACTGACGGGAAGAGGAAGGATTTAAGAGTGAATGTGAGAGAAAAATTGCTTGAATGATGATCTGGGGGCTTAAAGGGATAGTTCATCCAATTATTTCCATTTCAGTCTATTTCTTGCATAAAGCTTTAAGTATAGCATATGAATAGTATGGACTACTGAATCGATGTTTTAGGTATATAAACTTAACTTAAATAATATAAATACACTACCATTCAAATGTTTGGGGTGAGTAAAATTTGGGTGAGAAAGATATTAATATCTGTATTCTGCAACGACGCATTACATTGATTAAAATTAACACTAAAGACACTTTACAAAAGATTTTTATTACCAGTGAATGCTGTTTTTTTTTTTTTTAACTTTCTGTATTATCCCGTTTCCACAAAAATATTAAGCAGCACAACAATTTTCAACACATTTATCAAATCAGCATTTTAGAATAATTTCTGAAGGATCATGTGACACTAAAGGCTGAAAATTCAGCTTTCGATCACAGGAATAAATTTAAATTGGAATAATATATAACTGTTTTTACTGTATTTTTGATCAAATAAATGCAGTCTTGGTGAGCAGAACTTCTTTCAAAAACATAACAATATCTAATATTATAATTATAAATATTTGTCATCAACTTTTCAAATTAAATGGCTTCTTAGAGCCATACTGCATACTTCAGAATTTCAACAGATGCAGTACGTATTGTTCAATTGTAGTTCAACTGTGTAGAAGGGAAGTATGTTTAAATGAATGCAGAAATTGTATGGAAAAGAGCAGCCTGGACATTCTGTATGATATCACTTTTTGTGTAGAACACAATCATAGGCATTTCCTCAGGGTGAGTAGGTGATGACATTTTTGGGTGCACTGTTCCTTTAAAGTGAGGTCAGTATGTCTAATCACTATTGGCTGACCTCTGTGTGTCCACAGCTAAAGTAACATGCCATGAGCATCAGTGATTACATCTGTGGAAGTGTTTCTGTGTGCATGTACACGTATGCTTGCGGTAATAAATTGTGGAATGTCCCGTGTAATTACTGCATCTCTGGAGAGAGGGTGAGAGAGAGAGAGAGAGAGACGCAGGCAGGCACACTGCAGCTGTCCTGCCTCAGGGGTCTCCCCAGGAATGCAGCTCAACTCTGATCCCCTCTGCAGCTGCCGGGTCTATACGGGGCACAGAGGAGGGCACAGTGACACACATGCACGTAATTTCAATTACGAAAACCCGTAGCCATGCATGCACAAGCTTATTTTCAAACGGTCACATGCTAATATACCAAAACGTGCCTTTTAAAACGAGTAGATTAAGCCATGTTGGACACATGGTGACATTATGCCTACACTGATATGCCAGCCTTACAAGAACTTCCTGATACAGCAGATGGCAGGACTACAGAGGCTTCCTCATAACCAGACAAAAGCCTCAGGTCATTTATCACCAGTGATGCAATCTTTCATAATACGTCGAGGGCGCAACCTTTAAATGTTGTGGGTCACGTCACCCTAGGAAGAGATCATCCCAGAAGTCCCTGGTTGATCTGCGAATTTAATTACTGTGCATTTTAAGTTATTTTGTTAATGCAGATTGTACTTTCTTGTAGTTTTTACGGAGTGAAACGAATTAGTCATTGGGTCTCATTCATTAATTACTGAGTACAGAAAATGTTCCCACACAAAATTTCCAGGTGTGTACACTCATTATTCTCACTCCAATGTTGAGGAAAAAGGATTATTCTAAACAAGAGAGCACGCCCCACAGTAAATAACACAATACATGCCCAAATCACCATTTAAAGGCCTGTACAGGTGCAAACGCATCCTTGCGCTCTCTAAAGAGTAGCTCTCATATTCAAAGAGCAAGATATTTGAGTAAAACCAACTGTGCCATTTTCAGAATCACTTGTAACTACTTGTTCAGAAACACGGTTTTCAAAAAAATCAACACTGGCTTATTGAAAAACGCACATCTACCTACATTTTTGCAAAACACCAAAAAAGCACCAATACATACTAGCAGTTTTCAACATGCAAGCACTTTTAATCCTTTTCATATAAAATGAAGATTATTTATTAATAAAGACTTGGCTCCTTGCACATTGCTATATTTTGACCTCAAAACACTTTTTACCATAGTGCATGATTTGTAAATGAATACATTATGAAGTTTGCATCACATTACCGGCTCCATATGTTTGGCTTTTTTCGGCGCGCTCGGGGTCGAGTCCCGTTAAACACAAGTCACGACAAAAGAGCTCAAACACTTGTAAAAGCAAGCTAAAATTGCATTTTATGTCACATTTGCTTTAACGCTATCGGGTAGGTTTAGGGTTTAGTGGTACGTTATTTTAAAACGCGATGGAGCATTATCCTTTTTAGCTCCACTCATCGGACATTTGAATTTAGAACTGCTGTGATACATACAACAACCAACATAATAAAACGGATTCATGTTCATCTGTTTCGGATAAAACTGAACACGCTTTTAGCGCCATTGGACATTTCACTTTGAAAGTGTCGTGATGCCTGCAAGATGATTTTGCAGAAATGTCACCACAGGTACATTTTGCTAATAAACCAGGGTTGAACAAAATATTAAACTGCCAGCACAATTGTTTTCAGCTTTGGTAATAATAAGCACCAAATCAGCATATTAGAATGACTTCTAAAGGATCACGTGACGCTGAAGACTGGAGTAATGATGGAATACATTACATTTTATAATATATAAAAATAGAAAATAGTTATTTTCAATTGTAATACTATTTCACAATATGTTTTTACTATATTTTTGATCAAATAAATGCAGTCATGTGAGCATCTATCCATCCATCCACAAGACTCTAAAGGCCACAATTTTTTCCTAAATATCCTAAGTGCAAACCTACTGACGAATCACGATTTCTGTGAAAATATTCACGCACAGGTTTTGAGTATGTGTGGTAAATGAACCAGATTCTTGTTTTATGTCGTCACTGATTTGTGTTGTTTGGATTCCAATGCTTTTCAAATGTAACGGGTGTCATCTGACCTCCCGTCAAGCAGCCCATGTTACGATTCATGGCTTCAGGAACACACACGCTATTACAGATCAATCACTCTCTTCCTGGATGGCTGTCCATGCGAACTTTGTGACCGGGTTTTGAGAGTAGCTGTGATACAATGCGTTCTGTGTTCCTGACCAACAGATGGTATTCGCACTCACGCGCACGAGTCCTCACATGAAACAGCATACCACGACGCTTAGCCCTCACACTTTTGCCTGTGCTCGCACGAAATACGCGGCACACATGACGCGCCAAGGACTGAGAGGTGCTATTCTCTCCTGATTGGCATGCTTAATCTAAGCGGAATCCATCCCAAATACTGTTCAAACACCTGAAAAACTCCTACACAGGGCTCTGAAGTACGATATTGTGTAATGGAATGGAGGCTGTACTGAAGGCGGATTAACTTAAATCGTGTCCTAAATTTGACCCTCTAGTATTCTTCTAAATGCATCATAGTTTCCTTATTCCCTTATAACTCAAGTATAAACAAACTATCCTCAAACACAAATGTTAGTTTCAGCTGGATTCTGGAACTACCAGAATAATACAATGTTGTATGTGGTTGCCAGGCTACACTGGCTGTTTGTTGGACGGCTGCTTACAGGTCCAGTCAAAAGATCCCACCCCCAGTTCTCAATGATACTCAGACCCCTCCATCATCGTAAGTCTACAGGATGTTTCCACCCGTTTTATTGCACACCAGGTGAAAATTATAAGTTTCGACACTTTACGAAAGTAAATAGCACACCTCTCTTCAACAATCTGAGGCATAATTCATGTCTGTAAACGAGTCACGACGAGTTTAATACTCAGGGTTAGGGGTTTGTTTAAATCCCTAACCCTTAGTGTGAGCAATATTAATGGCCATGCTTGCCTTTGCAAGTACCACTAATTATGAAATATCCAGTGATTCATTTCTTATGTGAGAACAACGCCCAGTCGTGACCCACATAGACTGAGTGGCGCCGACCACACCTCTCAACTTTATTGTGACCTTAAAGCAATCTTCATCCAGAGCTAATAATTATGCACAGCTAATAAGGATTCATGTCTATTTTAAAACACGAAAATTATGTGTCAGCAGCAATTCACAAAAGGAAAAAAGAAGGCTAAATGGCGACGGTGCTTCGGGATGGTAAAAAATGGCTATAGCGGGGAGGAGAATTAAATCTGTCTGAAAGAAAAGATGACCGTCGGAGCCTGGGAGCAGCAGCAGAGAAAAGAAGCTAGAGAGCGGGTGGGACGGAGGGAGGGGCACGTGGTAGTAATAACCTGATTTATTTTTAGAGGGCCTTTTGTTTTTCCTGGAAGGTCTTGATGAAAACCTCCCATTGGGCCTCGGTTTGAAACTAACTGTGGTAGTCTGGGACTTACTGTGGTCACCATTTCGTATTATCTTACATCTTTCGCGCTGCCAAATAGTGCTTCATTTCAAAAGAACGTTGTGGTAGGTCACTGCTGGCCTGCCAAAATTTGCTCCCAAACAGAAGCTGGCCTCCTATGAATCGACTAAGAATCACAAAGTGGCCTAATTGGCTGGCGGGACAGTAATTGAATCAGGAGGCAAATACCACAGAGGTTAGCATTTGGCTAGCATGCGCTTCTCAAAGAGAGCAGTGCGTGGCCCGAAACCTCTGTACGTCTTAAGAAGAAAACTCTCCACATAATCTGGGAGAAATCAGATAGCTTCACTCGCGTTCGTCTGATACGGCCGTGCGAGAGGACGTTTCAGGGAATTCAAGTAGACATGATATTTTCCAAACCTCTCTATCTCAAACAGAATGATGAGATTACTTACAAATAAATGCAAGCAACTTATTCACTGGGGTAGAGGAGTAAATGTCATCGGTATTAGTGTTACAGTATACAAACTCAAGAACGAGAACAAAATAAAATGATAAGACTGATGGATTGGTGTGCTTTTTCAGCTGTGAACATAAGAGGTGTTGGAGACGTGACAAATGAGTTCAGCCTGCCTCTAGTCAATATTTGAAAAGGTGTGGAGGGGAAAAAGCAAAAGAAAGAAGGTATTAAAACACTTTTTGCTGTTCAATTTAATGAAAAATAATGATTGTTTTTTTTCAAATAGTTCTCCTGAACACCTCCACACTCCTAAAAATGGTTACTTATAGGTATCTCTGCATATTAAACTGGGATAGAAGAAACTCTTTTAACAATGAAAAGATTCTAAAGAAATGGATCAGCCTTCAACAACTATGAATAACTAAGACACTAACATCATATGCACTGAAGCCACAAAACAGATGTTTTTAATATCTTTTTAGTTTCCCGATTGTCTCAACCATTGAGATTGTCAAGTATTTTTTTGTGGTCTCATCATGACATGAATAAGCAGTAGTGGTGTAACAGTGTGTGATGAAAGTGTATGTAGGAGTGTTGATTACCTCAGCATCCTGGGCCTGTAGGTTATATGTAGTTTGAAGGAGTCTTAGCATGGACAGACTCAGCTTTGGTTCCTCTAGAAGAAACTCCAACAGAAGCACCAGTTGCTCTGGACTCAACTGTAAAAACAGAAAAACAAAATGGTTGTGAATAATTTCATATAGCTAACATATACAGTGGGTCCTTATATGTATATACAGGGGTGTCAGTATTTTTGAGGGGGTGGCATATTCCGCCATATTGCGCTTTGCACGTTCTCCCATTCAAAACAATACGAGTGACGCGTCTTGTGTTATTCTATAGTCTTTAATTCTACATAGTTTTTCTCCCCCAAATATTTGAAATCATAATAAATTCTGTTTATATTCAATTTGATTTAAAATCCTAGATTTTCAGTGTGGTTTTACTTTTTAATTCATAATTTAAGTAAGATGTGATCTTTAAGTAAGACACAATCTGACACATAGACAAAGGCTCAGATAAAACACACCACAAAATGATTTACAGGCTTCAAATGCCATCACAAATAACATCCATGAACCATGATGGCATTTTCAGAAGGTTGAATAAGACATCAATGCCGTCTTGGAAGAGCATCAGAGAGCAGAGCAGGAAAAGAGAAGCACGTTTCGAGCACAAGCTCGAAGTGGGAAGAGCATTCCATCGAGGTAGAACGAGAGCGAGAGGAAATAATTAAACCTCCCTCCCTTAAAAGAGCTCCTCTGATAATCTTCAGAATAAGAAGAAAATCACATTTCTCTCACTTCTCAAAAAAGCAAAGTCTGCATAATGGTTTCTAGAGTATAGACAGCTAATGGAAGGAAGGAATGCTTTGGGACTTGAGTGCTGGAAAGATGCTTTAAAGTCTCATCTTGCAGTATGGAAATCAGGCCTAAACCAATTATCGCATGAAATAGCTATATTTACATGGGATTATGTTTCTTTTTTAATTCTTAGCCTGCTTACTCTTGTTTTAACCCATCTTTCAGTCACTAAAACTCAACATTCCAGAAGGAGTAAGGAATCGTACAAAGAAGCAAGTCACAACAGTCTCAGACAGGTAAAAATGAAAAGCCCCATGTGCCGTGCATTGCCATGATATTATCAAAAAATTGTACTACCCTTTGAAAGGCATGACAGAAATTATGAGTCATCCTCATAACACATGCCGACAAGCATTTATAAAGGCACAACATGAGTCAGAGCTAAATAATCAAGAATATCGCTGACCTGACAGCATGCTTATATTATTTGGTGTGTGTGTGTATAAGAAGGAAGACAGAGCAAGAAAATTCTCTCCTGTTGCCTTTATCTCATGTTAAAAACCCTATCAAAATTTATGCTAAAAAAGCAGCTGTAGCTGCTAGAAATTCATTGTAAAATGATAATGTTTCAGGTGTTACAGGATGCCACTTTGGTGCCTGTATATTTATAATGAGATAATTCCTTATAATGTTATATAATGTGATTTAATGTTAATATACCAATCTACCTGAACTATCACAATATGTTTTCTATCTCAAAATATACTGATACTCTAACTACTAGCACAGACAGAAGAACATAACTAAGTTAATCAAAATTGACCTTACCATAAATATGACACAAAAATTATGCAGTAAACATGAACTAAACAACATAAATGTTAACTAAATCACCTAAATGTACATAAACGATAACAAAAAGTAAGAAGAAACCTGGATATTTAAGTAAAATGCAACTGCTGTGAACATCTTTTAACAATTTAAACAATATTTGACCAAACAAGTTAAAATACACTATTTTACACATATACATTTAGTAAATATTGTAAACGCATAAGTGTTGTCTTGTTGAATATAATATATGAACAGGTTGAATACAACATATAATGCAATCTCTAAAAATATAATCTATAATTTCTACAGGATCCATTAGATCTAACGTAATTTTCGCTATATACTAGATGGTAAAGTAACTTAGTTAACCAATTAACAGGTTTTTATTGTAGCATTTCTGGAGAGAAAGCAGACTGAGGCTGGAGATGGAGAGAGAAGCAGGAAAAGGGAAATGGTGGAGTGAGTGAGGGACACGTAGACAGAAAGCGAGAGAGAGAGAGAGAGCTGGCAGAAAGACTGATGTGGTAGGAGATGGGTGGTGGCAGGCCTGCTATTATTACTCCATTATCACATCAGGATCTGTAGAGCAGTGATGCACAGTCTCCTCCCTCCTGTGCCACTTCCCTTTCTCTGTCCGGCCAAACCCACACGCACACACACTCTCACAAGCCACCACACACACTCTTGCTCAGCTTGGGACATCTCTCATTCACAGCTCCTCTTGTATTAAATTAGTTACACCTTATTATGGTGAATGAAGTAAGCATTAATCATTAGCATTAGCATTTTCAAATCACTACTCACGGATGCAACTTTATCAACGTCTCGATCCGTTGAAATATCCTTCCCTAAAATGGTTAGGAAATGTAATGCTGCACCCGCCTAACCAAAATAAGAACTATATTTGTCTACATTACTGAAAGAGGGAACTATTTCACTCTTGACTGACTCTGCGGCCATTCAAAGCCTTAAAAGAACCAGTACCCAGGACAAAATAACTGTGTCAAAAGCAAAATCATAGTAATTTGACCGTGAGAAACCCAATAAAGTGGCAAGGGTCAACAGTTTTTCTCACTCAAATCCGCTGTGAAGAATTAATGTCGTGGAAAGCAAAGACTTCTCACTTTCGGCCGATAAGCGGGTGCATCGCCGCCTCTGCCTCCACTCTGTCATTAAGAGGCATTCACAGGCCCACCCAAGATCCTCGGATCCGCCGCCTTTGAAAGACGAGAGGAATTTAAAGTCATAAAAGATAGAGGGGAGACGAAAGCCCTCCTCCACACTCAATTTGCCTCAGGGAATGGCAATTGTTTCGAGATGGCAGTAAAAAGTTTTCCGCACAGGGGAACAAACAGCCCTGCTGTGCCCAAGTCCACTCATCTTGTCAAAAACAGGGCAGAAAAGAAAACAAGGTGATCAGCTATCCGGGGGAAACACCCTCCCACAATACATCACTCTGCAAAAAGCAAAACGGGGTTTTCCGTCACTTGGTTTGACCCAAGGAGAAAGTTGATTTTGGTGTCAAGAAGGTTGCGTCCACTCATTAGGGGTGCCTGTGTTTCAGAGCGAAGTGTGATACTTTTGGGTAGGAGCGTGTTTGTTTCGACAGCATTTCTCTGAAATCGCTTACTGCACCTTTAAAATGCAATTCATTCATACAACAACTTAAATACAGCTTTTCTATGATGCATGTTTTTATGTACATTTAGAAGATTTAAAAAAAAAAAAGAATGAAAATATTTTATTATTATTTCTTAGAAACAATATTTTAACAAGTCTGCTTCACTGCTTAATGAGATTTGAAAACCTTCTGTTCACCAAATTCATGTGTTGTGACTAACATGCAGAAAAAAAACATAAAACAGGAAATGATACTATGATATTATTTACCCTTATGACTGTAAGATCATATTTTCAGATAATAGATTCAGGCTGCAAAATGTCATGTGGTGCAAGACCCTAAAACGTAATATATTTATTTATCTTTTTAAAAAAAATAAGATATAAACCTATATGTAAGAAAAATTTCCACCATGATATTTAGAGTTGTTGATTAAAACTTGTTATAACAGTTTTCAAAACCAATGTATAATAAATAGTACATTTTTAAGTACTTGATGTGTTACCTAAATCTAAAATAAACCATTCTCACTCGCCATCAGCCCTTGTGCTGTACTGTACCCAGACAGCAGGAAGCAGAGGAGAACATCTCCACTCATTCAACACACACCGATGGAACAAGACAAAGTGGATGTTTGGTGAGATCACAGGCTAGAAACACTTGCGTGATAAGGTCAGGAAGGCTTTCAGCACTTGCTTGAGGCGTAATTGTTTTCCAACCCTGAATTCATCATTTTGTCATTTGGGCCAAATCAAACAGAAAACCCTGAAATTCATCATTCGCCATTAACACACTTGCCTCTGTGAGCCATACGGACATACCGTCCACCAAAAGACTCGCTCCACGAGCACAGCTCCACACATGCAGTCACTCTGGGCCGAGTGTGTGTTTGGTTTTCCGCTGCCTTTTTCATTTCTCTCCACATGAAAGACTCTTTTCATGCAGTGTCCATTAAAGCCATGGAAAAGTTAGCAGTGCGCAAATAAACAGAGCGGGGAGCTTAATGAAAAATTATGTACTTTTAAATCAGGAGAGATTTCCTTTGCCTTATTTCATCTCAGTCATTCCTCTGTTTTAGTCATTGGTACAGTATCCCACCACTTCTAACAGAGTAATCTTAATAAAATACTTGATCGTCTCCAAAAACCCTTTCAATGACAGTCAAAAAGACACAATTCAGACTCTCTCAGAGTTTGTAGAGAGGACAGACAGAATTTATCACTTCCTCGACGTCTCCTATAAGGGGGGGGGGGGGGCTGAGCAAGAGGCAATAGGACGATGTGGTGGGTAAAGAAGAACAGTGACTCATAGGTGCTGAGATTATGTTTCTGTTTGTGGAAAGTGAAAGAACACACACACACAGACACAGACACACCCTGCCACCGTTATTTCTACACAAACTACAGCCAACCTAATGCTTGCATCTACAGGGATAGTTTTAAGGGAAAGTTCAGCCAAAAATGAAAGTTCTGTCATTATTTACTCACCCCCACGTTGCTCCAAACCTGTATGACTTTCTTTTATGGAACACAAAAGGTGGATTTTTGCAGAAAATCTCTTTCAGTTAATTGAAAGTGAATGGAGACTGGGGTTGTCAAGCTCTAAAATGACAAAAAGCGCCATAAAGCATCATAAAAGAAGTTCATACAACTCATGCGCCATATTTCAAGTCTTCTGAAACCGTACGATTACTTCTATTGTGTCTATTGTCTGTCTCTGGGTACTTTGAGGCTTGAAAGCTTCAGTTCCATTCATTGTAATTGTATGGAAAAGTATAAGCAACAAGTGAAAGCGCAATATTCAAAATTTCTCCTTTTTTTTTTTTTTGAAGTATTTAATGACACAAGGGTGAGTAATTAATGACAGAATTGGGTAAACTAATGCTTAAGTGCCTTTGCAAACACCATAAAAAGAATAAACAAATAAAAGGAAAAGCACTTTATATGTATGAAGGGATTCGGTTCAAACATGGACTCCAATATGGTAGTGTGTGTTATCCTGTACAGAGGGAAATTCCCTTCAATTGCACTAACAATGTTCTTAGACAAAGTTTTATGTTCATTCAGACTGAGTGACAGTTTGGAGCAAAATCTCATAGGAAACCAGTGACATGTTCCACAAACACAGGAAAAAGGCCAAATGTTCTTTCACCTTTTGCTCACTGTATGTGCGTCTGTGTTTCAAACGTGTCTGGAATATGAATCTAAAATTAAATGAGGTTCTGTTAAGATTTTTTTTTTTAATCTGACAAAAAAATTAACCCATTACTTAATCTACCATAAATGGGGAGTTGTAAAACAACATGGACATTAACTTTATCATCTTTTATCAAAGTTTTAGGTAAAACCCTAGGAAAAATTATAATTTTTTAGATGCTGTAAATGTCACCTTTTTTCTTCAGTTTTAAAACATTTTATTACCATTTACCCTCTTTCCAGTTTACTTGTGTGACAATGAATTTTTAGAAATACAAATATTCCATGTGGTTCATAAAAAATATCTTGCATAATATAGAAAAATGCTCCAACATAGTTTCAGAGTGATGAATAGCAGTTCATACTGTCACTACTTGACATTTTGTTTTACTACCCAAAAACATTAGCAATTCGACAAATTGCTAGTAAAAGAAATTTGTTCATAGAAATGTAGACATAATGATTTATTGACTCTCTTCTACTTGACATTTCACTTGTTGCATAGCAACTTTCCTAACAGCATAGAATGAGATTATTTACTTGTCTTTCCATCACGTACAGTAAAGAGTCCAAATGATTTCTTATGTTACCATTTTAAGCGATATTTAACACATTTAATGTGTTTGATTCGGGATGCTTTGATGAACAGAAAGTTCAAAAGAACATTTTTTTAAAAATAGAAATCTTGTGTAATAATGTAAAGTCTTTACTTTCCCTTTTGATCAATTTAACATACCCTTGGTCAATTATAGTATTCAACACTTTTTTTAGCAAAAAAAACATGGGATTTGTGATTCTAATTCTTTTTTTCTTATTAAAAGTATTGGTATAATATTATATGTTAATTTGTGAAAAGTGTTCACTTTTCACCCCTCTAGAGCCCCTGTATCCTGCCATTGTTAAAGCATTTCCAAGATAACAGTAGGAATATTAAATTAGGAACCTGAAACTAAAACTGCTCAATTCGTATTCAAGGGTTATGTCTTCTACTGATCCGACTTCACTCCAATAAAATGTCCCAGGCTTTGACAGAACATCTGAAAATGAGCTTTGACTTGATTTATAGCTATTATTATCTCAAAGATTACTGTAAATATACAGCATTACTGAGCAGAAGTACTGAGAGGCTTCTTCAGCAAGCTTAAAACAAGGTTAAGAATGCTGAAGGACAAATTGAATTGATGAAGGACAAAGCAAAGCGTTCAATACAAAAGTTAAATGGATGCAAAAAAACCTGGAGACAGCCTCAAAGCATTCGCAAAAGACTCACTTTTATCTCCCAACACAATAAAGCAAAACCTTGGAAACGGAGATGTTCTGCCTCTTTGAAACCTCATGCGTTGGGTCCCCTCGAACCTTTGCCCTGTGTAGGTCTTGTGTGTTAGAATGCACAACATTCACTCCCTGTTATTCTTGCACATGAGTCTATGCCTAAGTGGCATTATTAAAATGCCAAGTGTGATTTCTGTGGCAGTTTTACTGCTTCTGGGCTTTTTATGCTGTCTGACCACAGGCTCATAAAAACACACTCCGGCATTGACAGACGGCATAACACCCGGCCTGGGGTACTTGGGTTACACTTGCTTTTTTCCCCTGTGTCTTTCTCTCCCTTATTGTCTTTATCGGGGCTTTTTTGTCCCACAAGGACACTTTGCTTCAGGGTTCACTTCCAAAAGAGTTAAAGGCCCTTGTTTTTGAATGTGGCGGATCTCAGGTTATCTTTGCTGTTGTAGGACGATAAATGATGACACATGACGGTGAACACAATTGGCTCTGCAGTTCAGGTAACATAAGCCTCTGAGTTTCAGCGGCATCAGGGTGCACTCGTAACCACGGGGAAGGCAAGACTTTTGTGAATTATAGATCATATGAGGGCGGGTCTGGCCTTTATAAAAGCAGCACTGACTGCGATTGTGTGTCAACAGTTCCCAAACCAAATATACTGCAAAAAAACTAAACAAAAAAACACATTGTCTTAATCAGGATTTTGTCTCGTTTTCCAGTAGAAATATCTAACATTCTTAAAATGAGATTGATTTACTTGGAAAGAAAATCACATAAGGATACCAAGATATCAATTATGTTTTTTACATAATACATCTTGAATGATGTTCGCTCATTAATCTAAAATAAATATGTGAGGTTTGTGCTAAAACAAAAACATTTAACGCCTTTACATCAGATACTATATAAAATGAGTCGCAGTGAGCAAATATTCTCCCATTCTCTATTAAAAAGCCTTTTTGTTGGAATCTACACCTGTTTGAAGTCGATGGAGTCAGCAATGTCAATTTTGAGAAAAAGTTTAAGTTTTCTGATGGTTCCAAAACAAAATCACCTAGCAACCAAACCTTAAGATCCCTGGTAATACCACCAAATTTGGCACAAACCAAGTAAAAACCCATATCAATAGGAAATAAATGTGTATATTCAATTTTTTCCCCCCATGATTCCTCAATTGTTTGACTGACATAAATAAAACAGACAGCCGATATATTAAGACGTACTGCACTGCACGGATATGTTATGTTATGTTACACATCAGACGTTTTTTCCAACAGTTAACCAAACATTCACTTAAGACATAGCAGATGATGTGTGCGTGAATACTTTTTTTTGAAATACTATCATTCTGCATATGCGTGTATATCGGGATCGTGCACTGTATGAGGCGTCTTTGTGTGCACGCTTCGGATCTGTCAGTCAGCGTAACTTCATTTTGTTTGAAAATCACATTTCATTCTGTCAGACTCATGTCATCGAGAATTCTCAATGAATATTCACAAAGTTGGAATGCTGTGCTTTACAACGATACCAAACTTGTGCTGAAAGGAAGCGTCAGTAGTCGAGAAGTGAGCAGAGAAAAACTGCATTTTTCATGGACGAAGGAAAGGTACTCCTCTCAGAAAACATACAAATAAAAAAACTTTTAGATGTTTAATTGTTATTTGGAGCATTGGGATCACTAGATGAGGGCTTAATGAACTCATTTTTGTGAAAACCTCAATTTCGACCAAAATTGACATTTTTCACTTGTTTTGCCCGTAGCTCGAAATTAGCCTGTGCGCATTCTGAATCCTTTTGCCAGTACGAGTACGAAATTATCAATATACTGTAAATATTAACAAAAGAGTTGCATTAAATAACAAAATAGTATAAAAATCAATACTTTTTCTATAGTATATCTATTTTGTATATTGTATTGTATATTACATTGTATTATTTTGTTAATGGAACCACTTTGTTTGTTTATTCATTCAATTCTTTCTTTAAGCATCCAAATATATTTTAGGCTCACTGTATTTTTTTCTGAAAACAGTATCTATGTTTTGGTACTGGAAAGAAAGACCGAAATACTGATTAAGTATTTACTGATTTTGCAACAGTGATGAGACTTTTTTTAATTGGAAAGAGGTAATGAAAAAAAAGACAAGGAATAAGTACAGGAATGGGACTGAGATTCTGCAGACCAGACTCGAACCTGTGTTACCCGTTTGAGCACCGTAGCTCCAATGTGTGTAGAGTGTGTGGTAACCACTGCCTCACAGTTCTAACAGCAACTTCAATGTTGATAAAGGACGTTGGGTGAAAAATCAATAAACACCCTTTTTAGAAATTCGCCTGCCCTTGTTCAACAGGCTGCTGAAGGTGATACACCGACTCGGGCTGGATCTCTAGTCTCAGTTTCTGAGTCTGTGAGCTGGTTCCTTATAAGACAGGAGAGTACGGACAGATCCATACCTGTGCATAATCAAGCAGACTGCACCAGACAGAAAGTCGTCGAGACGTCACTTAGTGAAATAGATATGTCTGTTTTCACAATGTATTCAAAAAGATCTTGACATGAAAGATGGTGGGGTTAATAGAGAAGAATCTGTCACGGTGATGGAAAAAGCATGCATAAAGATGATGTGAAAGGCCATGAATTTCCAAACCGTCTTTGTAATATGTCAAACTAAGTTTCCTACAATTCAACAAAATTGATTTGTAGCAATCCAAGCTTTAACACTTCAAGTGCAATAGTTTTGTTTGAGCTTTTGTCTTTATATTGGATAGATGTAGTAAAAAAAAGCCTCTTTGTAATACTGTAATATGAAGATGAAGAGTTTAATTTTTACACCAATAATAGCACCAAATGGAATTACTGTTTGCTAAAAGAAAACCTTTACATATCAAATGTATTGACCCTTTGCATCATTCACCAGCTCATAAAATCCCTCCTAGTGCCCCTTTACAGTAACACCTCCATCCCAATGGACCTACAGAGCTCAATGTATGTTGGTGCAGTGTAATCACGAGTCCGTCCTCCCTCTCATGTCCAGCAGCTGAGAAAACAAACATGCCATAGATGTACTGCCTCTAGATATCATGCACTTGAAAGGTCTATTATATTTGACTACAGCTGTCCTAACAAGAAAGGTTACGTTGACCTTGCCCTGCGAATGCAGAGAATATCCAGAAGCTTTCTTGATAGGTATAGTGATACAGTTGTCTCTGGGATCTGTTAGTGAATCTAACACTTAAAACAAAGAGTCACTAGCTGTAACATCCACATCTACAGCCTCGTCTAGTTTGAGGACGTTGCCTTGAACTTTAACTTAGTTATTGACCACATATTAGCGTACACTAAACCCAGAGGTTTAATCAATGAAATCAATTACCCTACAGTAAGGTTCCATTGGAACAATAAACAATAGTTTTACTGCATTTATTAAACTTGGCTAATGTTAATTTTTACATATACTACTACACTGTTAATATTATAACAAACAATAATATTACTATTACTGTATTATAATATATATATATATAAGAAACTAAAACTGTTAAAAACATAATTAAAATAAAACTGAAATAAAACATAACTTTGGAACTTTAAAAAAATATCAAATCAGAAATTGTGCCTTGGCAGCAAATTGAAATAAGCTGAAGTACGAAAATTACTAAAACTGATAAACCAATAAAACTAATAAAAAGACAAAATCTGTTTTTCTGACCAAATGAAGACGGGGGAGTGTTCTGCTGCTATTTCTAAGAATTATTTTGTTGGTGTAACCCATTATAATAAAGTTGATTTAGTCAAAAATAATTGAGACTTGAATAAGAACATTTCATTTAAGAGTTACCACATTAGGCTATCAGACAAAACATGTTTTGCAATGTGGGAGGGAGAAAGAAAAAGAGAAAAATGAGGAAAACAGGGAAATGTCCTCAACCCACTCCGTTGCACAGCCACATAAAGGACTGCTTTGACGACGAGAACAAAAGGTCTACTTGTGTGCATAATATCTGCAAATTGGGTGACAAAAACAAACAGATGTGGGTGAAACGCTGAGCAGAAAAGGGGGTCACTGCGAGGAAGGGGGCACGTGTTCAAAGCCTAGAGAAACGGGCCTGTATCAACGCAGGTGCTCGGTGAACACACACAGACACAACAGCGTCTACTATATGGTGAGTGATTGGTAAACAACGGGAGACACAACAGGGAAGATCAAAGCAACATATCTATTGTTAATAAAAGCACCTGTTGAAAGACACTTTGATGATACCTGTTTGAGAGGGCATCAAAGCATGAAGAGACCTTTGTGTTTGTCTACAAACAGCTCCTGACACCACAATCCAAACCAGAAGATGGCTTTGAAAAACAACGCCTCAACTGGTTTGCATGTTGTGGTCTAGACCGAAGGAATTTCTGGATTTGTCATCCAGATGTCATTGCAGAGTTACCTCTGAGTGACCCCTAAAGATGACTGCACATGCCATTTGAGGATCCTGTTTTTTTTGTTTTTTTTTTACCAGCTACCATCTCATAGGTCACCTGTTCCACAGACTCACTCCACATAAGCTCCTTGTTCATATTGAGTTACAATTTAATCAAAATGAGAAATCTGATTAGACTCCTCAGACTCCTGGAATATGCCATTATATGAGCTCGCCAAGGACTTAAAAGCCATTTGGCGTGATTATATCTACATGTTTTGTGACGTATCTTTTTGTATGTACGTTATTCCGCATTTAAGGAAACATAGGATGTTTCATCATCTATCTTTTAGGAGGAAATGTATAAGCTAAAAAAACAAGAGGAAGATGGAGAATTTGAGTTTTACAGATAGATGACATCACTATAACTGAATATAAACCTAGCTGGCATGCCATAATTTGTCATTTATTCTTTTTATCAAATGATACTGTCAGTATACATACTGCACATACACAGGCAGACGTTTCCCCATGTCAAATGAATTTCCTCCATATGAGTCCGAGAGGATTTGTGAGGCGGGGGAGAGGAAAACAAACCTCACAAATAAATGAAAATGTTAGTGAGATAGCATCGGTTCCTGCTAAAAGCTTGCTCGGGTTCATCTCCCCGCATGCTGGCAGAGTAGCTGCCACCTGGCGAGACCCTGGCAGGATGTGTTATGAAAATGAAATGTTAGCGTGTCTGCAGGGCTGGACAGGGGTCTGGTGACTAGCTGCAGATGGGCTGCCTGCTGAAGCCAGCTTACAGCCCCCTGCTAACCTTAGGATTAGACCTCGGAGCTCACGGAGGTCCGCAGATAGACTAAGCCCAGATATCTTTCTCAATATCCGACGTTCCCTTCACGCACCACTGGAGCTTTGGACCCAAACAAAACATGAAAAAAGGGAGTTGGTGTGCAGTGTCAGGGAGTAACTTATTTAAAGCAGCAATGCTACAAACTTAACTACATGTTTTAGTAGCATGATAGCAGTTCAGATGTTTTAAAAACAGTAACAGTAATTCATTTTTCCAACAGTGTAGCCTGATAAAACGCTACAATACTAAATGCGTCCCAATTCGCATACTTGATGCTATAGTATAAATACTGCAATTTGTATGTTTAGACTGAAAATTCCACCAAAGAAGTGCACTTCAAATACCCGGATGATGCACTAATTTAACTGAAAAAACAAGGTGTGGAATGTTGGGCACTTCAAGCACCTCATAGTCATAGCTTTAATTATGTAGCAGGCGGAGGGGGGGACTATCAGACTATGCTGGATGACACATTAGTCATCTAAAATTCGCACACCAAATGGTAAAGTAGTATAGTGCATAGTTTAAGTGCATTATTTGTATAGTATGTAATTTGATATGTATTGTACTGTTTTTTGTATTGGATAATGTAAAATGCTTTGTGTATATTCATATCACCCAGCCCTGAACCTTGCTCTATGGTAATGCACTAAGGCATTACTGACATAACAGTATGACTTTCTGTAAAGCTGCTTTGAAATTATAAATATTGTGAAAAGAAATAAATATAAAAATAAATTTATTAATATTTATTATTTCCATTAAACTATTCACTCGCTCTTGTATATCACAGTTTAACTTGGATGGTTCAAGAAAATATGAGCAACCAATTCAAGTCAATGCACAGCAGTGTTTTTATTGCTTGTTTTGCCAAATGCTGATATTCCTTGCTATATTTTCAACTATGTTTGTTTTGTTGTATTTAGTGAGCCGTCATAAAATGTTGTCTGATTAAATTATAAATTACATAATCAGGTGGTTCCTTAAAAAGATATTCCTCAAGCTCGATCTCATGAGAATTGGCAATGATTTGTATGAGATGAGAAAATTGTAAGAAAACATACAACCCATATTCAACCCAATCACTAAAGCTAAACATTTCAGATACATTTTCACATTTTCATACAATCCAAGTAAAAAACATCATCTTGAAATAAGTTTTAATTGCAAAATGTTTAGCTAAATGCTGATAGACCCAACCCCAAACCTAACACCTACATTTTCATACAATCCAAGTTGTTCAATATCATGATTTTGCCATTGAAAAAGCCTTCCCAATACTGATGGTGCTTGCAAACACCATGCCACTGAGACTCCTCTGTCTAGAGCACTCATGCACACAGATGTGAGCATTCTCAAAACTCCCGATGAAAAGTAAAGAGATTCTTTAAAATCATCAACAAAATGTTTCACACACATGAAAACAGACAACAGACGGACCATTTCATGCAGCATCAGAGGACTGTGGCAATGGCCCTTTAAGAAGATTAAAGACTCCTGACAAGCAGCACGGGATGAGTCATCCTTACACATGGAGACTAATACGTGGCAGAGTGTCACACCAGGCGGCTGCAAACAGACCTGCTCTAAACATCTCCACCTGCTTTAACGCTCAGAATCAGCTTTAGATTCCGCTCAGTTTTGCATGCACACATCAATCCTAGAAAAACAACCACACAGATAGGCCACAATCGATCTTCAGACATTCTTTACCAATTGGAAATTTACCAAATAAATAAAACTGAAAGGTTAAGGTCACATGACTCATTAGCAGTGACTCATATTTGCTTTTGCACCAGAACGGTCAGAGATTTGACACTAACTAAAGGTCACTCTTGGAGCTCTCTAGACATTCTCACGCTTAGAAACTTCTTAAAAGCAACAAAATTTTGTCTTTGCATCACCTTTTACAAAACGAGTGGTCAAAAACACTACCCCTACGTGCTGCAGATTCTTTTACCTTTCTATTTTCTGGTCTCAATCTAGGGTTTCAGGTTATAACAGGCTACAGGGATTAGAATGACAATGCAAAGGTAGGTGAATGTACAGTAGCTGGTGGAGTGAATGTGTACTAGTAGAAGAAGCAACAAATGCCACCCACCCACACAAAACAAATTAATTTGGATGCAAACATATCCATGGAAATCTGGGCAAACATATGGCCATCTTTTAATGTTAGTGTCATTTTGCGGAGCAGACCCCCACAGAGAATGAAGCAAACACAACAGAAGGATGTAGTGTGATGGGAAGTATGTTTTAATGTGCTATAGTCATCCTCCCTTTCTGTCCTAACAGCGCTGATTACAGCAAGCCATCCAACACGCAGTCCACTGATTGTGCCAGTCAGGCGGGCAGCTATTTCTGCTCGCTATTCCTGTCTGTACCATTACTACTCGCTCTCTGGCCTCTTTCAATTCAAGACCCAAATATAGTGCCATCAAATGGATCTGATAAGGGCTCATTTTCCTGGCCCACTGCCAGCAAACCAGAAAATCACTGAAACCATTTCACACTGGCATCAGTCCAACGGCATTTTGATTTGTTGGGGGTTTCATTCTGTTTATTTTTAATGTTCGGTACAAACTTTTGGTTGTGTGGGAATTCTGAGAAAAACAGATGTTTTTCATTGCCGAGCAGAGATGACTTGTACTTCAGATTTAAGACTATGAGGGGAAGTTAGATAATAGGTTTGAGCGGATTAATAACAGTATTCTGTGCCTCCTCTAAAGGATGAAACATATGAGAAATTTTAATACAATATAATGTATAGGTATTCACTATGCACTACCATTCAAAAGTTTTATTTAAAGAAAGTAATATTTTCATTCAGCAAGGATGGATTAAACTGATCAAAAGTGAGAGTTTTACATTGATGTAACATTTTCAAATTTCAAATAATAATTGATTAAATTAATTAATTAATACTACTTTTTAACTTTCTTTTCATCAAAGAATGATGGAAAATGTATCATAGTTTCCACAACTGTTTTCAACCCTGATAATAATAAGTAAATGGTTCTTGAGCTCTAAATCAGCATATCATGTGGAACAAGGATCATGTGACACTGAAGACTGGAGTAATGACTGCTGAAATTTCAGCTTTCTCTAACAGGACTAAATAAAACTTTACTATACTAAACTATATTACAATAGAAAACAGTTCTTGTAAATTGTAATAATTTCACAATATTATTGTTTTCACTTAATTTTAAATTGCTAAATGCAGCCTTGGTGAGCATACGAGACCTTTCAAAAAAACTAAATTATATATTTTATTTTTATATAATTATTTCTATAAAAATAATAATTTTTAATAATTTTTATGTTTCATAAAATTAATTATATTTATTTTATTTTGTGAAAAAACAAATTTCAGAATGATATATATATATTTATATATATATATATATATCCCCAGAATTATGGCAAAAAATTAACTGCATAGCAGGAAAATATTTCCAGCTGCATTTTTTCAATAAAAGCAAGTTTGTAAATAAATATGAAAATTTGATCTTAATATTAGATATTAGATCTATATTAATAGTTATCAGAACTAGTTTTCACTTGAATTATTCTCTGTAGTGTATATCTACAGTGTGTCATTAGGTTAGGGTCACTGAGTCATTAATGAAACAGATTTCTTTTCCAAACTGAGTTTAGCAGTTCATAGTCCATTTGAGTGTCTCTAAACCAACAACTTGTCATAATCTTTCTGGGGTGAAAAATGCAACCAGATGAGCTACAGTCTTATTACGATTTTCTCATTTGACGGAAGCACTTCAGCTAAAACAGTCCAAATTGATCTGTGTACCGAACGACAAACAAACCCCTTTAAAAGTCTCAGTTATTGGATTCATATATGTCTCCCTCGATAATCTACGCGCCTGTGAGCCCAACAGCATTAAGCCCCTACATTAAAGACTCTGCCATGTATGCTGTGGGCTTTACAAGTCTGCTCTGTAGACCTTCAGAGAGTGGAAGAGTGGGAGGGGAGGGGAAACTCAATGAGGCTAATAGTACCATAGTGGTCCGTGAGACCCGCCGTCTCCCTCGCTCATTACCGAAACGCTGCTTTTCCCCTACCAGACAGATGTTGGAGTGCGGCGCTTAGGACCAGTGAGAAATGAGATGAAGTGATGCCCGAGTCACTTCACTACATTTTTTATTTGTGACCGTTGATTTCATTTCCCACCAAATGAGGCCCGTGGAACATGATGCAAAACATGCATGAAGTCGTTTGACACAGGGCTCGTTTGAGCACTATATGCTACCTCTCGTTTAAGAAGCCGAATTTATCCGCAAATTGGTATGTGACATAAATCCAATTGGAGCCTGAACGTCACGGTTGTGGAAATAGTGAAGGGCGACCATATGTAATCAGTTAAAGCGATGTGTGTCTGTGTATTTCCTAACTGATGCCTTTTCCATGTGCGCTGGAAAGACAAACACAGATGGTATTTAATGACACAAGAGATGTTGCTCGCTATTTTTCGGTGAGGAAACCACTCACGTTAAAAGCTTCGAGCCCTATTCCTCAGAGAAAACTTCAGCTTAGGCTTTTGAGAGGAAAGCCAGTGTTTGCAGATTAAAAACGTAATGGTCTGAATCATATGATACAATGATATTTGTCTCTCCTGCGCTAGAGAAACTGTTGAATCAAACTTATTGTATGGTTGCAGCTGTAGCCAAACTCTCCACCTGACTCAAAAATCCCATAACTATCATCATCATAACCACCAATGACTGTCATTGGTCCACTAAATGTGCTGAAAAGGTAGTTCCACAAAAGAAGATATTTTGAGGAATGTTTTTGTCAATTGGGTCAAAAACACACAGGAAAGAAAGAAAGAAAGCCATACAGACTTGGAACAACATGAGAGTGAGTTAATGATGACAGAATTTTCATTTTTGGGTGAACTATCCCTTTAAGTGTATGCTGAACACCACATTAAGACCCAGAGGTCTCCAGACACATGTTAAAGTGCTTCTATGCTGGATGGAGGGAGAAACGGAGAGACCGCAGAGTTCTGCTTTCATGCACCAGGAGTGGCAGAGCCTTTTATATACATACTGTTCATATAATGCTCTGGCTTTTAAAGACCCTGGGTCTACATTACAACCCTCTACGCTGTTCTCTAGTGAGCGAGCGTGCCCAATTACCGTATCAAATAAAAGCCATCAACTATATGAGGTTTGCTGATTATGATGGGCTTGCATAGGAAGTTGGACGCAAGAGCTCTTTTGAGAACATGGCTTATTGCATCCTCATATAGTACAAAGCAGACTGTGGAAATTCTCAGCCATGCAGTTCACAATAAAAAATGTGTGCACAGGCTAAATGGTAATACACACACATACCAGGCACACAGCCTCAATAACAGGAAAAATGAAAGAACACTGCCAGTATGGACCTGGTTTTCACCATGCAGATGTTGTAACTATAACATCTACCAGCAAAGAGCTTCTTTCTACATTGACAGCATTGTATTTTTTTTTTATTTTGCAAAAATATAGATAATATTTCATTATTTTATAGAAGACGCTTAATCAATGTTAATGTTTCTTTAAACAAATTCAATTTAACACAAAAACCATGTATCAAACCAGGCCATGCACACTTCAAACACACCAGCACATGTGCGATGTTTAGTTTCTCCTAACACAAGTCAGTCATTCAGATGCCAATACTGGTTACAGCTTTGAGCTGATCTGCATCTGACTTTGAAGTTTAAATACATTCAAACTTAAAATAACTTTTCTGGTCAAATGATTGCATGTTGTATAAACCCCTCTGATGTGAGGAATGTGAAGTATAGTGTGTGTGTGTGTAATAAAAAGCACATGACTTCATGGTTTATTCTCTCTAGCATTTGTTCCTCTCCACAGCCTATGCCCTTCACTTGCTCCTCCGCAATTGGACATGAACCCTGGATCATTCCCACACATGCAGACAAGAGACACGTGTGACATCTCTCTTCTCACCTACATCCTCACACACTCCCACATGACAGACAAATCTCAGTATTTAAGCCGGGTTTTCCAGAAAAAATACACATACATCCATATATAAGAATCTGCATTTATCAGCGAAGCAAACATGTTTTAATTTTTGGTAGCACTTTATTGCCGTGTCCTTGTTACATATGTTACATGTAGTTGCTGTAGTAATAACTATAAATTAAGTACATATAGTAAGTACATGTAGTTACTTAATATTACTTAAATGTATAATTAAAGTGCAACAAAGACACCTTAAAAAAGTGGGTTACACTTTATTTTAAGGTGTCAGTATTACAGTGTAATTATACATTTAGGTACTGTGTAATAACAATTAACTACATGTACTTACTATAGGGATAGGGTTAGGATGAGGGTTTGGTTTAGGGTTAATTGCATGTAATTATGCATAATTTATAGTTATTACTATAGTAAATACATGTAACATGTGTAACAATGACACTGTAAAATAAAGTGTTACCAAAAAGTGTAACCGCTATTTTTTATCTTATACAAATCTAACAGAATTTACTGATTTTACACTTAAATCAATCAATATTAATTTAATTAAAGATATATTACCTTTAATTTAATTTCTCAAAACAAATATAAATGCATTTTTTTTACCGAAAAAGACAAATAGTGATTAAGAAAATGGTTTTAGAGAATATTTATAGAGTAAATTTATTTTTACACATAATTGTTTTGGATAATTGTTTTCCCTCTTTGCATTTTGCATAAATCTAACAAAACAACTATATATATTTAAATTTAACTGGAAAAAAATTTACTGATTGACAAAATTATTTTTATGTTCTTTACAAACCCCATTCAAATATGTCAAATAAATATCTCCTCAACAGCATGATTGTTTTCTTAATCTTGAAGCTTTATGGTGTATATGCGTTTGTGTGTATGTGAGGAACTTTCCTGTCAATATCAATAGTAGCTCCTTTATATTCCTGCATTTTCCCTGACGTACATTTAGTTCATGTGAGGAAAGGGTCAGAAGTAACAGAAGAGAACTCCCCACCTCTTCCCTTCACTTCCGGCAAAGGAGGGGCAGAGAGTGAAAAGGTCAGACTTGTTTTGCTTTTGTTTATGGATCTTTTCTGTTTGTTGTTTTTCATGGATCTTGCCGAACTGAGCTTGTCTCTAATAACAGTGCGAGTGAGATTCCAGCCCTGGCAGTCGCACATAACCGCACATTTTTGGATTGAATTGTGCACTGTCTGGTGCCAAAATATTCACTAAATGCAGACATCCCCCTCTCTATCACACACACACACACACACAAAACTCCAGACATTAGACCTACAGTCTGTCATTTTGCGCTCAGGTCTTTGGAGAAATCCAGGATCTGGATTGAGGGGCCTACTTCCTTTACTTTTTCCTCTAAATCCAAAAATCAGCTTTGGGTTCAGGATGCGGCGCATGGAAAAAAAAAACTCCAGGAAAAGAGTGAGTTTGAGACTCTGAGGAACAGAAGGAAACAGGTCACGGCAATCAAGCGCTCTGCTGGACATCTCAGTGCACGGTAGTAAAAAGGAAAATGGGTTTATGCTGTCAGAGGCCTGCGAAGATAAACTTGAGTGCCGTACATTACCGCAAAAATATCGAACAGGCCACAGGAACATCCATTTGGATATGCAGAGTAACGGTAATGTCAGCACACAACGGGAATTTGGATTAGGCTCAAAAACACACCGTCCAGCAAGTAACTGCTTTCATCTACATTCCAGCGAACTTTCAAAGGAGCACACAACTGTATAAAACAAATGCCGAAAAAGGAATTGAAGAAATGACCGTGAAGAATAAAGATTAGGAGTTTGGTGTATCTGCATGTCACTATGGTTTCAGGCGCTGCGGTCTAAGGGAAGGATTATGTTACTCATGAATGTGACCTTAATTTCAGACAACCCAGCATTCCTTTCCTTGACACTGTATATACAAAGAGGGATTTCACAACAGCTAAATGTTAAGAGCATTGAGAAACATCATATAGTGCCTAGCCGTAAGATTACCTGTTCCCTAAACCAACAATAAGGCCTACACTGCCGCAGCTTAGCTCATATGATAGGGTGTTAAATGAGAGTGATGCAAGTTGGAGTCTGGCTCGAATTTCATTTACCTATCACTTCCTCATATCCTTTATTTACTATCCCTATAAATAGAAGTGGCCAAAAAATACAATAAAACTGGACTGATGGCTGAAAGATTGTGGTTTGAACAATGAATGAATGGAGCAACTGTGCCACTTTTGAGAGACTTAATCACATGGTACCCTGTTCCTGTAATAGGTCCCTGATAGAGAATCTTATCAGAGTCTCCACAAAAATATTAAGCTGCGCAACTGTTTTCAACATTGACAATAATAAGAAATGTTTCTTGTTTTGCCATTTTAACATACATTAAAAAAACATCTTTAAAATTGTAATAATAATTATTTCACGATATAACTGATTTTACTGTATTGTATGGAAAATTGATGCAACTTTGTGAGCATAACACCCCAAACTTTTGAATGGTAGTGTAATGATAAAATGTATAGCTTGAATGCTATATAAAGCACACTAGACTTAAAGAATGCAAAAACTTCTTTGGACATCTTCAGCTTTTCATAAATAATAATAAAAAAAAAAATATTTAATAAATAAATATTAAACAATATAATTAAATATTAAAACACCACATACACCACTTTTTAATAGCTTAAAAAGAGAAAAGAATGAAACAGTATATAATATAATATAATATAAAATAATATATATTTAATCTATACTATCCCTATAAATAGATGTGGCCAAAACAATACAATAAAACTGGTATAAAATAATTTAATATAATATAATATAATATGAAAAATGTTTTCATTTAAACCTCCCAAAATTTGTAGAATTATAAAAAAATTCAGTCAAGATGTCAATGTTACATTTAGATCCTCTAATGGTCATACATTGAAGTCAACATGAAATAACAAATCAGATTTCAGAACTTTTATAGGCAGCATAAGCAATATTTCTTCAGGTAAGCAGTTTTCACATTTTTGTTAATGGAAGTCAAGAGAGCAAGTACCTTGGAATAAAAGTATTTGCCACTGAAATAAAAAAGTGTACTGCGAATCTTTTTGGATTCAAGTCTCTACTAATGACTTTCAAACAGGACACCTGTGGTTCATGCCAATATTTCACCTTATATAAATGGTTAGCAGCTATGTGGGAGGCTAGATAATGTATGAGAGCGTATAGAGGCCGGTCCCTCTGTCTCTGTGATTAGCCGGTGCAGACAGGCTCTCTCATTAGCTTGGCTTTAGATGAAAATGGAGCAAAATGAAGCTCATTATCACAAAGCGTAACTAATATAGCACAGCAACTCCCCAAACACACACACGCATACACCCACACATACTCAAATGGGAGGCAATAAAAAACCCCATTCTTTTCCGGCCCAAAACTTTCATTTCACATTAAAGTGACCCTGATCTCAGTCTAGGGTTAGCAGGGGGTGTCTGGACCTGAACAGTGCCAATTACCTATGATGTAATTACCTATGAGAGCGTTCGCTGCACTGCCTGTAGGGCCCACATGCTCTCCTCTCGCCCCTCCGACGCTTTAAGGGCCTGGCCTAAGCTTGATTTATGGGCAAGCCGAGGATGGGGCGCCTGCTTTTGAAGTGCATGAATGTGCAATATAAAATACACCTGGAAAGAGCCAGGGGCTCCCAGCGCCTTACACGAGCAGGGGGTGGGGTGGGAGGATGGGTGCATGAGGAGAGGAGGGGTCACCAGTGTTTCCTTTCAGGTTAGCTTTTATGGCATCACTTCAAACAACCGCTCTCTCTCTCTCTCTCTCTTTCTGTCCCCACCCTGGTCATTGTACAGAGCCAACTGGACTGTAATTGGTCTTTCTTCTCTTTCATGGGCCTGTCTCTCTTTCTGTACACCCCTATCATTGTTCTCTGAAGTAACATGTAACAAATGTGTCAATTCACCAGGTGCCAGAAAGACTGGGCTTCTCTACTCGTTCAGAGAAGTGTGGTGTGGGAAGGTTTCACAGCTAACATCTGTAAAACATCTTTAAAAATATCAAACTCTGAGCTGGATGATGATGTGAAAATTTGTTTTATGTGATAAATCAGTGAAGACATAGTTCATTTCACTTGATGTACCATAGTTTGACCATAAATAACATAATAATTAATAATTATTTATGGTCAAACTTTGTGGTGTCCAAAAAACACCAATGATAATCTGGATGGCTTTTTTATATAAATTTAAGGAAAAAAGTTACGGATAAATAGGATTTTAAATCATTTTAAAAAGAAAAGTATGACATAAAATACATAACATAATATTCTTAAATTCTTAAAAAAAAAACATTATATTATTAATTTTATGGCATAACTTTTCTTAAAATGTATTAATTTTGTTAAATTAAATATTAATAATAATAATAAAAGCAAAATAATTTTATTAGTGCTCTCAGGACCCCACTATATATCAAAATACCACTGAATTACCATCTGACATCATCTCTATTCCATGGTTGTGGTTTTATTAAGAGTTAAAAGCTTCATCGAGACAAATGGTAGCAGCTGTAAAATGAGACACTTAAGAATGTCCTTTCACTAAGACACAGTGAAGACTTGAGAATATTCTCTTAGGTCCAGCCACCGACACACACACACACATATACACACCTACCACTGAAGTGACAAAAACAGGATCTTGGGGCAGACATTACATCAGTGCTAAAACTTGAAGATGACATAACCTAAATCACACTAGATAGCACACACAACACACACCCAGCAGACACACACGCAGGAGTTTATGATGCAAATTCTGCCGTCTGATTTGTGAACATACTTGACCGCACTGTTTGGTGTGCAGCCAGTCTGCGTGCAGATTCCACATGTGTGCGAGTTTCAGTGAGACAAACTGTTTGACAATTTGGGTTAAGACTTGAGGAAGAATCTGTATACACGTATGCATAACTTTGACGTTTCGATAAACACAGAGAGAGAAAGAGTACACAAAAACATCATGCTCATGCACACGCATAAACTCACACGCTGAATGAGCAACAGGTATCTTCCTTGGCGGGAGATCAGCCATTTTGATGCTAAACCCGAAAAGAGTGACTCATTGCCATCACATGATACGGCACACAAAAAAAAAAAAGACTGGCCACAAGCTATTTCAGGTCGTGCCTTGATTTTTCCCCACCTATCTTCTGTTGTCGGGAGGCCAAGGGGCGGACACATGAGACGGGTGTATGTGTGAACCTTTCTCCAGCATTCAATGCCCTCCAGTACGTCATCAGCGTACAAAATCTGATAGCCCTGCTCCACAACAAAACTACGTGCAAACTTGAGTGAATCTTAAACGGGCAATCTGAGAAGAGCAGAAGTTGGAGGACATCATTAGGCATGGTTAACCAAAACTATAGACGTGTCCTAATCCGTAATGACCGAACTGAGTGGGAAATTATTAGGGAGAGATGCAGTGAAGACAAACGGATGGGATGAGATCTATTTAAAGCCTGCTTGGCAGGGTCTTACCTCTTTGAAGTTAACCTTGGGCCCTGCTCTTTTCCGCTTGCTGCCCTTTCCACCAGAGCCACTGAAGTGAATCCATTTTGCAACCTGCGGAAGAGGCAGAGGAGGGCGGGAGAGAGAGAGACAGAGAAAGAGTGTGAAGGTTAGAGAGACAAAGACATCATAAAATACCTGCCGCACCACATTTTCACCTACTTCTCGGTAATGAAATAGTTAAATATGATGCACTCAGCACATACTAGTTCAATTCAACAGTTTTTGCACTGAAGGACGTCATTCAAAGGTCGGAAAAATAGATACAATGACTGAAAGACTCTAAATAAAGAGCATCAGGGTAAAATCCTTCACTTTTCAACACACAACATACACCTTCTAACATTGTGATTTCCTCTCTTAGCCACTGAGTGATGCTGCAGGTACAAGAAACAGCAAATATGATCCATAATTACACAATAAAGATGATTCAACCACAAACATGCTCAAATACTTTCTCAAAACAGAAGATTCAGTTATAAAAGTTACTAAAAGCTCTTGAATGAAGTACATGAAGTGCTACAGGTCATACAGTAATGAACTATTAATCTGTAAGGGAAGTAAGATACAAACAGGTGTTCAATGGGAGCTTTAAGAGTTAAAAAAGTGCTTTACCTCTTCTTTGACTTCTTGCACCGCTGGAGTCCGCAACCATTCTGAGCAGGCGTCCCTCAGCCACTGAACAAGAGGAAGAGAGCAGCAGAATGTTGAGTGGAAAGAGAGAGAGAGAGAGAGAGAGAGAGAGAGAGAGAGAGAGAGAATCACTTGTTCCTTGATGGGAACTAACCACTCGACACGGCAAGCTCTGCGACCAGGAGCACGAGTATAACACCGAGGACAAAATCCCCTTATTAAGTTGAAACGGAGGAGTTCTCCTCTAAAGATCCGTGCTTGTGTCTCCTGCGAGATCTTCCGCACGCTCGCTCTGCACTTAACCTTATTAAAGCTCGCACCGTCGGCGCACTGAATACCTTCCCTCACTGAGAGAGGGAGGAAAGAGAAAGGAGGGGAGCGAGTGAGAAAAGGAGGAGGCAAAGAGATGAGGTGTGCGTGTGGGGGAGCAGACGGCAGTAGCGGCAGTAAAAGGTCTGTGAGCGGAGCTTCATTGTAATCAACAGTGTTCACTCCCTGTGCAGCCAGAGGAGGGGCCGTTTGTCTCTCTCTCTCTCTCTCCGTCACACACACGCAAGCACACACACACACACTTCTCTCGGGGCCGCTGCTCTCAGGAGGACTGTCTCTTTAAAACTGATGAGCTGTGTGTGCGTAGAGGTGTGTAAACACAAAGGCAGGTATAGAAGGATCTCACAGACAGGCTGACACGGCCTCTCATAGGTAATAAGAAACATGTGGGAGATAAGAGGAGAAAAAACAGATCCCTATCCATTACAAAAAAAGTCAAATGATATCAGGTATTACTTTATTCATATACCATGGCACATCAAAGGCAGTTCAAATAATATCACAGTACTTTTTGTTAACATGTACATTTTGACATGTTCTGAAGAAAATATTCAGTGTTGTGGGTGGTCGCTAAGGCGTTGCTATGTGACTGAGTGGTTGCTAGTAGGTTATTTACTCGCTCAGACGGAAAAAAAAGAGTCCATATCCTTCAAGTCTTTTTGAGACAGACAGAAAAAAATCAGATTTTTCTGTCTATCCGACTTAACCCTGGTTTTAACCCTTACTATATATTTTAGTTTTGGTTTCATTTATTTATTTTTTAGTTTATTTTTTGCATATTTTTTCACTGTGATGTATAAGTGTTTTTTTTTTTGTATATTACTTTTGTATTTTACTGTATAGTTGGCATGTCAAACAATATAATTTTAGTTTCAGTTTAGCCAGTTATATTACATTATTTCAGTTAACAACAACAACAAAACATCTTGCCACACTATTCTAAATACATAATCAGTGATTGATTCGATCTTTGAACTCTGTGTAAATAAACAAGTTTATTCAATCACACAGTTTGAATGTCCCTTTTTCTGTTCATTTTTTTTAAGATCTGAAGTAAATTATCCATAGGTTCTTTCACTATGGCTATTAGTCATGCACGATGATGTAAGAATCAAATTAAACCATTTTAATATTACACAAAACACAATCGCTGAACACTGCGTCTGGCCGTCAAAGCTGGTTAGGACAAAGGAAAATGTTGTGTCGCATCTGTTTAGGACACAGTGTTAACAGTCAACCTACAAAAAAAAGCCAAGTCCCTAAAGGCACAGTTCATCCAAAATGAAAATTATGTAATTTACTCACTCTCTCGTAGTTCCAAACCTGTATGAATTTCTTTGTTCCGCTGAACACAAAGGAAGATATTCGGAAGAATGTCAGTAAACAAGCAGATCTCACCCCCCATTTACTACCATAGTAGGAAAAATAAATACTATGGTAGTCAATAGGGGGCGAGATCTGTTTGGTTACTGACATTCTTCCAAATATCTTTCTTTGTGTTCAGCAGAACAAAGCATTCATACAGTTCTGGAACAACTTGAGAGTGAGTAAATGATGACAGAATTTTCATTTTTGGGTGAACTATCAATAAAATATGGCTTTGGTTCCTCTTTAAATGCAAGAATGTTCATTTTTTCATCCATTTTATTTTTCCAAAAACTCGCCTTAGAAAAAGCAGCATACCTCTTCTCAAAAAGGTATCTTTACATGCGTGCATGACTTTATTAGCCACAGTAATAGTAAAAGAGACGTTTTTTTGTTACCTCAGGGAAGAAAGAAAGTCTGCGATGTGTGCGTGTCTATGTATGTGTGTTTTTGTGACTTGTTTGCACTTTCGGGAAAGGAGAGTGGGCAGAGCAGAATTTGACTCTCGGGCTGCAAACTGCCATTGTTAACTTGGATACCACACATAGCAGTTTTACGGCCCAGATTGCCTGGTTCATTCCCGGCACAGCCAGGCCTTTGTGCGCCTGCAAGACACTGCAATCAGCCCCCTCTCGCAGCCAAACTCGTAAAGTACGCACAAACACACACTCGCGAACTCCCATCTCACACATGCTGACTGCATATACGGTAAATGTAGTATTTCTGTATTAGTATGTCTATATGAACTCCTAAACACAGCATGCTCAGAACTAAATTGGTGTTGAACAGTTAACAGTGGGATGCTGCCCTTGTGTTGGCGGCACAACAGCGACAGCTGCTTTTTACGATGACAGACGTGCTAACTGCTCTCACAGCTCTCTGTCTGAACTTGAGATGGATTTTTAATACTGTATTATCTGTCAAATGATCTGATCCTTCTTACTTTCTTCATACATACTCCTGGTCTAAGGGTGCTTTATAAGATTCATTGGTGAACAAACAAAAAAACTATTGTCTTTGTAATCGTTCATCAAAAACTTTCTTTTAGGCCAAGCACATGCTATAAGGCTGAAGGTCATCGCTCCCCTCCGCACAATTAAAGACAGAGCTTATTGTTTTCTGCTGTGTTTATGCACACTTTACACAACTAACAGCAGACTACTTGTCAATTACAAGAACTTCTTCCACACAACTCTAATTATGATCCCAAATTCTCAGTAAAATCACATACACAAAGCAACACAAGAGTTGATTCTTGACAACATGTTCACAAATAACACAAAGGCTTACAGACATTTTTACACTGGTTCGCACAGAAAAATATGAACAGCAGTTGAGGATTTCATAAGCTGTTGCTCAATACTACTCACTCGCTCTTTTTGTCTTTTTTATTAAAAAAAGGAAGCTGCCCAGCACTATTTTGTGTTCTAGTTGTATACATGCTCACACACTAAAACAGTAAGAAGGGGACAAAATACACACTCAGACACTCTCAAACTCATCCCTCAAACACACACTCATTCCTCTTTCAAGTGCTAAAATAACTGGAAATGAACTTGCACCTGCTCATTGAAGTGGCAGTGGGCTTGACATTGGAGCAAATACCACCTATGTTGTGTCCCAAATCCTAGTGAACTGCTTACAGTGGGAGTGCATTAAGGCAAGAGTTCTGTGCAGAGAGCTACTTGTGAGTTTCTATATGCTTTCCATATGGGTTTGCATATGAGGTTCCATGACATTTAGGATGCTGTCTTAGAAGATGGTGTCCTATGTAGGCAAAAGGATGCAGGCATAGGTTTTTGTACAGAGCTCTAGTTTTGTAAAACCAGCTTAAATTTGCCACTGTGGATTCTAATGTCTTGAACCACAGCTATTTCCATACAGTCGCAGCCCAGCTAATGATCTGAAAGCTGCTTTGCTTTTCTCTACAAAAGGTAAACGTCAGGATTGGGATTTGGTAGGCTGCTCTGAGCGTATCCTTTCAGCATCAACCCACAGCGAGTGGAGTCAAGGGAGGTCATGAGATTCAGATTGTCCCAGCCTTAAACCCACCTCAAAATGCAGATATAGCAACTTATTATGCTCGCTCAAATGTTTGCCATCTTAAAAATAGCACAATGAAAAAGAGAGCTCAGTTCCCATCTCATCCCTCCCTTTTGTATGTGTATGTGGCTCTGATTGTTTATTGTGGGGTTTGACTATTTCCTGCCATTATTTATTTAAAGGAACGTTCAAGAAGAACATGTTTTTAAAGTCAAAGTAACAGCTTCAAATGGGGGGGAATACAAGGATTTTATCCAAAAGTAAAACTGTTCCCGTGCTGATTTTGGCAGCCATGTGTCATTAGATCCAATGGCGACGTCAATGAATGATGTTAGTTTGGTTGGCGAATGAGGGTAAATCGAGCACAACACTGAGGCAAACTGCACAGGAAGGGAGAGAGATTAACGTTTGAATGCATTTCTTTGAGACGTAGACTCAGGATGGATGAACGGAAAGGCTTTTGTGGTCTTCTCTGATTGTTATAAAACACACAAAAAAACATAAAAAAGAACTTCCAATCTTCATTCAACAGGGTAGATTCCACATGCAGCCTACACAGTACTAGCTGGAAACATGATATCTTGAATGTGGAAGTGAATCACCTTCCAAACTGTATTAGAATGACTAAATTCTATAATAAACAGTATCCAATGCTTAAGGAAAAAGACAGATTCATGGCTTCATATTAGTCATCAATTGTTTAAGAGCTTGTGGCAGCCCAGTTTAGAAATGCTTGAGAGGTTAAATGGATCTTAAAGCAAGAGGGAAGCTGCTTCATTCATGCCATGTGTCAGTCCTGGAAAGATATATGCATGCGCTCTATGTTCTATTGCTCAAGAGGAAATGGATTAAAAACGGTTTTACATTCTGGGTGACAGGCATGAGAGGTAGCACCAATACATCTTTTACATGTTGTGTAACAAGCCAGTTTTTATTCCGTTTGCATAATCACAGAGTCTTTAATCTGGCTTGAATTACCAAACATCTCAAAATAGATCTTGGCTTTTTTTTTTTCTTCTTACCTCTGGCATTTCAGGTGTATCTAACCAGTCTGAAAAGATGGTTTCAAGTGTGATGCCTCGACTGAAAGAGAAAAGTGATACATTCAGTAATTGTTGGAAAAGATCAAGGACTTTGGCTTTTCTTTCATGAGCTTTAAAATCAAGAAAAGCCTTCAAATTAAAAGCAATCTTAACAAGAAGTCTCCATGCAATGTGCATGACGACCTGGGTTGGGAAAAGTTCAAAACTTAACAGATTTGGGTTTCTTTCAATTCATGAGTTTGGCATTTGAATTGAATTGACCACATGTCACAGGATGTTGAATTGGAACGACAGGAAGAGGAATGACTGAATTGTAATTCAACAACAGTTTGCAACAAAACTCAAATAATTTAACCTTTTATATTAATAAATCACTGTTGATTATTCTCTTATAAAAAGGAATATTTAGACATATTTTATGGGAACAAATTCCCGTCTATAGGCGTTAATTAGGCGTTAATTTGTTCCCATAGTATTTCCGTAAACTATGTTCAATACAAGTCATTAAATACATTACATTTTTTTGTCTATACTCTATCAAAAAATGGCATTCAGGGAAAACACAACTAATATATATATATATATATATATATATATATATATACACACACATACATACATACATACATACATATACACACACAGTTGAATTGAAAATCACAATTCAGTTCCAGTTGAATTTTAATTGAGGTAGTAAACAGAATTGGAATTTAAATTAAAATCAAATTAAATGAAATAAAATCATAAATTCAATCAACGGACAGTGTAGTTTTACTACTAATAATAATGGCAATAAAAATAAACTTCATTTTGCATTATCATACACATAACAGTATTGGGAAAGATTTGATTTTTGATTACAGATTTGATTTTTTTTTTCTTTCCCTCAAAGTATTTTTTCTCTGGCTGTAATTGAAGCCATTCACCACTTACTCCAAATCAATCTTGTTAATGTGCAACAGCACAGACACACACATGCACACACACACACACACACACACACACACACACATAAACACAAAGCACATATAATCAACTAAATGGACTGTCTCAGACAGGAACAGTGTGTCTCCAACACTTGTGGCCTTTGACACAACAGTTGAGCACATTTAGGTGATGACAAAAGAAGAGGATGGAAATTTCCATCTCAGCATCGAAGAGGGAAAAGCCCTCAGTGTCAGAGCAAATCACTAAGCTCACCGGACTGTGATTACTAAATAACAGTGCTGTCGTGTCACGGCATGTTGTTGCAGAATAAAAGCAACGTTCATTCTATAAGCGAATACTCAAATGCACACTGAGATTGATTTAATGAAGCATGAATGCTAATTAAAAGAACCTGTGAAGTACACTTACTAGTGCAAGTAATCACTGCTCTGGCATGATTAGTCATGCTGTTATACATGTCCAATTAATAACTTCTAACTTAGTTAAAATGGAAAGCATTCTGCATAGCATTGACTACCCTTTAAAAATTCATATTAGTTTCTGGGAAAATACCATGAATGAATATTACTACAGTAAAATTCATAAATATGTGATCTTCAAGCTTTTAAGATGATTTTGTCTCTTTGTCTCATGTATTATTTTGATGACAGCTAACACAGTGTTTACACAGTAATGAAGTAAAAAATAAATGTAGTACCTGCTGGTATTTGGGAGGAAATTAGTGGTCATTTTTGTAAGGGTCTTCTCACAAATAAACCCTTATGAAAACTGTTCATAGTATAATAAGCATAGATCATTTGCGATATATAAAGATAGTTACTCATTTATATGGTCAGATCAATATACTGTAACTATAACTACCACTGTTTACATAAAATGAAACATATAGTTACAATATAATATAGTATATTATAGTAGTGCAAGTATAGTGGAATCATTCCTTCAAATTTCTGAAGGAAACCGAAAGCGCATTCTGAACTGGCACGATAAACACACTGCGCAGGCAAAAGTCGCCTCCATGAAGGTTTTGTTGGTGGTTGCCAGCATGTTGTTGCCATGTTTGTGTTTGGTTACTAGGGTGTTTTGGGTGGTTGTTAGGTGGTTGTTTACTGGCCTGAGTAAAATGAGCCCACTCACCCCATGCCTATACCATATTCTGGTAGGTGCAGTACATGGCTCAGGTGACTATCTTAATGTACTGTACTGTATGTCTAAGGGATTCATTGTCCATTTTTTTAATCCGACAAGGGAAATTTCTTTTGTTAATTTGTTAAGAAAATGAATAGAAACTAAAAAAGGGGACAAGTAAAGCACAGATATCGAAACTGAGTCAGGCAAACATTAACAGAAGCTATCGTGGACTTCCTTTACTGGGAGGTGGTGTAGGAGGAACAGTTTGCCATGGAAGCATTGATTTGTCTTTGATCTGACACAAGGAGGCCCATCTGTGATTGTTTCACCACATCAATCTGCCTTTCCAGCGTTGTGCCGCCATGAATGTTTACACTTCTGAGCAGCAGACACAAATATTGAACGCCCTTACCTTTCAGTTTAATGTAATTTAATCAATCATCAGCCTGTGGCTAGGCTTAATGAGCAAATGGAGACTACATGAAACCGTAAGAGCGACGGATGAAATGACGAAGAGAGATGAAGATCATAGGTAGTAGAGAGAAGGAAGAGAGAAGATTGTTTACAATTTGCCATGATACCAATATTTCTGAAGTCAAGAGCAATACGCTAAAGAACAAAGTGCTTTATTTAAAAAGTTAAATATAAAAATAAATATGAACTAAGTTAAATATTAATTTAATTACTTATTAAATAAAAATGGATGTATTTATTGATTATTTAATAACTAATAAATAACAATGGTATTACTGTTCACATACAGTGTTACAATAAACACTGCTTCAAGCAAAAAGTCATAAATAAAGAATAAAAATTAAGAGCAGTGAGTTCTTTCATTTTTTTATATTTATTATTGTTTTACTAATATTAACATTAACAAGACAACTCAATTTACACAGCAAGGCTTAATGCATAGATCTGATATTCTGACACATATCCAATATTTGTTCCGCCTACTTAAATTCAAGATATAACTCACCAAGAGTTATTAATTCTGTTTTCTGCTAGCATAGCAGTGAATATGCACAGTTCACAATCATGAAGCAGCTATAGGACTCAACAGCAGATTCTGTACTTCTATCATTCACACTGAAAAAGACCCTATCAGAACTACTCTAGACTTCCCACTGGTCAAAAAGCACAAAAATATTATGAAGGGCAAGTAGCCTTTTCATATTTCTTTCATATAATACTTTTTGGGCAGTTTTAATAACAACATTATGTCAACATGTAAATGATGAAACAGTGAAAAAGGAAAATAAATATTTGATGATACAATGGGTGAGTTTGGGCAAGAGAACCAGTGGAAAAACCATTTGAGGTAGAGCTGGAAAAGAAAGATTCCTGCAGGGTCTGGTTTAGCTAAATACCTCCAACTCTACAGTAAAAGTTCCCCACACTAATAATAATGGCAGAGCAGCTTAGGGATTCATTGAGTATGTGTTTTGGACAGCCAGTGTTGACACTGTTTAATCATACCTGCTCATTGCTGGAAATGTGTCCAGGAGCATCTGCAGGAAATCCTACAAGAGACAGACTACAGCATAAATGGAAAGCAGTGTGTGAATATCAAAGCCTCAAGCAGAGCATAAAGTGTTTAAATATGCCGAAATGTCTTAAATTTATTTCTCCACTAGTCTCCTACCAAGGTCCAAAATGAAGTTTTTGTCACACCTGCCAATCGAGTGCAACAGTCGACCTCCGGAGGTAAAATCCCATTAATTTTCTCCACAGGGGAATTGATTTTTAACAATAACTTACAAACCTTTACAGACAAACCTATTTTACTGTGATAAACGTACTATGGTAAGCTCCCTATGCTCTCAAATGTCTTAAATATTGGTATATAATATGCATATTTTGCAATGACCATAAAAATATATTGTTTCTACATACATTTTCACCATCTTTAAATCTGGTTTTATAGTCATTCATCATTTCATTTCGACTGTCGTTTGCAGTGCTTCATAGGATTGTAGTTCTTTCACAAACTAGTTTTTTTAAGCTTTAAATCATAGTTTGTAATGTGTTAATTCACCTCATAGTTGGTTGGTTCATGATTTATAACTCTTTAATGAAGACTTAGGAAAAAAATTAGACGCAAACATATGTCTGGAACCAAGGCGGCCTTTTTAACTACAAATGCTCGTCTTGTGCTAGTTCTCTTCTTCTTCTTGTAGATTTTCAGAGGTGTAGAATTCTACACGCTGTAGAATTAGTGCAAGATGAGCGTTTGTGGTTAAAACTTAAAATTGTTTTTAGAAAATCGTTTCGCTAGATAAGACCCTTATTCCTCGTCCGGGATCATGTAGAACGCTTTGAAGCCACCAACTGATCCCCACTGAAGTCCACTATACAGAGAAATCTCCTGGAATGTTTTCCTCAAAAACCTTAATTTCTATTTGACTGAAGAAAGAAAAACATGAACATCTTGGATGACATCGGGGGTGAGTAAATTATCAGGAAATTTTAACTCATTTGGTGCATCGTGAGTGTCAATTTCGAACCCTGAATGCAGCTATGAGACAAATCAAATCTACAATTACACATTTAGGGGAATTCATGCATTCTTTCACTGACACAAGCTGATGGAATGATGGTGAGATTGAAACAACGGCCAAAATATGCACATGCTGTCCAAAAGCTATACATTTGCATTCAGGCTAAATGAATAGATAGCTCCAGTGCAGGACACACTCACCTGAGACAGAATGAGCTGCCCGTGGAATTTTCCCACAAACACTTTGATGAAGAGCAGAAACTTCTCTTCGCCAACCTGATCAGCCAGAAACTTCAAGAGGAAGTAGCCCTGAGAAGGAAAGAGAGAGAGCAACTCTGTATAACTCAAAGCTTCCAGATCTCCCAGAGGAGTCTGCACTTTGAGCAATCAGACGTACCTTCAGATAGTGCACCTGCATGAAGGGCTTTTCTGGGTTGAGGGCATGTTTCACTACTGATGCACCAGACTCACTCACTTCCCCTGTGTTCTCTTTATTGGGCCTGTGAACAAAAACATATGTAAACACACAAACACCACATGAATCAGACTGTGGTCCGATAAGGCAAAGTGCTGAATCGACAGCACTCTGGATAAAAATATACTTACATCAGCATACAACCTTCTAACATTTTACTAAGTGTATAAACAATTGCATTTATGAAACCATTACATCCCTGATAGCTTCTCTTTCTATCGCACCAGACATTACAGTAATGCTGCATTTTATGGCTCTTTTTTCATAAGTGCACAGTAAAATTACTATACGATTCAAGTCACAAACAGGTGAATTTACTTATTTACAGTTCACAGATAAATGGGCAGTTGTGGCCTAATGGATAGAGAGTCAGACTTGTAACCCGAAAGTTGTGGGTTTGAGTCTCAGTACCGGTAAGAGGTAGGTAGGAGAGTGAATGAACAGTGCTCTCTTCCATTCTCATTACCCACAAGCAAGGCACATAACCCCCAATCACTCCCTGGGCACTGCAGCAAAAATGGTTGCCCACTGCTCCGGGTGTGTGTGTGTTCAATACTCACTGCTGTGTGTGTGTGCATTTGGATGGGAGAAATGCATAGCACAAATTCTGAGTACGGGACACCAGCTACACACCATGTCACTATTACTATATAGAACACATTTTTTAGTAGTCTCAAAGTATTAAAAACGAGTACCTAATCAGAGAGTATGCTTTTTCGGACAATTTGGTTGAATGAATGATTCAATGACTTCGTAAGGACAGTTACTTGTTGCCACTAAATTCCCACCCCTAATGCACGGACAGAAACACAGAAAAACAAATCAAATCTGAGAACAATTAATCTTAACATGATTAACAACTGACAACTTTAGATTTGAGATATTTAAAGTTCTTCAGGACACTCATTGACATTTTAAGCATCAGACAGACTGCATTCTCAGAACTCAGACCGATAGATTGTTTCCTTCCTATGGCCAAAGGTACTGTAGATTACAAGAGACAAACAGAGCTTTGAGTGCTGGCCATTTCTGCATGTAATGACCACCTCAGTTAAAAACTATTGATCTTCTTCAGGAGATTAACTGGTCTTGCCAATAAAAGGCTCTTGTAAAGATTTGGTCGATACTCAGGCGCCGCTAACACAGACAACAGCAATTTTTTTTTTACTTTTTTCTTGCAGACAAATGGGCATGTAGCTATATGTGTGCAATGTTTTTCTAGCCATCATAACCTGCTTTTGTTTGTTTCTTTGTGTCACAGATTTAATCCTGATAAACTGCAGTATGATTGATCACGCTCTAATGCCTTATCTCTGTGAGCGTGTGCCCTCAGTGCAGGTCTATGCAGTAAAATTCCACAGAGAAATAAAGCAAGATCTGGGAAGAGGGACAGATGCTTTCCCATATTTGGAGATCTAGCCTATGGAGATGGGAAAACAGTTTTTCATTAATAGTTTTAACCAGCAAAGCTTATTCAGGAAACCTGTAACAGAACTAGATCTTTACATTTCCTGGAAAATATAATGTGGTGATTGCCCGTGCAAAGTTAGACACTATGATGCCAGAGTGTTGCTATGTGTTCAGGTTGCACCTTCCATGTATCTATGATATACCTTGTAAGCAATCACGTGGTTCTGATTACATGCGAAATTCAGATGGAGGGCAGGAAGTGAAAATCAGAATGGATGAGATGGAGGAATATCACAAGAGTGGTATAAAAAGAAAAATCACAACATATGTTGGACATGACACTTACGCTATGAAGAGGCGTGATTTTTCTACTAAATTGGAATATTTGCCTGTCATCGAGACAGTAAGTTACTTCTCCAGTGCCTGGTTGTGTAGAGCACCTCAAGTTTTTCCCGTAAGTATGAGACTTAAGTCGTGATTTCCCCTTACTTATGGGAATGACTTAAGGGCGTTGCATATAAAATCTTTGATATAATCCCTTAAACAGTTCTCTGAGGGAAACCACAAAGTGTTTCACGACAGCAACCTAGGTTTTGCTATTTGTTAATACAGAAATATGAAAAAAAAAATGTTTATCATCTGCCGATCATGTCTCGTTAGGCTTGGATCGAACCTGCCTGCTCCGTGAAGTTTTCCAAAGCATGCCATACTAAGCAAAATTACACTTAAGGTGCTTCATGCAACTGGGCACGGACATCCTTCTACTCCAGAAAACAAATGAAAGAATACAAAACTATGGAGGCATACTATTTTTTTGTTAGTGGTTGCATATGAAAGGTGTATTTATCTTTTGACAAAGTCACTGCACTCTCACAAGCATTATCCGACCCGGCTCCTGCCGACCACAGACAGAGGATTACAAGCCACTTTTTCAGTCAATTTCTTGCATTTTCCCCCCTGATGAACAACAACTTTTGGTACATGATAAAAGCTCCTTGTGGTTTCTCAGTTTGATCGACAATAAACATTAGATTAGAGCAACAATAAACAATGCAAAACAGGCATTTCATAGTGCTTCCCTATGTAGAAAATCACTTCCTGCCCTCCATCTGCATCCCACCACCACATGACATCATGTGCAAACAACGTATTCTGATATCCTCAGGTCCCTTTTCCAACGAACTTTACAGAATTTCACCCATGCTATTTTCCACCACTCCAAATGATTAATGTAATAAATATATTAATTAATATAATAATTAGATTATAATCAAATAGTCAGTCAAAATAATTAATTAAATACAACATCTAATAAAAAATTAAATTATCATTATTATTATTATAATTAACAAGCTGCTCATTTACATAAAAACAAAAACAATCTGCGATTTCATATCAACCTGCTGCTTCAAATCCTCTACAGGATCCAGTTACAGGTCTATAGGAGTCAAAATGGCTTCAGCTACCTTCTTGCTGTATTTGGGACACTCACTTGTGCTTGTACATTATTGATGCTTACATTTGGTTCCCCTCCAAAAATAAAGAGCAATGTCTCCCTCCCTTCCTTTCTCTCTCTCACTGTATGGGAGGGAGTGATAAGGGTGAGCTCCTTTAAAAGGCATGTATTATTCCTCCTGGTCACACAGGCTTTTACATGTGTGTTTGTGAAAGTGCTCACAGCTGCCCAATGAAAAGGGTGACAGGTATTTATCAAACACAATAGGCAGCTTTCCTTTCCAGACGGATGCATAGATGGACAAACAAATAAACAGATATTCTAGAGTGTCAAAATCAATGAGAATGATTGGTGTCTCTCCTATGTCCAATTTTTTTGGCTGATGTCTTTTTCACAGCTGAAGAAGTATTTTGTCAGCACAACGACAACCATGGTGAAATAAGGTTTAGATGTAAAACAAATGGTTGAACGCTAGCAGTTTGCAGTCTAAAGCAGAAACAGCTATGTGTCGGCTATAATTTTTACTTTTGACATTAGTTTCTGGTAATTTATGTAAGGAGAGCAACCATTAAAGATGCCATATTATTCCATTTTTAAAAAATCTTGATTTTGTTTTTAGGGGTTATTAAAATAGATTTTCATGCTTAAACATTATTTTTCACATATATTACATTGTTGCAGCACCTCTCTTCCCAGTGTCTCAGGAACACTCTGTATAGTTCCAGTCTCAATGAAGCCTCTTCCGAAAAAGCACAATGTGCTTTGATTGGTTGGACCAGTGTGTTGGGCGTGTTTCTAATTGTCAAGCCTTTACCATAACCGTGAGTTTCATCACACTATTAACGGAAATCAGCCATGCCTTTTTGTACCTTTTTCTAGTAGAGGACTACAACTGAGGCATTTCAGGGGGTTCAGAAACAATGCTTACTGATACAGAGAATAACTCTTTGGAGTGGACCTTGTGCTTTGTAACACTGCAGACCCTTTTCATGCTCAAACAACAACATTACACACTAAAAAAAAGTACACAAAGGCTCTTTTGTACTGTTATATTTGGCGTTGTTTGATAAACACCATAGCGAATACAAAAATCTTAATGGCTGTTTGAAAAAATATGTAATTACTGTCGCTGAAACTTCCGTATTGCTATATTTCAGTTTTTCCATAAGCGCCACCTACTGTCAGAAAGTGAATTTGCATTTTCATTCAGCCCATCTGCTGTTTTTTCAACATTGGTCTGAGCAGGTCTTTATGCCAGAAACATACTTCACACAAGAACTGAAATGCAGCTGAAAGACATCAGTGACAGGACAGACATTTTGAACAGACAAGCGAGAATGAGAAAGTGAACATTACTGCTTTTAATGCTAAAAGCTGACAAAACGCATGCCGAACATTTTTGTTGGTGTGAACGGGCCTTTAGGCCAGAAACATACTTCACACAATACTGAAACACAGCCAGAAGCGATTAGACAGCACACATACTTGCTTACGGTTATGAATTGCATTCTGCCACATTTTGCAATGCAACTACGTGCAAAGCTGATCTTGCGTAGCTGGAAGCTAAAAAATGCAAGTACACCCAACAGTCCAAGCATTCACGACTGCATATACATACTACATACTTGCGTAATGTTTCTGTCCTTACATTTACATTTATGCACTTGGCAAATATTCAAGGTATAAATTTAATCAGTTCTTGTATTTCCTGAGAATTCAAGCCATGACCTTGGTATGCCACACTCTACTGTTTGATCTTTGAAAATGCCCTAGATTTGAATGACATGTTGCATTACTTACCGAATAGTTTACATGACATTTCTATGTTTTATTCACAAGACAGGCATTCTTCCAGACTGTCTGAACATTTTATCCCTGAGATTATAGAGGGTGTGGGCCCCTCAAAGAGGAGGAAGGGCCAAACACATGCTGTCAGGTGGATCCTCAAAACCTGCTGGTATTGTGACAGCTGAATTCCTGACAAGCTCTATTGCTCCATCACACACACACTCTCATTTTCTCATTCTTAAAAGTTAAGCCAGGGTAATCTACTCCTACCACAAACCTACATTAAACCTTGTGATACTGCACTCTTCATATGAGAACATTACATTACATCTCATATCAAATAATACTCATGCAATGACATGCTCGAAATTATTCTGTGCAGATGAAATGTCACAACTATTTCAAGCTCATATTAAAATCAATCTTGAGCGTACCTGGAAATTTAATTGCACAAATATGGTATTTCACCATAATGTTTTCAACAGAACATTAGTTACCCATATGTCACTGGTTATTACCATGAATTTTACAGGTCTAACAATACAAAAAAATTAACATGAGACTGAAAATAGGAAAGAAAAAAATCATGATTTAGCCATATTACCTTGTGACAGATAAATTATGACATTAACAAAAATTATGAGAATCTATATTATATATATATATAAATTAGGGCTGTACAGTGTGACATCATCAAAAAATCATTCTGTGCGTAAATAAAACTGCGATACAGTTTTGCATGCGTGCGAGACAGAGGTGCTTATTTGTGTGATGTGAGCGTTTATTGTGTGCTTGTTTGAATGTGAGTTAAAGGCCAAGGGCTGTACGATTAACCGAAATTAAACCAAAATTGCACTTTGCTTAGTCAAAGTAATCACAAAGGCTGAGATATTTAATTAAATAAGTGATTTCGCAGCATGTTTCATGGTGAAGTGCAGCACTGTGATCAGAGCGGATCGATTGGATCGCAGTAAATGTTGCCCCATCTCTGCAGCTCTGTGAGTTTGAGTCACTTTGTTATTTTAAAAAGCACAATACAACAAAAATCTTTCCAAACTTGTAATGAGAAGAATTTACAAACCTGTAACTCTAAACTCACTTCTTAATGTCAGTTGAGTGTTTGAAATAACTTTCTTTTGTGATCTGATGTGGCTTTATATCACATAATCAGGCAGAAATTATATTATTTTATAGTATTCTATACAGTGATAAAGGCTATGTCAATTAGCATTGCATTATAAATATACTTTATTCTTATGAAAATACCCGAGATATCTAGCAGAACACAGATGTACACAGACCATATATTATTCCAGTCGTATGTTTATCATGTTTATCAGTCAAAACGTCTCTATCTGTGTTTTATCAAAAACTTATGGGACTTTGGTTTTATTCTCTTGCTACAGCAATAGCTGGATGCCTTTATTCATATAAGGGATTTTCTGAACTGTCATAAGTTTTATTACTTCTATGAATCTCACTTGTGGACTTTATGCACGAGGGCACCATCCGGCTACGAGTATGAATGAAACAGACATTACATGTGTGTCCCCAATAATGCTCACATCACCCTATTTTGGGTAAAAATAGGAAAAATAATACTTCTCTAACTGGAGGTAAACATATGTGAACTCATGGGTTTTTCTCCAGTGTACAGGAGTTATTTTTTGTCAGTGGATGCATAAGATTTCTTGACAAAAAAATAAATAAATAAACATTACTGTCACAGATTTCTAGGCTTAAATAGTTTTATTACAATTGTAATATTTCTTTTTTTATTTAGTAATAATAATAATTAGACATTTTGATATATAAAAAAACATTTTTGGCCAAAATATACAGTCCTACAAACAAGCACAGCAAAGCAGGTGTTTTTGTTTTTTTAAATTTTCCAAGGGAACACTCCCATAATCCCTATGGAGTTGCCTTTATGCCATTTCCTCAGCTAGTTGAGCAAGTTAGATGATAGATCATAGCAAAAGATGCTATGTTCCTGCAGTTGGCCATTTTTGGCAAATAAAGAAAATGTTTGTTTGAAAACATTTCGTGTTAAGGTTGAATTATGGTTGCCCTGCATGGAACATTACTTACTGACTTCAAACTTTTGAACGGTATTGTATACAGTATAATAAATACAAACATGTGAACCAAGTAACAAAAAGATGCATGATTGAATTATGTCAGTAAATGCAATCTGTTGTAATCAGACTTAATTACAAAAGACTACTTTGTAACTGACAAACGTATTAGTTCCAAAACTGCTTTTAAATGTGAACTTGTTCTATTGTGGTCTGTTGTATGTGCAGATGATGAGAAGTAATGAGGAAATATGGACTTGGCAGTTAGAGGAGGAGGAAATCAAAGAGAGAGACATGGCCAATCATACCTGAGGACCTGCAGCCCTTCTTCAGAGTTCTGTAACTCATCACTCAGTCTCCTCCAGCGCAGCAGAGCTTTTAACTGTCTCTGCTCCTCAGCCTCTCCACAACCCAACTGAGAAAGACAGAAAAGAAGAACAAAAGAAAGCAAACAACTGGAAATTAAGTGAGTCTAAACCCAAATGAAGGAAACTAAAGAACCAAAAGCACATCATGTGTGCACATCACGCTGTGAAGAAATTTTAAAGATGAAGTGTGTCAATTATGCACCACTAGAGTCATCAAATGGAACTAACGATTGTTTTCAGGGAACAGGTTTTCCCAAATACTCCCCCATCAGCCATTGGTCAGAAAAACAGATAGCCCCGCCCCTAACTCACTACATTGGTTAAGCCAGGATTTCTGTTGTCAAGCTGTTCAGGTTGTTCTAACAAATGAGTGATGTTTTGATAGCACCAGAGAGCCAACAGCATTCATACTCTTCAGAGAAATCAATCTATGAATGACCAGCTGATCGCAGTCTCTATATATTAAACTAGGATAAGAGAAAGTAATTGAAAACATAAATAAAAATTACACACTTCATCTTTAAATGCTGCTTGTTGAAAGACGTACTGGAAACATTGCATTAGCACAACAATAGTTTTCAATTCAAAACCGGTAAACATATTACAAATACATACAAATGAAGTGCTGTGTTGATGTGGCGCACAATCACACTCCACAAGCTTGAGTTTGAGACTCATTATTATCTCAGTCATTACAGGAAGCGAAGTCTTCCAGTTAATGCAGAAAATTCAATTTAATTTCAAACTCATTTTACACTCTGACCAGTCGGTATGTGCTCTAATAGGTGTGTAATAAATTTTGATAATGTGTCATTTTTGTGCCTTTTGCTGTTTGAGGGGCAATAAGGGGAAAAATGGATGAATATAAGTCCTAAAAGGCCCGTTCAAACCAAGAACGATAACTGTAAAGATAACTATAACGATAACTATATTTGCTTCCACACCAACAATCAATAATGATCTGATTATTCTAGGCTTGTGCACTGTGGTTTTAAAGTGTGTACATGTTTTTGCTGTTCTTGTTGCATTTACATGGCTAAGATGTCCTTAGCATGCTATGTTTCAAGTGAATAGCTAGTGTAATCGATCTAATCTAAGTGAATTTACATGATGAAGTCAATGTAGTGGAATTAAAAACAACACCTAGTCTTTTTGACTGCAACTTCAAAGAAGCCAGACAACGTTGTCGAAACTAGCACTGGATACCTGAGGTAATTTTATGTTACACTGTTTACTAGCCTAGCATAATGATCTCATCGTTAATACTTCTCACCATTTATTCTGTGGGTATGACCAATTCTTTTACATATATCCATTTTCTTTAAAGTGTCCTTGAAAAGTGGGTTTGACTTGTAAAACAGTGGTGGCTTTTTCTGGACCTCGGCAATAAACTTCTCTGCAATGTCGTCTGCTATTTTAAATGCGTGAGCCCTTAAATTAGAGTGGTTTCTGATTGACTGTCAGTGTTTTATCATCCAACGGCTGGGAAAAAATTGTTCTGAAAATGATCCCAATGACATCGTTTCTCTATATACAGATTCTGATTGGCTGTCAATGTTTTATTGCTCAACAGCTGGAAAAAAATCGTTCTGAAAGTGATCCCAATGAAATTGTTTCTCTTTATCGTTATTGTTATAGCTGTGGTGAAGACAATACTATTCTTTTATATTTAGAACATTTGTAGAACTAAATCTTTATCAATATCTTTATAGTTATAGTTCTTGGTTTGAACGGCTATAACGATAATTTGGGATCACTTTCAGAATGATTTTTTGCAGCTGTTGAATGATAAAACATTGATAGCCAATCAGAATAAGGGCTAGCGCATTTCGACAGTTGTAGTGAAAAAGACTAGGAGTTGTTTTTATTCCACTATTGCCTTCGTCAGCTAAATTCATAGTTAGATTAGATCGATTACACGAGCTATTAACTCGAAACATAGCATGCCGAGGACATCTGCTGTTTAAAGCCATGTAAATGCAACAAGAACAGCAAAATGTTGTACACTTTGAAACCGCATTGCGTGAGCTTAGAATAAACAGACCGTTTTCATTCATTGGTGTGGACAAATATAGTTATCGTTATAGTTTGTGGTGTGAACGGGCCTTAAGACTCAATCTTAGACTGGCCACATGTAGACGGTCAAAGATTCAACTATCGTGATACCTTCTGAACGTGGCTCCAGAACGCATCCTCTAAATATGTGGCAAAACCCTCACTGATCCATTCTTCCGTCCAATCCCGTGCTCCGATGGCCAGGCCAAACCAGGAATGGGCAATTTCGTGGCACAATCTTGCCCCACAGAGGTTCCTCTTACCCGTTAGTACGCTTTGAGACAGGAACATGATATGTGGACTAGAAAACAAAGAGAAATCACAGCCAGTTGATTTATTTTAGCATTTATAAGGGAAAGAAACTTTTAGGACAGGATTGGACGCCATGGTTGTAATGTATTTGGTCTACTAACAAATCATTGGTTATAATGTTACTGCGGGTGCTGAGAGCACAGAGCTCTGACTTCAGCTCTGATCTAGTTATAACATGTTATAAAACTCAGCCACCCTGAAACAACATCAAAGTATGGGATTTTCTCTGCCGTAGACATACTGTTGTTAAGGAGGTGGAGCTCTCAGCCAAAATGAGGCCTGTTTGCTGCCAGTGGATTTTAGAGTAGCCACCCGTGCCGCACCCTTCACCAAACAATCCGGGTGCATTTGCTAATAGCAGCAAATTACAAGACATATAACCGTCATCAGATGTTACTGGGAAAAGTTCCTCTGTGAAATGTGCTGAACAACAACAGTGTAAGCTGGAAAAAATGTCCACTGTAAGATAAGGCTCTTTCAACTGTGTATGAAAAAAAAAAAAAAACAGAACCTCAGACACATAAAACCAAATGAAATATAGTATTGTTTGCCTCCTCACCCGAAATTACCTTGAGTGACCTTTTCAACCAGATAGCCTTGTGTTTCGTACAGCAAATGGGCTGTTATCAAGACCATGTTCCAAACAAAGTTCCTACGAGTCAGGAAAAACAAACCCGTTTCTTTTGTGTCCTAAGGCTTTGGCTTGGCCACATAATGGTTTTCAAATGTGACACATACTGTCGTAGATAGCCGCAAGTGTTTTTCCCCCCTCACAAAATGAACCTGATAAAATAATCTGAGAGTTTTATGAATGCCTTTTTACCTTTTCAGCCAGGCGTTCACCTTGCCTGGGTCTGGAAAGAGTTTTTTGTTACCCACTGTTGCTTTCTTTACACAATGACCACAGCGACAAGCAGGAAATCAATAAAAAAGGTTGGCCTTGACTCTTGAGTTAAAGGTGGCAGGCATGCCTTTCATTCACACTGCTATAGTTCCCTGAAGTCATCGATACGTTATTTTAGAGGGATTCTGTGTGCCCAAAGAGTTCTTTCTAAAGTAGACCTAAGGGACTTTGAAAAAGCCCAGTTTCTGGACATAGATGACAGAAAATGCTCAACACTGTTAAAGAGAAGTGGTAAACAACAAAAACTTGTTCTTTAAAGGTGAACACTGTTCAAATGCCAGAAAAAAGGATTTCTAGGGTAACTACAGAACCTCCCTTTCACATGTGGAGCACTAGAGTCTACTCACTGACCGTATGATGCATAACTCTCACAAAATGGGAAAGTAGTTTACCAATACTTTGTTTGGTACTTTGAGGAGTAAGTGGAACACCCCCCACCCCCTTTTTTAAAAAAAAAGAAGGAAAAAAGTCAGTTGGGAAACTAAATCGTGTTGACACAATATCAGGTTGACAATTTATTGAATGATCACTGGATTTACCTAAAATTGACTAGCAGACATATAGACAGACAGACAGATTGGCAAACAAACAGAACAACAGACAGACATTGCAATAAAATGACACATAGAACACAAGATAGACAGACAGATTACGGACAGGATAGATAGAATGACAGATAGACAGAACTACACACCAACAGAAGGAGAACGACAGACAGATGGATAAAAAGACAGAATGACAGACAGAAGGATATACAGAATGACAGACAGACAGAACGGCAAACAGATGGATAAAAAGACTGACAGACAGAAGGATGGACAGAATGACAGACATAGAAGTACAGACGGACAGATAGACAGAAGGATAGATAGAACAACAGACAGACGGATAAAAGACAGACAGAAGGATAGATAGACAAAGGACAGACGAATAAAACGACAAATAGAAGGATAGACAGAATGACAGACAGAAGTATAGACAGAGATAAAAACACAGACAGACAGACGGATAAAAAGACAGACGGACAGAAGGATAGACAGACAAAGGACAGACAGACGGAAGGATAGACAGAATGACAGACCGAAGGATAGACAGAACAACAAACAGATGGATAAAATGACAGACAGACAGAAGGATAGATAGAATGACAGACAGACCGATAAAAAGATAGAAGGACAGAAGGATAGATAAAACCATGGACAGACAGACAGACAGAAGGATAGATAGAATGACAGACAGACAGAAGGATAGATAAAACGATGGACAGACAGACAGACAGAAGGATAGATAGAATGACAGACAGACAGAAGGATAGATAAAACGATGGACAGACAGACAGATAGTCAATAAACCAAAAATTCTGGGAAGATATCTGTCCTAAACAATTGAAGAATCACATTCTTTCATCCTAGAACAGATATCACCACCTGCCCTGTAATTACCAGAGGAAACACTGAAAGTGGAATGTAATGGTTCAGATTTCAAACATGGCAAAATCAACGTCATATTCTCAAAATGGAATGTCAGAGATATGGAGGAGGAAAACTTGGTGGGAACAAATCATTCTCCATCTACAATACGCCTCATTATGTTTATTTGTACCCTGCCTAATTACATTTTCTTTTTCCAGAAGAATATCTAAACATACAAGATAAATTTACTTGAGAAGCAAAATTGCTCAAAGGGACAGTTCAAAGATAAATGAAGCTTGTCATCATTTACTCAAAAAAAGAAGAAGAAAGCAAAAAGAAAAAGTAAATTTCACAGACGAAAACATCTCTTTAAGATATTCATATTATTAAGATAAGATATTGACTTTAAGGTTTTAAAAACTGTCTTTTGTATGTAACAAAAATATTTCAACTACACTGGTAACACTTTACAGCAAGGTTTATTAGTTAAACATTAATATATTAACTAACATGAACTAACCATCAGCAATACATTTGTTACTGTATTTACTAATATTCGTTAACATTAGTTAATGAAAATACAGTTGTTCACTGTTTGTTAGTTCACAGTGCATTAACTAATGTTAACAAGATTTTAATAATGTATTAGTAAATGTTGAAATTAACATTAACAAAGATTAAATGCTGTAGAAGTGCAGTTCATTATTAGTTCATGTTAACTTAATGTGGTTAACTAATGTTAACTAATGAACCTTCCTGTAAAGTGTTACCAATACACTTTATTCAAGCTATATTCTCTGAAAGCACGTCTTACAAAATTTTAAACAGTTTTACTTGTTTAGTTGAAGGGGAATCCATCTGCCCTAAGATAAGTCTAATCTTTCCACTGACCTTACTTAGGACAAAACCAGAAGGCCAAAAGCTGTCATACATGGAAATGAGATAACGTAACCAATGACTACTGCACATGTTTTTCAACAGCTGTACTAGCTATTGTTTGTCTACACAGTACTTTGGAGCGATTTTGCAGTGTTGCTGAAGCAACATTTCATAACTGCCCAGTATCCTTCCTTTTGTGAACTGGAGGAAGGCCTCCAAGAACTTTAAGCAGAAGTGGTGATGCCTGGAACATCATCTTAACTTTGACCCCTATTGTTTTTAACAACAAATAATGCACACCCATGAATCTACTTAAGCTACGGTGTTACACAACTAGGCATGTGATATTTAAGCCCTTTCTGTATGAGACTTTTAAACCAACTTAAAAAGCTTCAAAAAGTTCAATTTCAGTCAGACTAATGGAAGAATTTCAAGTAAACACTTTAGTCTAAAAAATTATGCCAGTCTGGTTTTTGTGAAGTCAGACTATGACCTAGATAATGAAATGGCACTCATCTTTGTCATCTTACAGTACACTGTAAAAACAAATTTTTTGTATTAAAATAAAACAAAGAAAATTGGCATATGTTTTACCAGAAAATACTGGCATACTTATTGACATAAAACTGTCATTGGTTTTGAATTAGCTTCAGACTCAAAAAGGCGAAAAGGTAAGAACACTTTTGAACTACATCATACAGTGATAGAAAAGCACTAAAGAGTGCGAGATTCCAACAAATGAGTAGTTATACCCCTGAACTCAGATCATTAACCATTAGGCAATGACCAACTCGCAATGAGAAGTGCCATTTCAGACATTCAGAGCCATCTTTATCATCACCCCCCGTCTCCTGAAAGTGGCTCCATAATGTGCTGCCTGCGCTCCTTCTTTCTCTTTGTCTCTCATTTAATTTCCCACTCTCCTCAGTCTGATTGCATGAGCTTATTATAGATGGAAAACCCTGGAAGAACCTTGCAGAACAAACTTGATCTACCAGTCCCTTTTCTTCCTGGCTTTCAGGCTTTAATGGGTGGTATTCCTGTCTAGACTGTAGATTAAGTTGTGGAGCTGCAAAATGAGGTGTGATTCTCTCTGTAGGCCCTGTGGGGCTCCTTTTGCATGCCAGACCATTTTAGGACAGATCACATGTGTCAAACATGAAAATCCTGGGAATAAATACCCACACACAGAGGCCGCTTCAGTGGCGAGACTATCAGGATTTGTGCCATACGCTCTGTGAAGCAAACGCAGACTGCTGCAGATCACCACAACAATGCAATCCATATGTAGACGTTCTACCTACCATACGAGATGGGAAATCTTGAAAATAGACCCTCGCTCGCATCGGTGCCGATGTTTATCGCCGAGTGCCTCATGGCACCATTTCAACTTGATTGCTCCACATTAACGTTACAGAGAATTGCTGAAGAGTGTGCGTAAAGCGAGCCGGAGGCGCTCATCAGCGCCAGAAAGACCATCCGGACTGAGAAGCAGCAGCAGATGTTTATGCAAAGCTTACAGTGTGCAAGGGCCCATTATGTGAGCTTCCTTCCAACGTTCAAAGCTATCTCATGAGTTAAGTCATAGGTTGAGAATGCAGATTTCTGGCACGTATGGAATGCAGGACACTGAAAAAAGACATGAAATCAAACTTGACCCCGTTTGCATTCTTAATAAAAAATAATCTTAACAAAATTGAAACTTCACTTTTCAACTGATTTCATAAATCCCTCTGATTCACCCACTCTACATTTTGTTCTTGTTTAAAATCTTGTTTCACCCAGAAATCTCTCTCTCCCTCTCACACACACACACACACACACACAAAATCAATTCCTGCTGGTTGAAATAACAGCAAAAGTCTCAACCTACAATTTTTCTCACTGAATATTCTACTTCACTCAGAAAAACATCAGATTACACAACTAAAACCCTACAAACCTAAATCAAAAACCATTAAAAAAAAAACATTTTTTTACTGGAAATAAAATGAATGTTAACTAAAAGAAAATATAAAAATAAAAAAAAATAATTAAGAAAAATACAACAAAATAGAAAAATAATATAGAAAAAAACTAAAATAAAAAAAACTATAATGATAAAATAACAAAGGAAAAACCTTTTAAAAGTTAATGTGAATGATTTTAGCAGTAAAAAAACAGCATAATCCTTCAATAGAAGTGCTAAAAGAAATCCCTCTTTTTGTCAGGAATTTATTTAGTCCCTTTCACAAAAAACGTGAAGTGAAAAAGCTAAACAAATCATCAACGAATGGTCTATTCACACCAAGAGCAAAACAATTGTGTTGAACATAATGCAAATTCCCACCAGCACAACAGATGGTGCAACATGAACGCACAATTCAACTGCTCTGCCATTCTGCTATCAGAAGCACTGAATATATGTTCAACACAAAATAAGATTCAACTAAAGCAAAGTTGTTTTTGACCTAATCAACAATAGTCAACAGCAAAAACACTAAATAAAGTAAGATTAAATATATAAAGTATTTGTATTATTTAATGTAATATATAAATGAATTAATAAATACAAATATATTTTAGTCTATTCTGAAAGGCAACATCAGTCTACATAAAATTAAGTCTATAGTGTAATATTGTTTATGGGTGCTTGCGTATCTCCCTTCAGCTTTTATCCTGAATCCGCTGGTAGGACGATCAGCTCGAATCTAGCAATAACACCCTCTCCTAGTCTGCAACAGACTTCTAAAGATTCTTTGTGCTTAGATTTGTTATATTTGTGTCTGGTCGGAGGTCTGGGGGAAGAAAGGCAGCTTTCTTGGCTCGGGGAATCAGATTAAATGCAATGGCAGGCGCTATTACAGTGTCATCAAGTGATTCAGTATACACATAGCAGGGACATCTGCCCAGTCTTTGAATGGGCTCATCCATTCTGGATTTTTGTGTGGTAGATGCTCCTCCAGGGATGCTGTGTAATGGCTCCCCACCTCACACTTTGCTCTAGTTTACCAGCCTCTACTGCCACTCCTACTGCCTTAAATCAGCCCCAGGGCCAAATAAACTCTCTCCATGCCATACAGATTTGATTCATTTAGACGCACGCTCTGTCCCACACAGCAATATCCATTTGTTTTCTTATATAGCTCTCCATTTACAGTGGTGAATATGAGTTTGGTCTGAAACTGGAGCGAAAGGCTCCAACCACACCAATGAAGGCAGTTTTTTGGATTCATCCTGTCAATGAAGATGTGGCGGGTAAACAGGGGTATGACTCAGACTGAACTTCCAGAAAGGGCCGGGTTAAGTATAAAACCGATAAAGCAAGGAAGCAAAGGCCCCTGATAACAACGCAGGAATGTAGTACTAATAACAACCTGCTTTCTAAATCGGATGCTGCTTATTTATATTTAAAAAATGACGAGGGGATTTGCAGCACTCATGGATTCAGGCAGGGAGATCAGGAAAGTGAAAAAGCACCTAATGAATTCAAAACAGCCTAATAAAGACAAAAATCTAGAAATATGACTGCCTTTTAAACATGCTTCCCTGTCCTCCAGGTGCAGGCATGCTCTGAATTCTTTCGCTCACGGTGGCTTTTTTGCACACACAGCTAAAGGAGGGACAGAAAACCCTCTCATGTGGACTCTCGGCAGAGAAAAACATCTCATCCTTGACAATTTGATTAACAGCCATCTTTCGTGCCAAAGTCCCCCTGGTCTGAAAGATGCTCTCTGTCACACACTTCTTAGGTTACTCAGCAATCAGAGAGGAGTGAAACAAGAAAGTAAAGTGAGAGAGAGAGAGGGAGCGAAAAGAAAGAGCGAGAGAAAGGGCTATTTAAGTGGTGTTATCTCAGCCTTCCGAGCTCCTTGGCTAGTCCAGCACATTCCAAAAGCTTCACATCCGTCGTCCACATTATGCTTCGAGTCTGCACCCATGGGACTCCACTTTCCTTTCCCCATATGGTCATTTTAAGGCTAAAGGAAGAGCACGTCAGCAAAGAAATGAGCTTGGTATTTGATAGACATTACAATGAGTTAAGTATTACCTGCAAGTACTAAAAAACCTAAAGCACCTCAAAAATACCAGAAAAACCTGAGCCAGAGTCTCCAATTACAAACTGAAGTAAGTGGCACTACATCATTGTTTGAGACATTCACGTGTGGCCCAATCAGAATATCTAATCAGACCTTCCCTCTCGGTAGGAAAAACATAATATTTGAAAAGGCCCAATCCAATTTTGACAACCAAAGGCAGAGGCAGCCTGATTATAATGAGAGCATTTCATGCAGCCACAAACTCAGCGATATTAAAATGTGAACCTACATTTAAATAATGTTTTTGCTTTTTCATTACCCTCGGTCCACATAATACGTGTTATTCAGAACTCCAAAATCCAATAATTTATTTCATTCTGTTGTAATCCAACATACTCTGGTGAGTCAGAACATAAGGAGGATGATTAATTTGCCCTAAAACATTTCGAATCCCAAATTTGCCGTACGTGGGTGGTGCATATTTCTAAAACTGGTAAAAATTGTATATTGTAAATCTTTGGAGAGTTTACATAATCACAACTGCACTGAACACCAAAATCATTTTAAAGTCCTACTCTGCATTCTAAATGTACTGAAAAGCATGTGTGAGCGCAGTAACTTTTACCTTGAATATCCCTACCTTCAGCAGCTCTTGAACAGCAAACATAGCACCTCTGGGAAACAGACCCAAATTTCTTCTTTCTTCCTTCTGTGCAATTGCTGACTACCTGTTCAGGTGGTGAAATATGAAGAGTAGGTCGCCCCTAGGCTGAAGGTCTCTCAACTCTCGGGCAGAACATACCACCTGCTCTTTCCTCCAACCTAAAGCATTTTTGCCCCCAAAACTGCTCAAATCCAGATGGAGCACATAATTCTAATATACAGTAGGATGACAGATGTGTGACGATTTTTACTTTTTTGGAAATACTTCAGGTTCAATACAAGCAAAGCTCAAAGAACAGCATTTGTGGCATAAAGTTGAACAAATAATTTCAATGTGTCTGTCTTCTCTTTAACAAATAGATAAAACAGAGCTTAATCTGAGGCATTTACAATGGAAGTGAATGGAGTAAATTTTTGGAGGACCTAAAAGCAGCAATGTAGAATTAATAATAGTAAAAGCACTTAGTAACTCTTCTGTTAACTCTTAAAGCTACTATTTGAGCTGTAAAAGCTGTTGAAATCATCATTTCTACAATTGCTTTAGATTTGTAAGGTTTACAGCATCGCAACAAAGTTATAAATTTGGTTATAACTTTACACAAAAAGGTAAGCCATTCCCCCCCCCCACACTAAACTCATGTTAACATACATACTGTATCATTTATGTCTTGTGGCGATACTACTAAAGACAGTGAGTACTTTAATGTCCATAGCCCCATTCACTTCCATTGTGAGAGTCTCAAAAAGGTTGAAATGCAAATTTTGAATACCAAATTTTGTGGTATTCAACTTTGTAACATCTATATGCCCTGTAAATTGAGTTTAAGCTGTATTGAACCTGGAATACTTCTTTAAACTGTGAAGAGCAAGGGAGATTTTTAAGGCATGTTTCTGCATATTTCTGCCCCTCCACCCCCTCTTCAGATCACTCTCCTCGGGTGCCGGTCCAGACTGCCTCAGAGTTCAGACAGATCTAACAGGCTATATAAGGTCAAATGCTAGTCTAAGCAGCAAAGTAATTGCTAAGTAATTGACCGAAATTAGCTATTTATGCAGTGTAAAAGTACACAAAATGCACTTCAAGCTATTACTAATGAGAACGTCTGGATGCATAATATTGAGCAGGAACATCCCAGAATTCCTTTAACATTTCTCTATACAAATGATTTATGTGGACATATTTGAATCTCTCCCGAAAGCACTACTGGTGGTGGTATGCTTGTCTTAACATACAGCAACAATCCAATGATGACTTAATGCATACTTTGGCAGCAGCAACAATACAGCTTTGGATTCTACATAAAAGACATCAGTAAATAAAGCTATTACCCACCTACTGTCACTAAACACCTTACATCATTGACACAGCGTGGGAAAACACAATGAAATTAGTTTTCTCCAAGCTGTAGAAGCCCTCAGTCTCACAGAAAAGCAGCCGATGCCCATATTTGCACATCTGGCACATGAAGAATTCCAACTATGTCCTGCTGTGGCGTAAAAGAGGTGTTAAGGGACAGAAAATGACTCCCTTCAAAGTTGAGGAAAGTGCTGTGCCCTTCCTCTGAAGATCTGAAGATACGAGCATCTTGCGTTTACGTCATCACCTCGTAGCCGCCACAGCAACTTCCCTACGTGATCAGTCAGCAATACACAGGATGGAAGTGTGATGATGTTCCTTGCAGTAATATTTCCCCTAGCTTCAAAAAACCTGTCATCAGATTCTAGGACTTCACAAATCAGATTCAGAGGAATCGAGCCAAGAATAACGTCCCAGTGGGAACGCTGGGTTTTTTTGCACTCGGACAGCAGTCATTTGGGTATTTGGGAGGAAGCACAGTGCATACTATCAGGCCTGGCCTTTCTTGACTTCTTAATCTTTACTTCCTTCCCTCCAGAGAACCACCAGCAGCACCACTTCTATGTCCAAAGCCCCAGCTGCAAATGAACAAGCATGATATAAAAGCAGATATTGGCTTGGCCCCAAGGATTTGGGCCCACATACTTCCCAATTTTCAGATTAAACAGCTCCTGTCTCTGAAGTGGTTCCAGGAGCGAATGGCTTTTGTTGCTGGAAATAATCCACACATCCTCTCCCACATCCTGGGGGATCGGCATCTCAAAGTGCCCCTCTCCTGGCCCCAAATGTACTTTGTTGATCACTCTTTTTCACTCTGATTTGGGCTTCAAGAAAGGCCTGGAGGACCGTACCATTCCCCAGTGAAGGGGCTGCCGGCTGTCTCCTGCTGTGATCCGTACAGGGCAAAAGACAGGGAGTGGAAGTACCCTTTCTCTTGCACACAGACATATTTCTGTCATCCATTGGCAGTTTTTGCAGGGAGGCTAATAAAACCAAGTTGTAATAAACGGCACGGCAACTAAATACTCTTCAGACCAAAAAAACAAAACAAAACCCTGAGTTCTGTGCTTCACATTAGCTCAAGCAGAAAGGGAGTACCTAATTCAGGAAAAGAAAAACAGAGGAGTGACCGCTGTTGAGATGCATGCCCAGTGCTAATTAGAATGTGACATTTTCTCTCTGTGAATGGCTGGAACCAGCCTGGGGCACAAGGTAATGACCTCATATCCTGTGGAATACTTATTCCTGGATAGGGAAATAGTGGGATATACGGGAAGACCTGTGGTCACCCTGAGTAAGTTTACTTAAATTGTAGCCAAATTACTTTCTTACTAGTGTTTCTTCTATCCAAAGCAATTGCTTCACTGGAAATTGCACAATGCCTGAAATTCCATATCAAATTCTATTTTTTTCTAGTTATTTCAAGAATGAAGCTTGGTATACAGTAAACCCAAACAAAACGATTCATTGAGCATTTCCTGAGGGGTGACCTTCCTGAGCAGTGTAAGGAAAATGAGTTTCACTGCAACCATTTAGACAGATCCAACAGGTTCTCACCACCCAAAGCCACACAGACTACTAAACAAACAGCATGGTTAGCCAAAAAGAGCAATTAAATTGCTCAATTCATAAAAACTGGGGCATCCCAGAGGGCAATCCCCAAAAGGAATCAGTGGGAACCAGCTGCCAAGTAATGGCTTAATATCCACAGAGTGCTTTACTTCTAAAACCTCTGCTTTGCAGACTAATAACAGGGTTAGTGTTGTAGTTTACCTGTTGATGAGATACTGATACATAATCATATGCAGTGTTAACTAACATGAGACTGAGAGGGAGTGTGCAAAAACTGGTGCAAGTTCAGTTTTCACTGAAAAATAACTGAAATTATGGGGTGAAAACGTGTTTTTTAACAAACAATTCAGTCATATATTTTGTTGAAAATATGTAAAACTTTCGTTTTTCCATGAAACACATAAGGAGAAGTTTTGAAAAATGTCCTTGTCACTGTTTTCCAAGCAATAATGATGAAAATATTATAATGCATGAAAAAGTTTCAGAAGACTTTGCATAAAATGCATGAATTTTATGGACCACATTTATGATATATGATTTATAGAGCATTCTGTCCTTCTTGAAGTTTTGAAAGTTTCAGTCCTTATTCATTGTAAAAAAATAAAATAAAAGAATAAAAACGTTCTCCTTTTGCATTCCAATGACGAAAGTAAGTGATATGGGATTTGTAAATCATCACATTCCTTTAAGTAGCCAAACAAGGGATAAAATGGGTCAGTTAAGTTCTACTGCTAAACATTATTTATGATTGCTGCACACTACAGATCAAACAAAATATTATTATTCCAGAATCATATTTGAGAGAAATGCAGCATTTACCTGGCCATGCCCAGACTGGAGAACCCTGAGGGAACAATGAGCACATCTAGACGTGAGAATGGATGGACACCAAGAACAGAGTGGGCTGCAGTCAGACAGAGAGGCAATAAAGGTAAAACCATGTCTTTTGCCTTCTGAAGGTGGCAGGGTGGGGCAAATACCCGGTGAGGAATAACAGTCTGTGCCCTAGCATCACTGAGCATGAAACGACAGGGATAATCCACGTGGGAGCAAACATATTGCTGATCAGCGCTGTCCAATGAAAGACTGCAATACAGAGAAATATGCAAATATTAATGCAGAATACACTTTAATCAATAACATTAGTTATGGCTTTGATTCAGCATGCAGTAAAGAAGAATCAACACAAGAGTCACTGCATACTGTAAAGACATATATATATACATATATATATGTATGCAAGGAACCCAAGATCAATCAGAATTCAGTATGCTGATAGTTGAGAGAAAAACAAGACCTTTAGCAATGCAATATGCAAATATATCAATGTTATCACTACTTAGAAACAATTCTGCGTTTGTTTTATCATTGTTTTTTACTCAGCATTATTTTGGAAGTGTTTAGAAACCTATATTAATAGAGAGCCAGAGTGTATGATAGAAATGTGTGTATTTTATGTGCTTTTATTTTTAAAATGACATTCTGGAATGTAAAAAAAAAAACAACAACAAAAAAAAACAATACACTTTTTTCTAAGGAATATAGCATAGAAGTGCACTTTTCGGAAACCAAATTTATATACAACAAGCAAAAACAAAACAAAAACAGCACTGAAAACATGCCATGTTTTAAAAGGACAATAATTTAATGTACTTTAATGTTGTTAATAATGTGACTGTAATACCTCTTGTTCTTGGCCAAAACAAAATAAAGAATACACCTGAGATCTCCAAAACCTACAAAAAAGTTTCAATGCAGTCTGAAAAGTCAGTATTTTTATCTAGACTTACACTTATACAGCCACATGAACAACATACCTGGGTACTTTGACACAGGTTTCGTCTGTCTTTTCAGCCTCTTGCCATTGCCCTACTGCTATGGTAAAGGTAGAAGCTGGCATTGGCATCGTAACATAATAATCCCACTGTAAAAAACCTGAACAGAGTAGGGACTTCAGCATTTTCCATAGTAAAATTATTGCATTAAATTACACCTCTGTGATTATGAACTGCTGAGTTAGGGTTTAACTGTACCTGTCTCTGCAGGCTTAGGAAAGGCTTGATTTTCACCACTCATTAGAACAGTGTAATCGCACGGAGCTCTAACGCATGCTTGCCACGTTGACATGGCAACAGGTGGCTCCTGGCATGGGAAGAGGGCTCTGTTGTTGATGGGTGAACCCATGGTATACACACAGCATCTAAAAGATAAAGATGTTGCATCACCACATATCCTGGATATGGCTGTGTGGCTAGGGATGGGTATAAATATAGACTTTCTAATTAATCGCAATCTTCATTTGAACAAGGTCAATTCTTAAAATCCCACTATTGATCTTTTTACTCTTTTACTCTGATTCCTAAAATGCTTTTCAAAGACGGTGCTGAATCTAAAGTCTCACGCGAAAATTAGTCCCACACTTGCAATCTGAATTGAATGCGAGATGATAAAAAAGGTTGTTACGACAAAATAATACCAAGAAAACACTTTCGCGGGTTGCACGCCATACAGCCTGTAGTCTGAATCATGAACAAGTAACTGTTTTAAATGGGTCTTTTTAGTGAATCAAAAACATACGGCGCAACCAGTGTAGTCCGATTCACAAACAAATGATGGTCCTTTTAATGAATCAATCAAAAAGATACGTGAATGTAGGAATTTTTCGTTTGAATCAATCTGACAAATCTTTCACTGACTCACTGTAAAGTCACAGCGTCTACAGAAACATTGCTATAATTACTTTCTTTGATGGAATTTTTTATGTTATTTAAAAAATAGAAATATTGTACCAGGAAGGTTCCCTGTACAGTTAAAAATAAAGTTTTTAAAGGGGGGTTCACAGTGGTGCCATAGAAGAACCTTTTTGGATCCCCGAAGAACGTTTCAGTGGGCAGTTTTTAAGTGAACTATTTTTTTTTTCTTAGTGTGAAAAACCTTTTTCCACTATAAAGAAAATGGACATTTATATTGTCCAAATTAATTTGCTCTTATCTTTAAATCTGTATGAATCCCCAGCCCTAGTTGTGCGTAGGTGGGGGACAAAACATCTATAGGGCAATATATCGTTGTCGTTCTCTGTGCGATACAATAATCGTTATGCTGGCACCAAATTATTGATATTTTAATTAATAAAATGAGGTGCTCTAAATAGATTTCCCACCTCCCAGCATCACTAAAAAGAGGTTTTTAACAGGATGACAGACAGATGGCAGTGTGAGTAAAATAATAGATGGCCCAGCCACGTTTAAGTCCAAAGTCTGGAAAACGGACACTTAACCTTTTCCAGGCATTTTGTTTTCATAGTTAGAAAGATGTCGTGATGTATCGTTATAAGACGGTCTAGCAATATATTGATTATCGCAGAATTGATGGATCATGATATTATCGGTATCGTGAACCATGTATCGTATTGCGAGGCACCCTGTGATTCCCACCCCTAGTTGTGGGTGCATGTAAATATCTAAACATGGTTGGTACCTGCCATCCTGGTCTTTTGTCCACCTCACAGAACCACCTGTGGGCTTTGTTTCATACCAGATTCGGACAGCAGATGGGAAATCATGAGGGGAACAAACCCCTTCCTTCCTGATCTGAAGACTCCACCGGTCCGTGTGGAACAGGAGAGGTTGTGCATTTGGGATGGTAGGAGAACGGCTGCACTGAAGGTATAGCTCATGCTGTGATCCCCAGCAGACTGAAGGCATAGAGACCAGCCTCTGTACCAGACTGGATGACGGTCGATCCGCATTTGCATACTGCTGGACTACGTCAAGTTTATTTAAATTAGGTACTGTTTTTACATCCACCTCTTCCACTTTTGACACCATCAAGTCACAACAATCCAGCACCAAGGTGAATTCTTCACTCTCATCTCCCCAAAAGACATTACTGACATCATTTCCTCCACCCAAACGTGATGGTTCCTCAGGGGGTATCACCTCATTTGGCTTAGGTGTGATGGGAGAACTAGTGTCATGTTTACATGACACCTGAGATGTGTTTTGCAGCTCTGTGTTTGATCCAGATCCCGGTTCACCTTGTTTGCAGGAACCAATACCGGGCTCCAGAAACAGAACAATGCTGCCACCAATGACCTTCCTTTGAAAGTAAACAGTGAGGTCAAGCACATAGTGTCGGACGAGCATATGGTTGGTGTTAGCCCGCAGTGGCAGGTCATCTTTATTAGGATCCAGGTCAACATCAGGGATACTTTCCATATTTGATGTGGATGTTCTTTAGGCAGAAACAGATCTTGAAAGCAGACTGAAATATCATTAGGAATAATGTAAACGGAACACCATTTGAAATAATAATTAATCTCTCACAAAAATTCCACTCGTTATTGAGTCTGCATCTGGTCCTGAGGCATTTAATAGCCTGTAATTATAAATGTTAAAGAAAGTATTACTTAAATGAATCTATTTAAAGTAAATATACAATCTCACCATTAATCGGCAATCATAATACTTGAGACAGACCTCTTTAATAGCATAAACATCCCCAGGCCATCGTACATTCTGTTATTTAGAACTATCCTAGAAAAATTACATGGGCAAGTTGACATGAAATTTCATGCAGTGACATGCTATACTTTTAAAACTACTTTGAACAATATTTTCTTATACAACTATTATAATGCATGAAGTTTTAATAAACTCAAATTAACTGGAATATTATATTGTAATGAACATTTTTAAAAGAACATTTAATTGATGTTCACATGATTATTTAAAGGGATAGATCACATAAACAAATCTGTCAGAACTAGCTCTAGTTTCGTTCCAAAACTGTTTGATTTTCTTCCTTTTGAGGATCCTAAAAAGATATTTTGAAAAATGTTGGTAATAAAATCATTAAGGTGACAATTTACTTTAATTGCATGGACAAAAATGATTATGACAAAAGTTACTGTGATTAAAAATACTGTAATTAAAACAAATGGTGAACAGTTACAGCAACAAAATAAACACTTTCCACCAGACTTTGGAATACATAACTTAAACTAAAACCTTGATAGGTGAAAAAGTCTACATGTCTACGCTATTTGTGAACTATAAATATTTTTCTAAGAACAAGAGGAATGTTTCAATATTTCATTGTCTTGTAACTGAGATGAAATTTAAAGAATAGGCTACCCTCAGACTTTTGAAGTGTACACTTGTGTTCTCTTTCGGTGCAAAGGGGAAATTTAATACTGTAAGTGGTGCTTAAAGCAAACACTGTAAATAACCCTTAAGATAAATACTACTCTCTAGGTGATGACTAGGCAATCCATTCATATTCTTTCTTATATAGAAGTTGCTCTCAATTCTTTAGTACCACAGCACAGCACTGCACAGTCTGGATAGTAATAACGACTTCAGAAGTGGGAATTATCAAATTTCCGATAGCACGTGATGGCAGCATAAGTACAATGTCGGAATTCATAGGCAAAAGTACCCGTATGACAACTATGTCCGACGTGGGCCACGGGAAACGAGTTGTAAATGGCAGTGAAGTCATACTAACGATGACATGACAGATACACTAAGTCCAAATTTCATTCATACACCCATTCATAATATATGCAGTAGAACATAACTTTTAATGGTTGTAAAGTTAGTTCCTCGTCATGTAGTATATAAATGTAGCATAGTTGTTGATTGGACGGAAGGCTGCAGTCGACTGTAAGAAAATGGCGTTGGAGAAATGGGCGCGATTTTGCATTTCCACGGCACTACTTGTCCATTGTTTTTCGATGTAAATATGGCTTTTAGTTGCCTTAAGGCCCTTTTCGCGCGAGACGGCAAGGCATTGTGGAAAAAAAACAGCGCTGCAAGTTAAAGGATTAGTTCAGTTTCAAATGAAAATGACCCCAAGCTTTACTCACCCTCAATCTGTCTTAGCTGTATATGACTTTCTTCTTTCTGATGAACACAAACGGAAAAATATTACTAAATATCCTGACGCATAACGGCAGTGAACAGGGGACAAGTATGAGTTAAAGATCCACATCCATCCATCATAAACGTGTTAATAAAAACCTTCGGAAGCGAAGCGATGCGTTTGTGTAAAATATATATGTATATATATTTAACACGTTATGGAGTAAAATATCTAGCTCCCACTAGACCGCCTTCCGGATTCGGGTTACGAAGAAAGTGTAAACTAGCGTCACGTCAGTTACACTTTTTCCGTAAGTTGAATAGGGAAGGCGTAAGACGGAGCGTAAGCTTTTAGAACTGCAAGAGTTTTACACTTTCTTCCTCTTTTAAGCACGCGCTTAACTGAAGTATATGCTATATTTATTATTTTAGAAATCAATTGTATAATAATGTAATATATTAGTTATGTTGATATTTAATCGCATAATAGTTGTATTCACAGTCAAAGTTTATATATTTTGTTTCATTTGTGTAATTTTATTTTTCTTCAACAGCTCATTTAGTAGATATTTTCTCCAACAACTTATAAGCATATAGAATGTTGCATAAAACAAATTCATAAGTACAAAAGGGGTTTAAATAATAATTATCATATAATTAGCTCTATTGTGAATTCCAAGTGATCAAGGGCTTAGTACATTCAATTTAAAGAGGTGGTTGATTATGATTTGTAAACTTTAGTTAGTGTGTAATGTTGCTGTTAGAGCGTAAACAACATCTGCAAAGTTACGACAAAGTTTAAAGTAAAGGGAGATATTTTCTTTGAAATAAATACAACGAGCTTCTTCCCAGGTTAGTGACATCACAAACCCCAAAATTGACATAAACCCTGCCCCCGGGAACACAAAAGGATGAGGCCAAATTATTGCAATACAGTATGTAACACAAATGCAATGGACTAGGTGCATGAGATGGCATCGATCAACTTCCGGGCTATGGGTGTGCGCGTCAGTACTTCCGTTCTAAGCTTTTCCGCACTGCTAATAGCAAGAGTTTTGTCATAATAGCAAGATGACAACATACGTTAAGTAAGTGTTATTGTTCTACACTATATCTTCATGCAGCACATATTCCCTGGCTCTGTAGGCCTCTTACAACAGTTCCACAATGAGCGATATATAGATTATCATCATGACAGAATATGCAAATCACTGAGTTTAAGATAGTTAACTCCACATCAACTACATAAATTCATCTACTAACCGTTCAGAAACATCCTGTTGCATTCTACATGTTGTCACTTCTTCTTGAGTCCCTCCATCATTGTCCTTCTCTGGTTTTAACATAAAAGGCTGAACAGTTTCTGACATTTTCTGTTTTTGGATCAGCAGCTCATTTGCATTTAAAGGGACACACACAAAAAACGAGCGTTTTTGCTCACCCGTGACAAATTTAACATGCTATAAAAATATGTGGGGTATTTTGAGCTAAAACTTCACATGCACACTAGTACCCTGGGGACATCAGATACTTAGTTTACATCTTGTAAAAGTGGCATTATATTACCCCTATAAGCCTTATGCACGCGTTCGCCAGTAGTGGGCACTCGCGCAACGTAAGCAATGACGCACATCCGACGTCGCCACCTACTGGCGGTTTAGTTTCACGTTTAAAAGTATCATTCTTTCCAACATTTCTTAACATTATTTAATACAGTTGTAATTTTTCAATGTAAATGATTTAATTACATTGGTAACATCCTCTCCATGGTTTTAAAAAATAATGACGAGCACGGATCATTTAGAATAAATACTGCAACATTATATTAATAAAGAAACAAAATAAGAATTGTCAATTTTGATTTCATCGTGACTTAAAGGTATTAGCGTAACTGTATAAAACAGTGAAAGTCTGAAGTACTGTGAACCACAGCCCTTGTTATAAACCTAATAGGAAAGTGTGGAGAGAACTCGATTGAACGCAGTAATAACACATATTAACAGAAGTTTCAAAACCCAATTGTGTGGATTAGTAAAAGGTAAACATCCAAACTGTGCAGAGCTAGAGGACTTCAGGACCAGAACTGAGCATTGTTTTACAGTATGACTTCTATACAGCTTTAAAGCGCGTGAGATTCAATCAAATGCAGTCAAAGGGTTCAAAACATCAACAAATCAGCTTAAATATTCTTTAATAAAGCGATCTTGTTTTCTTTTCAGATTCTTTTCGTGATTTCTTTCTCACAAACAAATATGCAACTGATAATAAACTGCATTAGCTGGTTTGTACCGCAGCAACATAACCTAAAAGTCATTTTATAAGTACTGAGAGGGTTTCACGAACCTGTACCTCCCTGTGACAGTTCTACAACGCTTGAAAAGCCGCTGAACCGCGGGCTCATGTAATGTACGTCATCACGCAGCGTCAAGAAGCTGAGCTGGATCTCATAATGATTTACCTGCGATCCGTCTCTACATATAGAAATTGACGAACCGCGCCAATGAATGAATTTATAATGCAAGACCCAGATACTGCTATCAAAAGACAAAATATTTCACAATATCGTTTTATTAGGAAGTTTCAATAACAAAAATATTTTATTGCTTTTAGACAGAAATAAATGAAAAGTTGAAATTGTAATGACCTATGCAAGTTTTAAACCAACATAAAGTTCTCATAGTTTCCAGAGTAATTTGTAACAGAGAGAATCAAGTACTGAAAACAGCAAAAACAGAAGAAGAGGAGAAGAAAAAACTATTTGAGAAGAATAAATTACTCATTGTTTTCTCTGGTTCATTGATAAAATGTGCCAGTGATGAATATGACACCATTTACAGTTATTTCATAATTGGAGAAAGAAAAGGAAAAAGTAAACATTTGACGTGCTCACTCGATGTACTTTTAACCGATGCTGTTCTTCTGCCTCTGTAAACCTGATTTACTTTTATTCTGATCAGATGATCACATTTTAATAATGAAATAGAAGCTAAATATTCTCTATAAATAAAAAATAACTATATATACAAAACTACATCTCAAATCTTACAATTACAATATACAACAAAAAAACAAAGGAACCAAGTAATCATGATTTAAGCTGTATGTAAACGCACAAATGAAGCAGTGATCTGTTTTACGCCATTATCGCATCTTAACTGTCCTTTTTTACACATTTGACATTCAGTGACTTTTAAATATCGATAATATTCTTGAAGCAGTTCATTTAAGGTTGTAGGTTTTTTCTTAACATGTAACATGTTTGCAAGTATTGTATTAGCTAAAAATACAATATGCTGTAACATACTAAGGAGGATTAAAACCATAACCAGAAAACAAAGAAAAAAAAGTGACTGGCTAAGGTTTTTGTTCTAAAAACAATTATAAAGAAATAATATGTAAGTTCTGGATCCCTTAAGATTAATTCCATATATACAGCATACAGAATACAACAATCTAGGATATTTTCAGGGGGTTTAACACTGTGCATGAAACTCTGCTCGAGTCATCTAATTATCAGCTGACGAAGCTCTTGTTTCCTGCCACACTGCAACATCCTTCCCTTGATATCCTCTAGAGACGCTCTCTTGACATCATGAATTTTCATCTTGTGTCCGACGGAGGCTGTGTCGTTTGAAGGAATCTCTGTTACAAACACAAGAGGGAACAGGAGCTTAAGCATCGGATGCAATGTTAGAAAGAAATGGATCCACAAAAAAAAAAAGGAAAAAAAAAAACAAAAAGAAAAAAAGCTTCACTGTGCAATATGAGTGCTCACATTGGCCACGTTCACACAGTCAATGTTTGGCATTGTGTGACTCAAATTGTCCTGTATATAAAGCGTATCTGGATCTCATAAGTATTTACCTGCATATACAGAAAATGGTTAACAAAGCCAATAAATTATATTTTATAAAGCAAGAATAGACCCATAAACAGCCATGTATATAACAGACAACTAAAGTCAACTTTCGATCAAGAATACCATGGTTTCCTCAAAAGTACTATGCAGCACAATTTATTAACATTAATAATAATTAGAAATGCTACAATTATTTTATAAAAAAATATTTAATTTCATAATGGATCATGTGGTATTTACTACTAAATTACATTTTAGAAAATATTTTAAAAGTTAAATGTTTCACATTATTAATGTTTTTACTGTATTTGTGTTCAAATAAATGCAGTGAGCACAAATATACACTAAATATATTATATTTATATATATATTTTAAATATACACTATTATGGACTACTGATACAACTACTATCAGTTTATCAGTTGCGTTTAAACCATATTCTACATCCCTTAATCCTACTCAATACCTAAACTTAAACAAGTACCTTACTAGCTATTAATATGCAGTAAATTAGGAGTTTATTGAGGTAAAAGTCATAGTTGATAATGAATGTGTTTTGCAAACAATGTGTGACCAAACTTAGTTTTAAAAAATCTTTGCATATACCTTTTCCATACAACAGCCTCCAAAATATCACTATTAAAGAACCATAAAAGTAGTTCATAATGACAAAATCTTCCTTTTTTGGGGTGAGCTATTCCGTTAGCACAAATTATGGAAATGCTACTGAACATATCCACCATTCACTGATTGCGGAGTCAAAGATCAAGTATACCATTAGTGGGTGTACCTATTCTCTAAGCGAGGTTTGATGATGGGTTTGTAGAGCTCGGGGATCTTTCTCTCCAGCATTGGTCTCAGGTTCTCTCGAAGTTTGTTGTAGTTTTTCTTCATCTCCTGCTGGTACTCCTTCTGATCAGGAGTGATGAGTTGCTTGTTCTTCTCAACAGCCTCTCCACACCTGCAAATACGCAATAACAACAGCATTAGCAACACAACAAGCGCAGCAGAGCACCAGGCGATGAATAATTGCTGCAATTATCGGCATTTAGACAGAAATAGACTAATGAACTTGATAAGGAGACTCAACAATTAGTTTTATTCCCCAAAAGTCTTGCTCAAAAGGCAAAAAGTCATGAAAATGTGCTCGAGATCTTTTTTAAAATTGATTTTAAATGGCTCTATACCTTTCAAAATATGTCTTAAACGGTCTAGTTAGAGAATTAAAGTGCTATAACGCCTTGGCATAAATAACAGTAACTTGGCTAGAGAAGGACTGTGCTAGCTTGGATGGATTATGAAGAAAAATAAACATTTTAAATTACAGTAAATATTTGTCTGCGCACTGGCAGCAATCAAGGCCCAGAATCCAACATGAACTATTCTGTCTGTAAAAAGCAATATGTAATATTTCCATACAAACTGTATACATCCTGGAAAAAATCACTGTATTCAAAATCTTAATTTGTTTCGAGTCTTGGTTTAAACATTATGATGATTATGCAAAACAAATGCAGCTGGGTGACATTAAGACGGGTTCTCTCTGCTTGCGGAAAAGCCCCTCGGGTGTCTTACGTCCACGTATTTCAGCGAACTTTCAAATAAAGAACTTTAAACAAACCAATCACTATAAAATAAAGACACTTCCATATTTTCTTTGATCCTTCGAAGGAAAACTTGCTTCATTCGATCATATGTCACTGAAAAGATTACGTGCATATCTCTATTCTACTGGAAACCGCCACTCACCGGAGTATGAACTCTTTGAAACACAAACGCAGTTTGTTGTGATGACGGAAGAGCTTGGGGTCTGCTGGGATTTCATTCAAGAAGACTTGGGCCACCTCCAACGGACCCTGCAGAGACACACAGAGTGAGAAAAGGGAAGAAAAGCCCCCCCCCACCTCCTCCCACAGCGCTAACGGAGAAAATGAATGCTTCATCCATTGGAGGCCACAAGGTAAAGTCAACACATAAGGGAAAGATCATGAATAAGTCTTTGTGTGAGTGATGTCACCGTGGAGCCAGCAGCAGAGGCATTGCCGCGCTCTTTGTATGTTGTTTCTCCAAAGGGCATTTATCACGTAACCGCAGCCACATGCATAGGATTTAGATATGTTTTAAACTTGATTAGTGTTGTAAACTGTCACTCTAGAGCTTCAGACATCACTATAAATATAGAGTCGCCAGGAGCATCAGTATGAATCCCTGCAAACCTAAAATTTACATTACTCTTCTATACTGTACTTCTATTACCAAAAGTATTTAAAAACCACGTCTGCAGTAGAACAGGCATGGAAGGAGACTGGGTGACTGGAAAAGTGACTGAGCCACTGTTTATGTCAAGGGATCAAGGGATGGTTGGTTACCATGGGTTCGTTAGCCTCTGCTGGTAGATGCAGTAACTACATCATGTGAACCACAAAAAGCATCTTTCCCCACTGATGGTTATTTAAAATCAGCAAAATCATTTTTCAAAGTAATTTACTAAAATTTCTTATAAATTACTTTAATATATATTATAAATATTATATATATATATATATATATATATATATATATATATATATATATATATATAATAAATATTATATAATATATATATATATTATAAATATTATATAATATAGATATAGATATATATAGAGAGAGAGAGCTAGATAGATAGATAGATAGATAGATAGATAGATACATGCAGGAGTGACAACTGCATTCTACAATCAAATTAACAAGCCCACAATAAAGCAAAATGATTCCAAATACTTTATGCTGAAAATAAGGCCAAAAAGACCAAAATATCGCACCTTCTCACTTTAATAATTACATATACTTGATCCCCAAAAACGCTTATAATAAGAGGACTTGGCAACACACGCTCTATGATGCAGCCTTTCCAAGCATAAGCAAAATATAACACCTCCATCGACTGTGTTTTAGTTAAAATTGCTGAACATAGCAAGTCTTTTGTCACAGTAATATTTCTTTGGTCAGAATAGCGGATACCAAACGCGGAAGACGCCAAAACGTTGCTATGGTTAACACGGTGTCAGTCGTCGCAATTTTCGGGAGTGAGTCATGTTCCGTGCACACATGGAACATGAATTTATGGGACTCACTCCAGCATAAAATTCATTAATATAAGTTTTACCCCAGCATTTGTTTAAGAGGGCTGTTTACACCGCTCAGAATAGTTAGTAGTGATTCTAGAGAAGGGTACAAGTGCACATTATAGTTTCTGACCTGATTAACAGTGGCTGTGACGGATCCCTGCAGAACCATCTGAAGCATCACAGCATCTGGCTTCTCTCTGTGTGTGGCTTCAGCCAGCTCTCGGGTCTTCTTTTGCATGTCCTCAATGGCCACCTCGATGGGCGTTAGGTCAAACTGAAAACATTAAAAAAAAGAGTTGAGGATTGATTGAGCAAGTAGTCTCGTTAGATGCTTTATCAAGCTACCACTGCAGATAAAGCAGGAGAGGGAGGGGTTTGTTGTCATTACTTCCTCCTTCTGAATGACATTGATCCGTGTCTTGATGTAGGGGAAGGCATGCATGGTGGTTAGGATGGTTTTCCTCTTGTATTGCTCATTGAGTTCCCCCCGCGGCCGCCCACTTTTTGTGAACGGCGTAGTGTACATGAAGCGGCGAAGGTTGAAGTTCTTCTCAAAGTTGGTGAGGCGGTCTTTCATCTCATAGTCATCAAAGAAAGGCTCCACATAGGTAATCTGTATGTATGCCTGATGTGAAATATGAAAATCAACACACTATGTTTAAGGAAATCTCAATGGTACTTTAAAGGAAACATAAATCATTGAGGGTAACATTAGTTGAATGAGGCAATTGAGATTTGACTGTAGAGGCAGTCGATGGCCTTTCAAGCTAATGAGGGTGCCACACAAGTCATACTGAAGAAAACTTTTGATTGTAATCGTATTTACATTGGCACAACATTTGATGAGAAGTACCTTGTTGGGATTCAGCTTGTTTCTGTCTACTGGTGTCGAATCTTTAATCATTTCCAAAACTTCATCTCCAAAACACTCACTGTAGAAGTTCTGAGTAATATCAGAGAAAATTTCAGACCATTAAAGTACTGCCTAAAAGTATCAAAACCTCTAACTGAAACCTTAAGAAAAACTTCAAACTTCAAATTCATCTTTATCACAAATGCATTTCAGAACTTCAGAGGTTTCCAGAGAAATTTCACCTCAAGCCGGTGGGATATCTCCGGTAAATGGGTGATTCCTGGCTCTTTGTAGATAAATTCTTGCTCATCCAGGTCTCCAAATTTAGAGCCATAAAATCCTACGCGGAAGTAGGTTCCAAACATCCTCTTGTGACCCTGAAAAAGTAAAAATAAACAAGATAAAAGACAGTAGTTGATGCATGATTTCAGGTTCAAATTTATAAGAAAGTCATAAGTTTTTGTATTGACACTGAAATTTGTTTTTGAAGATGTAAATAAAACAAAGACTACTGAAGCAAATTTGACAAGAAAATACTAAATCAGTTCTCTTTCTTCAAAATTAAAAAATACACATTTCTAAATAATATCTCAATTATTAAGTGTTCATAAAACTAAATGTATAATAACTATTAAATGCTAAATGCCGTTTAAAATTGTTTTAGATCAAATATAGCATGTCACAACACATCAACTTCCCTTTTTCTACCCAACTGCCCACATATACATAGATCATGATCACATTAGACAGTTTCTTCCTGCCTGGCAGACTCATGTAGGAGGACATGTCATTTGTATGCTTTACCTTTTGAATGATGTTCTCAAAAGCCCTTTGGAGCTTATCATGTGTGGAAGCAAGCTTCCGGAAATCTCTGTGGGCCTCAAGTATAGGCACGATTACCTTGTACACCTCATTAACTGCCTCGTACAACCCACCCTGTAAGTGAACAATGGTAAGCAGTAATGAACAGTAATACATTATATATTTTAAAGATTTTAAAAAATAGTCAATAATATGTCATCATGTTTAATATAAAAAAATATTATATATATATATATATATATGTATATATATATATATATATATATATATATATATATATATATATATATATGTGTGTGTGTATGTAAATAATATTTTTAGAAATACCTATTAATATAGCTTATATACAAACACACACGCAATTTAATTAAATCTATTAATATATATTTCATGTATTTCTTACAATTATATATATATATATATATATATATAAAATTCTAATTATATTTGTTAAAAATACTACCACCATTATTTATTTATTAAAAGTATTTAAAAATAATATATTTAAATATCTTTAAGTAGTACCATAGTACAGAAAAAATATGGAGTAGCATAAAAGAAAATGGGCTGCTAATTTGTATTATGTCGTCGGCGCCTCGCTCCACGGATAACTCACATTGCTGAATAGCTCAGCAGCCTGTTCCAGAAGCCCAACTAGGCCATTTTCTGTGAAGTAGCGTCCCGAGCAAACCCCATCCTCGTCTGGAGACAATATGTCGTCTGAGACTGCAGACTCCTCCAGCACATTAGGAGAGATGTTCTGGTGGGGAGAGACAATTATTTACCACAGTCGGACATGGATCCCATTCAGACCGCGCCGTGTGTGAGGGTTCGAAGAGCAACCGAGACATAATTCAAGCCTACTGTTGTTTTTCGGAAAGGGAGCCGATTCAAGCGTTTCCTACTTGTGATAATAACTCACTTGAAAGGTGACGCTGCCCACAGGCAAGTATTTGTGATCCTCCAGCATGCTGAGATATTCAGCCACCAGGGCTGCGGCATGGATCAGACACATGGCTGACTCTGTAAAACACTTCCTGCCGTTGTGCTTCTCTGCCATGTTTTGGAGCCAGGTTAGACGCAGGTCTGGAGAGGTCTGGTAACCCTTTGCGATCCTGCAGCCAAAGCAAACCGTAGGTTAATGCTCTGAGGAAATAAATACAATTTTGTTCATAATATCAAAGAAAAGTGTGGACTGGTATTTTCGCTCAAGTTATTACACATGCGAGGCACACTGCAGGGCTCAAATATGCCACTCGGTTACTATGGTAAGTCCAAAAACAGTAGACAAACAGTACAAACCACAGCAAAATGGGAAGCAGAGAAAAAAAAAAAACCACAGGCCTGGGATACCAAAGACAGATGCAGACTTGGTTTTAGCTGCAGAAGAAAATGTGTACCTATACATGAGGTCCATGAGCATCTCAGGATCTTTCTGGAACTCCTTCATCTTTACTGTATCGGAGAGGATACTGTTTAGGTTCCTCAAGAGTTCATCCACCTGTGGTGGCAGAAACCAATAAAGTAATTACAACTTACAATTGTAAGTACATTACAATAGATGATCTAAAAATGTTTAGTATACGTATTGATTGGGCTGGATGTCTATAGGTCTAAACTTTAGGCCATAGTTTTACCTGTGAGGGCAGCTGTGTAGATTGCATTTCCATGTCCTCTTCCGCATATGCAAGGATAGTTCTGAAAGAACGGCGTAGGTACTCCTCATGGATGTCTGAAGACTTGCCGACCAACGAGGCCAAAGACATTGTCACCTGCATTTTGACTCTGGAGAAATTCTGCAAGGACAAAAAACAAGGTCAAGGTTTGGCCAAAATGATATTTAAACTGTATTTTTGAAATATTGAAACATTTTCTAATTCTTGAAAATTTATAAATAAAGTGTTCATTTGGCGCAATCTGTGCATTTCGTTTCTCTGATTGGCGAAGATTTCCTTGCAGAATCATTAGTAGAATCATCAGTATTGTAGTTTTCAGCAGAAATTCAGCTGTTAAGAACGATTACTTAAAAACACAAATTAAACTGGGACTATAGATGAAAATTAGGTATTGTGCCAACTCATTTTTAGGTTAACTATTCCATTAATTTCAAATCTTTTTCCAAAGTATGAATATTCAAAGCAACAGAGGTCTGATTACAGCCTGTGGTTTCCCATTTAGAAAACAGCCCTTCCCCCGGCAGTTCCTGTCAACCAGAGCCATGTCATTTATCTGGGTTGGCCCTGCTGAGGTTATTGAAGGTTACATTGTCAGATACAGGTGTTAGGCTGTGAAAGGAAACGCCACACTGCCAGGCGCGGTCGGCCATTGCTGTCATAGTCTCAGATCATTGATTCCAAGGGAGGCTTGAGACAGGGGCTGAAAATGCTCCATCCATCTTGCTTAGCATCAGGAAACTGCAAAATGATCCCCCATTAACCCCTGTATAATTGCCAATGGATCATTTCAATGGCACCATTATGTTAAATTGAGCGTATGTGCGAGGCATCTCTGGACGTCGGCAATATCGCATCTAGGTCAGTTTTGCCGTGAAAAACGACTCAACATCGACACTGCTGAGAAGATTAATTCAGAATTTGTCCTGAAACCTGACTTCACTGTTTTCACCATTTAATCTAATGTGAGAAAAGGCCTTAGGAATCATAAAAAGGGAGGAGGGAAAGACGGCCTGTCGCTAAAAGGAATCAACATGACTTATTCAAGGTTACACAAACGATAGGAACGACTGCTGGAGCCTTTTACAAACCAAACAAGCAAACAAACAGACAGACAGGGAGAGAAATCCATCCTTTCCCCATTAAAGATGAATGAGATGGCAAACAACATGGCCATCTGGTAGGGGAGGGCTGAGGGGGGGGGTGAGAAATTGAGTAAACAGAGGAAATACTCCAGCCATCAGCCTGGTACATTCGGAGAGATGGCCGACCAGCAGCGACAGACTCGTGTTATCAGTCGACAGACAGACAGAAGAATAGCATTTCAGAGAGCATTGTTAATGTTATGTCTGCATCATTTTAACGGCAAAAAGACAAGGTGGAAGTGGTTTTATTTATTTGGCAATAGACCCCGCTGAAAAATCCAGCATGAATATTGGTCCAGAGTGGTTTGTGTTGGGTAGAGCTGTTATAGTGCTGGTCTAGCTGGTGAACCAGCATAGTCATGCTGTTCTCAAGCAAAATTGAGCTGGTGTAGCTGGTCCACCAGCACTCCCGCTTTCCATGCTGGGGACCAGCTAATCAGCATCACATGCTGGTCCCAGTGTACAAAACATACCTATGCAGGTGACCAGCAATGCTGGATTTTTCAGCAGGGGAGGTATTGAGTGGTCTGTTATGTGGCGTCTTACACTAGCAGAGCTGTAGCTGTATCTCATGATCAGGTAAAGTGTAGCACAAGCTTGACTCCTGTTGCCGTCCACACAGCTGCTGCAGTAATGAAGAACCTTCTGACACAGGTCTGCACACTGCTCGGCCTCCTCCTCAAACAACAGGTCGCCAAACTGAAAAAACATTTCCGTGTCAGGGATAGACTCAATTTAACGTACGTTACATGATTACAGGAAGGAGAGACAGAGCTTGGTTGGTACTTTGGTGAATATCTAGTACTAGTGGAGCAAATGATTTTAGGTGCAACTGAAAGCTTAGGTTCTTGGCTAATAGACATTCTGTTAATTCATAAATTTATGCAATTAATAAAATGGAAAAATTGTCTGTTATGATTATTTTTACAATTAATATGATTCTGATACCGTTCACACTACTGTTCAGAAAGTTTCAAAAAACAGAGTAAACCTTCTGAAGTTTCAAAAACACTATAATAATACATATAAATTATGCATAATTACATGCAACTAACCCTTAGCAAAGTCTAACCCTATAATAAGTACATATAGTTAATTAATATTACTCAATACTTAAAATGTACTGTATAATTACACCTTAAAATAAAGCGTAACCCAATTTTGTTTTCTGGCCTTTTAATATACTTGCTAAATGTGCATCTGTACATACAAAAGTAAATGTTCATTCACACTCTCAATTTATCACGGTCTTAAAACTAATATATATATATATATATATATATATTTTATAGTCATTTTTTTTACATTCATCTCACTTATGAAATTAACCCTTTAGTAGTGTTGTCAAAAGTCGGTACTGAAATTTTAAAAATGTGACGTTTTGAGTGCTGATGAGTGGATTCGTAAAAAACACTGAGCGCTTACACAGATACACACGAAAACGTTTGAAAGCAGGCATCTATTAGGGAATCAGTCTACTGACAGTCGCCTGCTTTCAAACGCTCAAATTCAAACCCTTCCGTGTGCGTCCAAACGCTCGTGCGTTGATCATTGTAGTGCGCGAATACAACGGCCAATCAAGTGTCTAAGAATTCGCTCAACAGCACTCAAAGCATCACATTTTTAAAATTTCAGTACCGACTCAGTATCAAAGTAAAACTTGAAACACTACCCTTTAGACAACCAACCCTGATCTATCCTACGCTATATGATTTACAATGAGTTACACTAAAATAAACCACAAGAAAGTGTTCTTATATTAGTAATGAATAAAAACAAATTCGCACATTTGAAAAAGAATTGGTGTGTACAGTCAGCTGAAACAATTGCACAAAAGAGTACCTTTACAATGAGAGCCCGTAGGGTGCTGAAACAGTGCGACAGGAAGGTGGTGCTCTGATTACAGGTGAGGGAGTGCAGCAGAACTTTCAGCACTCCACCAACCACATTATCCTTACAGTCCGCCAGAGGAACTGCCTGAAAGTAGAATATCAAGCAAAAACATTTATTCATGCTATGTCTAAATATGTTTTGGGTCCATTGTGAGAGTTCTCTGTTACCTGTACAATCATCTCCAGCAGGTCAAGGACTATGAGGTTGGTCTCAGTTGCCAGGTTACCACTGATTATGGCCTCCTGATCCAGCTCTGCTTTGGATCTGAGGAAACAACAATAACAAGACAGAAACCAAAACAAAAAAAGTTCATTTTTAGCAGTAGATTAGGGCCATGGAGAACTAGAACCAACAATGAATGAGAAGCGCTGCAGGTTAAAAAGATGTGAACCATGAAATGATGATACTATTTTACGCTCACTTGTCCTGCCTGTCGTTTGTCTGGCGCCACTGTGTAAGGTCTTTCCTCCAGCGTAGGTTCTCTCTCTGACCCAGCGTCCGGTCGTTACCTTGCACAACACACAGCCAACACACCAAGACGGGACATATTTAGAAAATTTCTAAACAAAGGAAGTCTGCGGACCGTAAACATGTAAAATTAGACAGCGTTTTACATGAAATGAAAAATTATTTTAGTGCATTGTGGAAAACAAATAATATATTATTCATTGGGCCAACAGTAACTGTCCCTTGTGCAGTTAAAGGAATATTTCTGTCATTATTTATTCATCCGCATGTGGTTTCAAAAACCCGTATGACTTTCTTTATGCTGTAGAGAACAAAAGGTATCCATTTTAAAAATATCCTGCAACATATAATGAAAGTAAAAGGAGACCGAGGACAGATTTATAGCACTACAGTAACTAAATAAACACTTAGTGTTTCTGTCAAAAAACAGTGCATGTAAAGTCATATGAACTACTTTTTTGTACGTATTTATATAAAAAATATTTAAATTAATAAACATTTAAATGTAATAAATTCATTTTTTAAATGAAGAGACAAGAGACACACTATCAGCTTCAAATACTTGTTTGCTGCTCAATGGTGGCTTTTTTTATAGCTGCTCTTTTAATACTATTAATTTGTTAGATAGAAACTTTCCTTAACAAACATTTATCGGACTTCTGTGCTTTAAATTACTCACAAATCTTTTGACAGTTCGACAATCTCCATTCAGTTTTCACAAAATATGAGTTGTTTTCATGCCTTTTGCAAGACATTGCACCATTTCCTGCTTTCCATCTTCAGAAAGATCTTTATTCCTCTCAATACTGCATGACAACTGTGGCTTGCTTAATAATGTGGAATAACCTCTTTAAGTGGGTTTTCCATTTACCCAAGAAGACCCGGCAAGCAAACCTATCAGACTGATACCAGTTATCTAAAAAGATATGAGAAATAAAACAAAGAAGCACAATGTTTCTTGTACTAAAATTTTGTATGGTGCATAACAGTCCCATTAAAATCATTGTGTGTTCCATGGGAGAAAGTCACACAGGTTTGGGGCAAAATGAGAGAAAGTAAATGATGACAGAATTTCCATTTTGGGGTGAACTATCCCTTTAAAGGCTAAGATAGAAAGTAAAACATGAGATGCAGCTCACCTCCCACCCTTTTCATCATTTCTCCTCTGGCTCCGTATCCTCCCAGCAGAACCTCCTCCAGACGCGCCTTAGCCTGCTGAGACTTCTGCAGGGCCTGTGTGCTCACCTTATCAGAACTCTGCTTCCCCTACACACAAACAATACATCACGTGAAAACGACATCAGAAATGCCATCCAGAAGATGTCTTCTTGTTGAAATCAAAGTACATCTTGTCACTCTGGATAAATGGATTTAGAAGGTCACAAAATGATTCTGAAGTGACCAATGTGTTTTACCCTGTACTCGAAGCAGGAGATGCAGATGGCGAGGAGTTCCAGCAGACGGCTCAGCTGAGAGGAAGGCATGTCCACGGTCCAGCGCTGGATCAGATTCTGGTCTGCATTCTTGATAATCCACAGGAAGCACATGAGCAGATTGCGGCTGGTCTCTGCTGTCAACATGTTGCTAGTTTTTCCAGTCTGGACAAAGAGATTGTCAAAGAATATTCAAATGGGAATTACTGTTTCTTTGGAATATCTTGGACAAATAGACAAATATCCATACATACTACAAGGCTCTCTGATTGGTCAATCACTCTCATATCACGCCTAGGGCTGTAAACTATTGTTGTAAACTAAAACTATTAAAAATGATTTTAAATATTATAAACTTGAAAACAAAAATAGAAATGTTCCTTGGTAAAGAATAATTAATTAATAACTAATAAATTAAGTTGAAGATCTAAAAAGTATAAAACTGGAACACAAAAATAAATAGAATATAGAAATAGAAAATATAACTATAAAAAACTAATAAAAATTACAAAGGCACAAACTCACAATGTAAACTAAAATGAAAGAAATCTGTAAAAAAAAAAGAAGCCATTTCAATTTTTTTAAAATACTATAATATATAAATAAAACTAAACTGATCACTCCACATACTTCTCATAAAATAAAATAATTTCCATTTACTTATTATCAAATTTATTTATTATGTCAATTATGTAATGAATACATTTTATAATATTATATAATTTATAATCTTGCTATTTAAAAACCTTGTTCATACCACAGATGTCACAGAAGCCAGTGCATTTCTCGTTAAGGTGTTGAAAGGATTTCCAGCAATTGCCATGGCAACAGACTGATTGATGGGAGTGACGCTGTCAGGGTCATCCTCAGGTCCACCAGACTTGCCTTTACTGCCACGAGAGTCAGATACTGTGAAGACAACACATTCTCTCACATAAAAACCACAGGTCTGAAAAGCATAATCCATTTTAAACTTCCATCATACACCACCAGAGAGCCATAATCGAGCACTTTGGCCCTGTGCCTAAAAGCAACTATTAAGTCTAACTGAGATTAACAACTAGACTTGTGTAAGGCAGTACCTGTGAAATCAAGATAATTGATGGAGTCAATGATGATGCCCACTAGAGGGAGGTAGAGAGCAGCAATCTTGGCCTTGACCTCTGACCTTGAGCAGCGCTGGTCCAGATCGTGAGCGCACAATAAGCTGTATGTGGCATTAATGGCCTTTTGTTGTACTCTCCCCCTACATATGCACATAAAAAAAATTTTGTTTGGTAAATGCACTACTGATATAAAAACATTTTCATGCCACACATTAAAAGTGACCGACCCCTCTGACTCCATGTCCAGTGCAGTACTGAGTTCGGTCAGCAGCAGTCCGGTCAAGTAATGCCGTTGCTTAAAGTCCTGCGACAGGTCAAACATGGCTGAGATCTTATTGTCCTGAAAACTGTACGAGCTGGAGGTCTGGTGACAGAGACAGATGATTTTACTTGGATACTCATCGTTTCCAAACACTGCGAGTATTAGATCAGTCATAGCAGAGACACAACACAGCAGAATAATGCAGTTTTTTCACTGACCTGTGAGGAGACAGAAGGTGACGGTGAGGCGGGCGCGGAGGCGGGGCTGCTGAAGAACAGGCTGAGGTTGAGGTAGTGCTCATGACTGCACAGGATCCTCAAAAACTCCAACCTCATACTGATCAAAGTCGACATGTTCACACTCTTTGCTGCCATCTGTGAGAAAGAGAGACAATGTGTTACATATTAATGCTAAAGATATTAAGTAGTGGAGCTCAAGCAGGTGATGCAGGATTGAGTCCAGTCTGCAACAAGACCTGATCACATTCCCCCTCTTTCTGCTAAATTTGTCTAGCAGAGCAAATCTATCTATCTATCTATCTATCTATCTATCTATCTATCTATCTATCTATCTATCTATCTATCTATCTATCTATCTATCTATCTATCTATCTATCTATCTATCTATCTATCTATCTATCTATCTATCTATCTATCTAGACCAGTGCTTCCCAAACTGTGGGGGGGCGGCCCCCCGGTGGGCCGTAGCGGTATTGCAGGGGGGCCGTAGAAAGTTCAAATCAATATGTTAAAATAATAAAATTATTCCAATTGTTCTAAAATTTGATTTTTTTTTTTCAAAGTATGTAAGGTTAGTGTTATGGATTTTAATATATTTGTAAAGAATGTTTACATCATAATTCACATAAAATTTTTACAAACTTGTTAATAAATGTATTTGTAGGTAAATGTTGGTATATGTACATTTTTAATGGTGGGGTCGAGGGGATTTTGCAATCTTTTTGGAGGGCCTTACCCCTCTTAAGTTTGGGAAGCTCTGATCTAGACGATTCTGGATAAATTGAGAAACACAATTTTTTTGTTTCAAACAGAGATCATGATTATCCCATGATTCTGAACAGACAACTAGACAAAATAACATTTCATTTATGAATGGTTCTGACAAAAGTTAATTGCTGCCGTCTATTTAAAATGTTTAATGAATCTGAATGAATAAAAAAAATGGCTTAAATGAATGATTCAATAACTTCACTTTTTCATTACTGGATGAATCAGCCTTTTTTTGAACAAATTTCTTGAATGAATGATTCAATGACAAATACATTTTTTAACAGTCACTTGTCGCCATCTGGTGGCGCAATGATGTAATCGATAACATCGTTATTTGAAGCCTCAGGTTACTTTCAAAAGGTAATTTACTCTATTTTGATCACTTCCGTTGATGTCAGTGTTTAGATCCAAACTATAAACTTGTATCCCAGTTCTTTTGTGATAATATTAATATTTGTAACACAGAAATAATAAGATCTATCTTATCCAACCTACCTATCTATCTACCTACCTACCTACCTCTCATTTTCTTGTTCAGCTAATACTGCATTCACTTTAAAATATTGTTCTGCACCGCTTTACTTCAAAAGCTATGCCTGAAAGGTTCATGCCGGACATGCTTGTGAAGTTCACTGAACCGAGCGGTTGTGATTGATTTCTTGCAATTAAGATAACGATAAGAAAATGAGATGAGTTGCAGTACCTGGTTGCAGTAATTCTTCACAAGCTGAAACACAAAGCCTCGGTCCATCAGGGACATCAGGTCATAGAGGAAGAAAGCCAGGCTGACGTTAACCTTCTCTGCCTGCTCCAGCTCCTGAAGACAAATAAACACACACATCTCTTCTCATTATCACTGACAAATAACATTCCTCCAAAAGATCTGACCTCTTGTTTTTCTCATGTGCTCCATGTTTACGGAGTTACTAAACAGTTCTTGGGTCAGATCTAGATCTGTTCAGATGGATTCAATCACCTTTTGCTGTTTTACTAAAATGTTCCCAATCTCAGCAGTCACAACGTTGACAATAGTGGTAATGTCATCTTTGAAACGGTCCGAAAATCGATTCCTACGAAGGACAGCCTTCTTATCCAGCTGAGATACGTGCTGACTCATGCTCTTCACCTGGTGTACATATGGACAATGAGAACAAGAAAAAAACATCTACAGAACAGCTTGCATTTGAAATTTCAAAGACAGCCAAAGCTGGTTTGCTTGGCAACATGTAAATGCATATTTAAATCACCACCATCTTACAAGAAGTTCAAAAAAGAACCAGGCATATTTGTAGACGTTCTCTCTGCAGACTCCAGTGCTGACCACCATCTGAAGAGCCAGCTCCTCGTGGAACAACTACAAAGACAGATGAATCTGGTTATTTAGAAACACAACCTCTGCTGAAATGACAGACAGCTTAGGTAATGAAGTGGCAAGGCAAATAGTCACCTTTTTGTTTGTGGGACGTGTGCTTGCTGTGGAGCTCTGCGAGACATTTGCAGCTGCTGATGTGCGACTGCCTGGAAGATTTAAACCCTAGTAGAAACCAAAATGTGGGAGCAATAAGAAAAAATACCAACTGTGTGTATATTTACATGTAGAAGAGTTAGATACCACTACAAATAAAACTGAGAATAACTTTTAAACTTTTAATTTAAGGAATTGTGTTGTTGGTAACTAAAACTAAAACTGTTAAAAATCATTGTCATTCAATGAAATAAAGCTAAGATAAAATTAAATAAATATTAGAGGAAAAACTGAAACTTAAAGTGAAAAATTAAAAATGTTGCCTTCAGCAAACTGAAATAAAAAGTAAGTTGAAGTGCATAAAATTACTAAAACCAATTAAATGAAATTAAAATAAATAAATGAAATTAAAATAAATAAATGAAATTAAAATAAATAAATGAAATTAATATTATATATAAATAATATACATAAAATATATATATATATATAAAAAAAAAATATATATATATATATATATATATAATATATATATATATATATATATATATATATATATATATATATAAAAACAAAAATGAAACATAAATCCCAAATCAAATTAGTAATAAATACTACATTTTATATACAGTAAATAATACTAAAATAACACTAGTATAAATTGGGCAGCTAAATATATATATAAAAAATAAATTAATACATTAAACACCCTTTATTGAATTCATTATATTCCTCTTTCTATCATTCTCTTTCAACATTATTTCAACATGCGTTGAAATTTGAATTGGTATGCTGATTTTGCATTTGTGTATTTGTACCTTTCCTAGAATGTTATTGACCTCTGCGTCCTCTGGGCTCTGTGGTGCTGGTATATCAGGGTTGCTGCTGGAACGAATCCGTGACTGAAGCAGCATGAAGCCAACCGTGTTGGCCGTGGTGCGAGTCAGAGTGCTGTATCGCCCCTCTGGGAGAGCCATCAGACCCCCTGTGCCTGTTGAACATAAGCCTCAGCTCAGTGACAGACAACAACAGAGTAAGTCCCAAAGCCACTAAAAACTGTCTGTTCCACACACACACACACAAAACGGATCGTTTTGAATTGGTGAAGAATAACATCATTGGTGGTCTAGAAGTTATCACAGACCTACTGTACCTGTGGTGTGAATTTCATGTTGTGTTTCTGGCAAGCGGAACACAAAGTACAGGTATGTTGCTAGGAGACAGTTCCTGCCCTGATGGTCCTTCGCCAGCTCTTGACTGTTGTGAAGACTGTTGACAACTGACACCACTGACTCAAAGGCAATCTGGGCCAGATTTGCTGCACAAAACGAGATTAAAACCCTGTAAAATCCGCAGACAACCCCGAACACACATACTTCCTTACGCGGTATGCAAATATCAGTACGTCAGATAAGTATGATGTCCAAAAACTCAAATTTACTGGAAAGACAAAAAGTCATGTTTTCAGCATACTTTCAGCTCTTCCTGTCTGAAACTCACCAGTCTGTCCAGCGATCACCATGGGCTGCATGATGAGCCGGAAGAGCTTGTCGAGGACCTGATGGAGAAAAAGCACCAGCGGCTCCAGGCGGGAGGAAGACAGCGAGATGATGCTGAGCTTCAGCTCGTGCTCAAACATGTTTTCAGAGATCTTCTCATCTCCCACTCGGATGGGGAACGTGGTCTTGCCCTCCAGGGCGTGACTCAGAGTAAAGAAACGTTCCAAATGGCTGTCCTGTGATTAAATAAAAAGATTTGGTAACGTGAACAGTTTCTTAAATAAATGTTCCATTCCAAAACATTGCGTACTCTTATTAAAAATGTTTAAAATGTCATCTATAGAAGCTGGTCTTTAATTTATATAATATAATATAATATAATATAATATAATATAATATAATATAATATAATATAATATAATATAATATAATATAATATAATAATATTTAAGTGTCATTTATAAAATATTAAAGTTAATATTTTGAATTAGCTTTTACTTTTATATTTTCAATTTTCATTTTAATTTTAACTTTAGTAATTTTGCAACATGCTTGTTATTTTTTGTATTTTTTTTAATCATTTTTGTTTTAGTTAAAAACAACACTGATTACTTTTTTTAAACTGTGTTCTTTTACACAACACTAGTTTATTTTTAATACTTAAAATTCTGAAGAAAAGGTTTGTTGGTGGCCAACCAGCATGGTCTTTCACGAGGCACCGATTGATCTTGATGGTTAACATCAGCACACTAGCATTCAAAGCACAACATAAGAAGGTCTTTCCAGGTGAGAAGTGAGTTCTGAGAGCGTTACGCACCTGTGTTTGGACTGAGGACACAACTTGCAGCTCAAGGTTGAACAGTCCCTTATGATTCTCCAGCCACTTCACTGGAGGTACCTGAGCTGGCAGTTTCTGAAGGCATAAAACCCCCAAATTTACACAATATACATGATTCAAACAAATGAGCACACACAGCCACAAAAGAGTAAGATGACAAAATTAAATGACTGGCATCCAAAAAAGGCAGATGTGAAATGGTTGACTGTACCTCTGGGAAATGCAGGGAATAGTTCATAGGAAGCTTGTCAAGAACGATTGGCAGACACTGTTGTCCAGTCTGCAGCCTGTCATTGTTCAGCATGGGTAACCACTGCAGGGAAGGAAGTGAAGTCGTGACACTTACATTTATGTCTCTACTTGTTTGTGTTGATGTCACTGAAACTTTCACTAGTGTGTGTGCACGCATTATATATATATATATATAAAAATAAACTGCAATTTTTTATAATATTATACTTTAAAAGAACTGTTTCTATTTTAATAATTGAAATGCAATTTATTCCTGTGACGGCAAAGCTGAATTTTCAGCAGTCATTGCTCCAGTGTCACATGATCCTCATTCTCATATCCTCAGGAATCATTCTAATATGCTGATCATCAATGTTGAAAACAGTTGTGCTGCTTAATATTTTTGTGGAAACCATAATATTTTTTTCTGGATTTTTTGATGAATAGAAAGTTCAAAAGAACAGCATTTATTTGAAGTAGAAATCTATTATAAAAGTATTTATGGTCACTTTTGATCTGTTGCATCCTTGCTCAATAAAAGTATTAGTTTTCTTCTTTTTCAATCTTACTGACCCCAAACTTTTGAACTGTAGTGTATACACACACACAATCTGTTCAGTCACTCACTGAATATCCAATGAGAGTCTCCATACTTCCAGTCTGGTTCTGTTTCTGTTGGCAGCTGATATGGTAGAAAGTGAACAGCAAGTGATGTTTCTCTGTTAAACGGGCTGGAAGACTAATCTTTAGCTCGTCATAGAAATCAGGAGACCTGCGGAGGAGATGGAAACAGCTTCTGACACCACCCTTACATTTGCTTGATACATTGATCACAGGAATTGTTGTAAGAGACCATGATTACCTGTTGTGGTATGTGACTGGAGTGTAGACCTCTTGAAGAAACTCAGGGCCGCTTGATTTTCCATAGATTACCTTTCAAAGGAAAGTGCAGAGGAAAATACAAGTGAGTGAGGTCATTTGCATAAGAGCAGCAATGAATGCAATATGAGAACATTTTTATATATGCTCTACAAACACTAGTTACACATTCACAATCATGAAATTTTGGCTGATGATTTTAATACATACATTTATATTTGTGACTTAATTGTTTGCCACTTGTAAGTTTTATATATTGTGTTCCTCATTTATTCACAATGAACTTGGAATCGTACAATAAAATTAATTTAGTATTTATTTATAATAAAGTTTGTCATATTATTTTCTTTATTTTTTTGTTAACAAATATCTACACTGGTAGATAAACATGTTTAATATTTTAAGATTTTTTGTTATATTTATATTATATTATATTATATTACATTATATTAAAACAATATTAGTATTATTAATTAGTAGTAGTAGTAGTAATTTATTGTAATTATAATAAATCAATTATAATAATATTCTTAATATTACAATGTAAATGCAATGGTAGTATATTTCTGACACATAAATGTAGTTTTGCACTCACAGGCATGGCACAGCTGGAGTCCTCACCACTCATGAACTGGATTTTAACAGTAATGTTTCTGGCTGAAGTCAAACGGTTAGTAAGATTCAACCTCAGAGGATACACATAAAGCAAGTTCCTGTAACATAATAAACATAAAATTAACATAAAATTAACATTTGAAGTCCATAATTGGGTGTAAAAACAAGAACCGACCACTAGATGGCGCAGTCCAACCAGAGTTGAGCACTGATAACAAGTACGAAACTAGCTGAAACATGCTTCCAAAAATTGATTATAAATATAGAGATTTCCTGTTGTACTTTTGTCTGGCTTTTTCCATATAGCAGTTGTTTTTAGTGCAAGTTTATCCTACAATTAATCAAATAAATATTTTCTCCATAATCTATAATCGAAACAGCCCTCCCATCCCCCTAAAAACAAAAAACAGGGCTGCCTTTGTAAGTGTGGCAAGTTTTTTCTTTCAGGCTTGTTTTGTGAGACTCGATTGCTTGTTTTTCGTATGAGACCTGGCAACGCTGATTTGCACGCAGCTTTTCAAGCACTCAACCTATTTGTTTTCATAGTCAATGAGTGACTAATCATATCAACCAACTTCTGCCCTCCAAATTCTGACACACATCATTACGTAGAACTAAGATTCATTCAAGGTTACTGATTAATCACTGCAACCCAGTTCTGCCGGATCTCAGCTTGACAATTCGTGTGTGTGTGTGTGTTTAAGAGAGAGGATTACCGGTATATATTGTGAGGCACATAGACTTCACTAGAAGGGAACTCCAGCACCTCTTTAACCGGCCGTTGATTTTTCTCAGACACAGGCTTCACTGGAATAAGTTCAGGGGACAAACACCCAGTCATCGTCTCCGGCACTGGAGACACTTCCAGTCTCAGATAGCCTATGAAACAACATAATAATGTACAATGATTTTCTGAGGAAACAGTGGGCAGCAAAAACAATTGAGACATCTGCTCACCAGGTATGAGTTTAACACGTCGCTGACTAGATGATCTCTTGATGTCAGTCAGGAACTTGAACAGGTCCTCATCGCTCAGACGCTCTCCTTCCTGCCGGCACATAATTCACATATTAAACATCTTTTCAAATGTGTCAGGATTATTTTATGGAAAACATCAGTACAATTCTTCAGATGATAAATGTTGCAAAAATGCAGTATGGTGTTAGCTAGAGCTATCTGAAGAACGCAGGCGCCAGTTAATCTGGAGAATGCGAAGAATGGGAAAATGCACTCAAGGTGACCAAATATAAATTCAAAACATTTCAGCATTTTTTAACAATGCTAATTCAATGAGGTTGGAGTTTTCTTAACAATAAAGCACTGTTCTGAAAATTCGAAAATTTTAAATCAATCACATCTTCTTTAATACCTGCTCTTGATATCATTGTGAACAAATCATCATTGCACATTATTAAAAAAAAGTTTGTCTTTGTAAACTTTCATCAAAACGTAATAACTTCCTCTGGCTTGAAACAACTTTCATCAAGGCCACGTAGAGATCACACCCACCTACACTAGCGTTCAAAGGTTTGGGGTCAGTAAGACTTTTATTCAGCAATGATGCGTCAAGTTGATCAAAAATGATAGTCAAGACAATGTTACAAGAGACTTTTATTTCAAATAAATGTTGATTTGAACTTTCTATTCAAAGAATTCTGAAAAAAAAAAAACTGTTGCCACAAAAAATATTAAGCAGCAAAATTGTTTTCAGCATTGATAATAACATCAAAAGTTTCTTGAACATTAAAATCATTAAAAACTTTTGAACTGTTGTGTAGCTGCGCTATGGAACACCCCCTTTTCACAATCTATTTCAGATGGATAAAATCAAAACCCGCTAAAGTTTTTTCGTAGAATATTCTATTCACTCTGAATTGTGCAAGCAATACCTGCTTGATGAATGTGCACATGGTGACAGCTGGTTTGAAGCCAGACAGGATATAGTTGTCCTCCATCATGCTGAATCTGTCAGAGTTACGTCTGGGCAATCCTCTCCTTTCCATACTACCCCTGCCTGTGCCGAAAATTATACAGAATTATGGATTAAAATTTTTGCAGGGTGATACATTATATTAATAGACCACTGGAATCGTACCATTCATACTGTCTGTGTCACTTGTGTCTCGTTCCAGTGTGGAGTTGATGGCACTCATGATGTTGACCGTGGCAAAGGCAAATGGCATCCTGTAGCGGCCCAGTCTGTGACAAAACCCCTCTGCCTGATTCCTCAACTTCTCCACCTTCTCTCTGTTCTAAAGGACATAGAAAAAGGATGGAGATTCATAAAAAGATAATGGTTTTATTTATCATAACATTTGTCATTAGTGAAATAATGTAGATTATTATAATTTAAGAAAGAATTGGCTAAATCATACACACTTTATGGCCATAAGAACATGGACACTCTAACAACCAACTCTTGTGTGTTTGTTGAACATTTCATTTCAAATCCATGCTTTTACTCTTCTGGGAAAGCCTGGCATTAGATGTTGGCACATGGATGTACAGTTTTGAAGGTGTTCTTCCTATACTTTAGGTCATGTTGTTGACATTAACAATAAGAGAAAGAGACCTTTCAGGTAGTTACCTTAGCACCATCACCGTCCTTCAGTAACATATATGGTTCTGCACAATCCCCGATCTCTCCCTGCTGAAGAACCTTCTCAATCTACACAAACACCAAACACAATATTGTTACACAACTCTGCCATTCATCATCATCTCTAGAATAATTTCTACTATTATGGGAAATCATCACTACAGATACTAGCCATCCTGGACTGATATCTCCAGATAGCTCTGACAAAGACACAAATACACATACACTTATTTCTAAAGAATGTAATACTTTGTTTTCAGTAAGGATGCATTAAATTGATTAAAAGTGTCAGTAAATACTTTCATACTGTTACAAAAGATTTATATTTCAAATACATCATATTATATATATATATATATATATATATATATATATATATATATATATATATATATATATATATATATATATATATATTATATATATATCAGCCTTTCAATTTTTTTTTTTTTAAATTGACCCCCAACTTTTGAATGGTAGAATACATAGAAAATATGTATGACATTTACTCAAACACAACAGTCGATTATTAATTGACAAAGTCTCAAATGGCCAAAATACCTGTGGATTTATCAGACTGGTCAATATATTGATTCATCCCTTGTTGCTAAAATATATATTTCAAAACTGAGATGATAAGCAAGGTTACGCATAATAATAATAATAATAATAATAATAATTATTATTTCTAAAATGATCTAGACATTTACTCAAGACTACCTTAATGACCAGATAGATGTCTGGAGAGGGGTAGGAGACAGAGAAAATGGCAGATTTGGCCAAAGTGGATGAGTCAATGCGGGGAGTGTGGGGTCGCAGGAAACCCTTCATCTGATCTGAGTTCAGGTCAAAGTGGAAATTCTCTGAAATCTGAAGGAAAAAAATATACCATGATTTGCAATGGATAGCACGAAACAACCAGCCTGCTAATGCTTTTAGCATACCACTAAAAAAAAATTGTGGTGCATAATGAACGAAAATACTTCCTCTTACTTCAGGCACAGTGAACCAATCAGAATTGACAGACACCTCACTAAGTGTTACATTGGTACAGTTTCCCCCTAAATGAACTCTGAATCTCACTCAATCTGACAAGTCATCTTCAACATTGTGATAAATTAAAGTAAGCCTTACTCGGGCATATCAGGAATTTTAAATGATGTTTTTTTCTCACTTAACATTATGAAATGGGTAAGTCCTCCTATCCAAAACACTCTCTACACCAAACCATGAAGAAAAAAAATGCTGCATAAAGTCCCTATTTAGCATGAATCATCTGGTCTGTCTCGTGTATTAACCTTCTTCAGTCAAAGCTACAGCTAAAGAGGATTAATGTAATACTTCAGGATATTCCTCCCAAATATATCTGCTGTCTGTCCATTTAATATGGAAAACACATACCACTGCATTTACAGTTTACATTACTCACTAATTCCCTCAGATCCATGACTGTCATTCAAAGACATTCTTAAATTTGTTGTAAAGTTTCATGTTCACTGGTTTTAGACTATATTTTATGACCCATTTTTTACTTTTAGACATTTACACACTATAAGAAAGAAACAAAGAATTTAAATACAACGGATGTTAAACATTGTTTTGTCAAAAGTTAAATTATGGCAGTGAATAATGAAAATGTCTCATTAAAGTCCAGCTTTGTTCAGACTGAAGTCGAGGAATGTGGGAGGACTAACAGGAAGAACACAGACAGGAAGAATATTTATTAATTATATCTCCCCAGCTTAAGCAAAGGAGTTTAAGCAAAAGGGTCAAAATACAAAAATATACCACATATTATTATTATTATTATATATTATTATTATTAGTTTTTTATTCACAGCTTTTAAGATAACCATTATAAACTGACCTTCTTCTTCTCCTTCAGGTCATAGAGGGCCATGGTTCCAAACAGAGGCTCAATTTCAATCTCAAATCTATAGAGAGAAAAATATTCTCTCAAAACCACATACATATGGAGATCATTTCAACCTCAAAGCAAAAAATAAGACACGTAATCGTGAGATATAATGGTTTAAAATAAGACAGAGATCCAAAGTTGCAAATAGAAGAAATGACGGTCTCAAGTCATACAGTGATAAACATTTGCGAAATATATGAAACCAACCATTCAGAGAAAATAATCAATAATAGTGGACAGTGAAGAAGTATTACTTGATGTTCTGGCATCGCACTAGTATCCTCTGCCCAAAGTGCTCCTTGGGACAGTCAGGAATGGGCCGAATTGCTACTGCATCCTCCTGTACACATTAATGAGTAGATTAACTAGATCTTACTTCTGTTCACAAAAATGAAGCACTGTAGAATATCCTGTAAAGAACATAGTTTAACATTTAAGCCTGTATTTATAGCAAGTGCTGCACCTCATCCATAGGAGGGTAGAGGCCGAAGAGCTCGCCATAGCGGTTGCTCTGTCTGGTCTCCTGATTGAAGCGATCCAGTTCCTCCGGGCTGCTGAAGCGCAAGAGGCTTTCCACGCGACGGTCCGGCTGCAGCCCCCGCAAGTTGAAGTCTGAGGATGTGAGGGTGGTCCGAGCTGAATCACCACATAGTGCTGACAGGGACAGCGAATTTTCCTGAGGGAACAGGAGAGGACATATGGAACAAGATTTAGATATCATGGTTTTCAAACTGGAGCCTGGGGAAGCATAGAGGGCCAAAAGAGGGTGCTAGGAGGTTTAAGGAAACATTTATATAATATAAATAATTTAGCAATTAAACTTTAAATATTAAATAATGAATAATAAAGTTAATATATGAATAAATTAATTAAACAATGAAAATAAGGAAAGTTCACATTTATCACAATTTAAAAAGTAATATATATATATATATATATATATATATATATATATATATATATATATATATATATACACACACACACACACACACACACATATTAGGGGTGGCACGGTTCACAAAACCCACGGTTCGGTTTGTATCATGGTTTTCGGTTCTGTACGGTTCTTATTATTTTTTCCTTTAATCTTTAACACTCCAGAAATTTCCTTCAGCATATGATATATAGCTTATTAGCTTAATTGTCCGCAATTTAGGATACAGTATTAACATTTTTGTAATGTAATCATGCACTAACTGAATCTGACTTGACTTTAAGCACATTATTGGGACCATCTCTGAGTAAAAGCTAGGTGAGATTTTGATACAGCAAGAGAGAAGACATTGATGATGACATGCTTTTCGTTTGTTTGGCAAAAAAGGAGCATGTGTATTGTTATCTCTACAGGAACTTGTGCCTTTTTAGCACACAAAGATTGAAATTAACTTGCATTTATCAAACTGCCAACTTCAGTGTAGCTCTTACAAAAAATATATTTTAAAAGACAAAGAGAGGAACTCTTAAAGCTTTAAAACGAGTCAAAATACTTTAAACATAAATATATAATATAATATATATAATGTATAATAACATAAACATCCCCAATACTTTAGTTATCACTGAGAGGTTGCTTAAATGCTGCGAACAGTAGAAGTTGTTTCCTAACCGGCTCTCTCCTGTTTGTGCTTATCGACACATTGGCGTGATGTCTTCTCAAATGAACTGTCATATTAGAAGTGTTTCCATTAGCACACAGTCGCAGTTCTATCTACTGTTTTATTTCCGTTGTCATCGTAAGTAACATGAAATCCAAAATGTTCCCACACATCGGATTTGAACGACACGGGCGCATCCGCCAACTCCGGGCAGTCTTCATTAGTTGCCGTTCACATATCGCGCCTAAAAAAGCGTTGGAAAGCGCGGCCGCGTTGCTTCCATTTTGAGCGCGTTCCATTTTTCCATTATTTCTTTATAATACTTGTTTACTGTTTTTTTCCTCCCCACAGTATTTGGGTATATAAAAGGGTAATTTAGGAAGGAAATCATATCTGGAGGTCCTTGGAACCAAAAAAGTTTGAAAAACCAGATTCAAAATAGCCGTTTAAAAGCGCGTTCTTTCACTCTTCCATTTGTCCTGTTGTCAACAGACTCAAGTGTGTGGAATATATCAGGAACTGAACGTGCATCTGTATACTGTATCCAGTGTAGACAGCATCAGTGATTCTAATGGGTTCTATTTGCTCTTGAAGCGACACTCACATCCAGTATAGGCAAATGTCAGTCGTTAAGTGACTGAATGCCAGTGGACGGAGCCTATACTGAGATATGTATAACTACGTCTTGCTCTGGAGTCAGTCATATGCAAATGTATTTGCACGTGTGACGTCATAGAATCCTCAACATCAAAACACTTGATTAAATGCTTTGTTTATAATAAGGAGAACGTTTTGAACTATGCAACTTGCAGGATGTTTTAATGGTACAAAAGGTGTCAAAAAAATCAAGGCAAATTGAATTTCTCATGTCATGGCCCCTTTAAGAGCATATATTGCATAAACAAGCTAAAAGCGATGGTTCAGATCAAATTCATTCATTCACTTTCATTATTTGACTCGCTTCATTGTCAAAAGTACAATGAAAAACAAAGCAGCATATAGAATTAACTTTTTTCAATCTTATGTCTTTTGGTTCCTGACTCAGCTAGCAATGTCACATAGCTGCATGTGAATTAGAGCAGAGGGGCTCTGTACAATTCTGACACTAATGCCTTTTTCCAGGAAGACCATAAGCCTTTGAGACGGATGAATTTTCAAAACCTTAAGAGAGATTTCAGTTAATCGCCAAATATAAGAACCATATGCAATAGCTCTGACAGTGGGCATCATGTAGAGTTCCCATGATGCATTGCATCTAGCCTGTGGAATAGACCTACCCGCATCATTTGTATTCTTAATCTACTTGCTTAAAGACACACATCACAGAAGAGAGCTGGCTAGCTTGGCCTTTGGTACTCCTCTGGATTGCTAATAACCCCTGCAGTGAATGCGGAGGCCCTTTAAAGGATCCAAAACTAAGAGAGGATCTTGGTGTTCCCGCAGACTCTCCATCTAAACTCATTGAAAATACATGGAGTGAAACAAATCTTTGTGGTCTGGATAATTAAATCTTGGCAAAGTTGCATTGGGACGGAAGAAGTGGAGACAGAATGAATATTCATGCCTCATTATGTCCCTGGACCCTGACAAACAGGGATGGGATGGAGCCAAGATGGTGGTCATGGGGACAAACTGAAAAAAAATACCTGAGAGAAATATTCTGCACATTTTATCCTCATTCTTTTCATCTTTTTATTTCTTTACATTGAATTAAGAGGAAACTGATTTGTTTTGGGTGGGTGGTGACAAACTTTAGAGGCTTTAAATGGATAGTGCACCCAAAAATTAATATTGTGTCATCTTCCTGAACACAAAGGAAGATATTTTGAAGAAAGTTTGTAACCAGGCCGCTTTGGGGTACCATTGACTTCCATTGTAGGAAAAAACATACTATGGAAGTCAATGGTGCCCCAGAATTGTCCAGTTTCCCACAGTCTTCAAAATATATTCCTTTGTGTTCAACAAAACAAAGAAATTTATACAGGTTTGGAACAACCTGAGGGTGAATAAATGATGACAGAATTTTCACTTTTGGGTGAACATTAATATAATAATAATAATAACAAAAAAAAAAAATGCATATGTATATAAGAGGAAAGGTTTTATAAGCTGTGCTTACTGGTTGCTCTTGTTTGTCAGGCTGAACGTCAGACTCAAACGTCTGTCTCTGTAATACTTTGTTAGTATCCGTCCTCTCGGAGTACGAAATCCATCCATAACCCTGAGTTCTGAAGAAACAAAAGAAAAAAATCACTATAGTGTCTGATGCCATTTCTTTGAATTATGGTTTTTGAATTTTTAAGTTGAATATTTAAAATTCAGCCCTGAGGAGAGACAGGAAATGAAGTCTGAGAATTTACCTTCTGCTAACAACCAGCCAGGGCTGCGTGTAACTCTGAACGCAATCCCTCACATGGGGATCCAGTTCCACTCTGGAGAAACACAAACATACACATTACCCATGAAGTCATGAAGTAAGGAATACTGTTTCCGGGTTCAAGCCTCTACATGTTTCAATTGAGAATACTTTCTCAAAAGCAGTTTATGAGCACTATTTATTCATATTACACATTTGAGCTAAGCTTTTAAAAACTTAAAGTGTACATGGTTCCACTTTATATTAGGTGACCTTAACTACTATGTACCTACATCAAAAAATAAGTACAGTGTGCTTATTATGTTTATATTATGTTGCAGAACACTTTTGCCGCTATTGAGGTGAGATACGGGTAGGGACAGGTTCGGTGGTATGGCTAGGTTTAAGGGTGGGTTAAGGTGTAAGTGCGATTAGAAATGCAATTACAGAAATTAATTATAGACGTAATTACATGCTGGTATTTTTGCAAATATAAGTACAATGTAAAAACATGTACACACACAATAAGAGTATTGTATCAAATGATTAATTTAAATGCAAGTACATAGTAGTTAAGGCCACCTAGTATAAAGTAGAACCGTGTACACTACAGTCTCGGGATCACGGTGTCCCAGACACCAATGTTTTAATGATTCAGAAAAGATTAATAACTGTAAGACCATCTGGGATTTCAGTACAGAGATAAAGGTTAGCATCATGATTTTTCAGAAGTATTACAGCACACCATTTGTGGTTTGCAGCGTTTTGACCCAGAAACTGAAGTGTGACTTAACAAGTGGATAATACTCAAAACCATCATTAAGATTATTATATTTGTATGAATATAAATACTGGTTATATTTTTATAGAGGTATAATAATTATTATACTCTTGAATGAACAGAAGTATATCTATATACTTATACTTTTTTTTATACATTTTTGCTGCAGCGCCTGGGGAGTGATTGGGGGGTCAAGCGCTTTGCTCAAGGGCACCTCAGTTGTGGGTATTGAGAATGGAAGAGAGCGCTGTTCATTCACTCTCCCACCTACATTTCCAGCCGGTACTGAGACTCACAACCTTCGGGTTACAAGTCCAACTCTCTAACCATTAGTCCACAACTCTAGTTGCCCTTCTCAACAGGGAGCATCACGAAGCACATACCCTTCCTCAGCAACAGAGGGGCGGATGGTCCTGCATTCCCTCTCCACCAGCTCCACCTCCAGGTCATCATCAGGAAACTCCCCCAGCTCCTGCATGAGCTCGGCATCTCCACTACGCAGCTGTGACATCAGGAACTCATCAAGGTCCACCGGCTCAACTGCTTCATATGACTGAGGCTATAAAGAAAACCAGGACATACAATCAAAAAATAAATAATAATAATAAAGATCATAAAATGAGCTCTTTGATGGTTTGGACGCATCAGGTGTTATGAAAAGCCCTCTATTACTTAAGACATCTGACACCTGTTGCGTTTGAGACATGATCCAGAATGTCATTAATATGAAGCAAACTTTACAAATTGATACTTTATTTAAAGACTAAAGTTTTTTTTACTTAATAGAAATAAAAAAAGTCAATAAAATACACTATCAAAAATGGTCGCAGCAAACAGAGGCCAGAGACCATAATCAAAGCTGAATGCATCACTGCTGTACTTCTCTTGGCACTAAAGCATTCAATACAATTCAATATTAGTTGTCTATCAAATAAGAAATGCATTTAATATCCCTCTAACAACTAATAATAGGGCTAAACATAAAACACACACAGAGAGAACTAGAACGCTCTATGACCTCCTTTAAAAAAAAAAAAGAGAGAGAATGAAACAAAAGGAGGAGGCTGGAAGCAATAAATCATTTTAAAGCTGATGACATGTTCAGACGACAGCAGTAAAAAATGCACTGCCTACAGTTGTATTCCTCTATTAGCAAAACGCTAGACTGGAACAGAGAGCATTCTGTCATGACTCAAAGCAGACAGATCCAGACCTGCTGAAGATCATCAACAAAACAAGGTTGTGATCTCTTAAGAGGTTTCATAGAGATGGATTAATCAAAACACTACTGGACATGAATATCATCAAACTAACTCGAGCCAGCAGGAAGTGACAAATGCATGTCAAATAAAGGATTTGATAAAGCTAATAAACTTTATGATAACCCTAGCAGCTGATTATGCAATGTCTCAAACACACTTGAGGTCTAGTGAGGGCCTCTCCCTTATCATTTGCAAAGTGTTGTACAACAACACTATCAGTTATCTGAAACATGCCCCTATAACACATGGTCTTACAAAGAACAATTTTGATAAAACACTTTCAAAACTAAGTATCACATTGACACACCTTGAAAAGATGTAGATATTGAATCCCATTGCAGGAGAAATCAACAAACAACCAGTTTAGATAAGTGTGTTACACAATGAAAATGATGTGTCTCAAGCATTTAAATCAAAGAACCTTAGGAAAAACACTGATCTGATCTCTATGGAAGCCTGTCACAAAAGTACAAGGACGCAATAGCGAGACATAAACTCACAATTATCAACAACAAACTCAAAATATTGAGGTCACAATAAAGTGAAATAAAGTTTCAAGAGTGAAAATTAAAACCACAATACTGAGAACTATAGGCAGCAATACTGAGAAAGTCGCAAAAAAGGGAGTAATAATTTGAAATAACAGATATAAAGTTGCAGTATGTGAAATAAAGCAGCAGTTGTGAGAAATAGACAATAGTGAGGAACAATAGCTTTTATTCTTTTTACTCAAAGGTGGAAACAGGCTATATGACAACAGCAACATGTTTAGTGTCATACCTGAGGTGGTACAGGGAACTAAGCTAGGATATCAACAACTGTGAAAAAGCTCTGAAGTTAAATATAACAACTGTTCAAAGTTTTTTTGCAGTGTGGTTTGTGTACATCATCAGCAGTTGACAGGGGAGGAGCAGTGTACCTGCTGACAAACAATGATATAGTCTATGGGTTCTGTGGTCTAAGGTGTTATTTCAGTAGATCATCGAACCCCATTCACTCTAAACCAGTGATGGGAAACAAATATTTACAAAAACTGGCTCTTAAATGTAAGTTTTTCATCCGGAGGCCTACTTGTGCTTCTTTGAAACATGGAGGCAACCACAAAACAGTTCCCGGTCTTTACTCAGCACCATCAAGTTTAATATAATCCACCCAGTCTGCGTGCATTGTGTAAATTTAGCTTAAAGTTTCAATTCTGCATCTACCAACTGAATCCAACCAACATACAGCAGACAGAACAAGTGCATCTGAAACGGATCAAAGAAAATACTCACCAAATGCTTCTTGCGAACAAACTACAGGCAACTGACAAGATGGCGTTGCCCGGAAATAAAAAACACTTGTTTCTTCACTACTCTTCCTTAATAGGTTGGAGCCGTATGAACACTGAATCTTTTGGGGCTTCCAAAAGCAGGATGTGACATCACAACCACTTCCCTTACTAGCTATGGTGAAATAGCAGGGGCATGTAAGCACTCATAATTGAGTCAAAAACAAACAGCAGTCACTTCACTGCACTTAAAATCAAATTATGGGTCAATGCCAAAGTTTTGCTCTCCACTTTAAGATATTTTCAAGGAATTGCATTATCACTGTTAAACTGTGAAAGATTTGTGGATCATTGTATGTTTACAGTGTTTAAGAGCTTTAAAATTGGCAGACAATGCAGACAGTTAACCATAATAAAAGAATTATTGTTTAAAAATAAAACTTTTACAATAAACAACTAATTAAATCTAAATTTATTGGTTTATCATGCTGTAAGTACACATCAGGGCACTATAATGCTTAAACCACTTATTTAACTCATCAATCGTTTTAAAGCATTATTATTGAAATATAATCTGTTTTTAATCCCAAGAATAGCTATTTTTCATTAATATAACAATTTCATTTGCCTTTCTTTACAGTCTGTCTATATTGGGAAAAATGGGAAAACTCACAGGGAAGATTACGTTTCTATGAAGACAACAGCTTCTAAAAATCCATGTATATTAAAGATGAGTGTGTGAGTGTGTGAGAGAGTGAGAGTAAGCTGGAAGGCACCAGCTGCAGTGGTCTGGTAGGCTGGGCTCTGACCCATTTTCAGCAGACAGGAAGCACACGCAGGTTAACCAGCTTAACCACAAATATATTCACATACACACATTTGTGGGACTTACCATTCATTTCTAATGCTCTTAAGGAAATATAATAAATAGGAATATAATAAAAGCATTAATATAACATTAATTTTTACTTTTTACAAATACAAAAAAACAAAAACATACATTTTATAACAACTACATCATTTTGTTTTTTTACATTTATACACAGCATTGGCCAAAAGTGATGCCTGGCCTAGGAAAATCACGTCACCCTTTGTTCAAATATTAAACATATGATTTTGTAAGCATATTGCGTAGTTGTGCTTGGAGCCAATTGTTTTATTTGTGATAACGCAATGAAACATGCCAAATTGGGTGGACATAATTTTTGTCCGGCCTCTCATACAAAAAAAAAAAAAACGGTGAACAAGAGAGAACCAACGAAATACTAATAACTGATTGTAATGAATACGCTCCGTCATGTTCCATCCACCTGTCACCAGAGGTCGCCCGCTCACATCATGGACTCCATACACCACACTACATTTCCCATAAGCCCCTCACCCAGTCACTGATCACCCTGCCAGCTGTAACAGGTTACCTTCACACATGATTCATATCTCACCACTATAAAAGCACCACTCACACACATCCACCTTGCGAAGTATTGTTCTACTGTGACATATCTAAGCGTTTCCCCTGTCTTGTTCAGCCTGTTTCTTGTTTTTTGATGTTTATCTGCCTGCCTCTGACCCTTCGCCTGTATATTTACCACAAGACTGTCTTTTCCCTGCTACTGCTCTTTTGCTATTGAGTTGACCATTGCCTGTCTGACTACGATTGTAATAAAGCTGCGTTTGGATGTCTACCCGCTGACTCGCTCATCGTTACACTGATAATGTTGTAGTCAATGAATACTTTTTCCTGCAAGCTTTTTGCTTTTTCATGCATTTGTATTAGCAAAATAAAACCTGTAGCTTGGCTTTTTTTGGCAAATAATTTTGACAGATAAATACCTTAAGCAAGTTTAGTGTTTTTTTTTCTTCCTATAAATAAATAATAAAATATTTTGATGGGTTAATAGAACTTGTAGGGTCATTAATAAGCATCCCCTTTGGCCACTAGAGTATATACAGGAATATATACATATGTGTGTGTGTATATATATATATATATATATATATATATATATATATATATATATATATATATATATATATGTAGAACCCTTGAAAGAATTGCATCTTTTGACTGCTCAATGCCATGACTGACCAATCAGAATACAGCATTCCAGAGAGAAGTGTTAAAAATATAATCAATCAAACTATGACCACTGTCACAGACACAGACATTTACATACACCCATTATCACATCACATATATAAAATATAAATATATATATATATAATCTACAAATTACCTCTTTGTGTGTACAGAATGGGTTTGTTTCTGTGAAGTTACTCTATTGTGGATTCTACTGAAGTATCAGAGAAAGTGCATCACTCACTACGTTGAAGCAGAAAGAGCCAGAGGCGCTGTAACTGTGCCGGTGCTGCGGCAGCGAACCATGGCTGATCCCACTGAAGTGTCTCCGGATCTCTGCTGAGGAGTGTCTGAGACGAAAGAGAGAGACAAGGATGAAGAGGGTAGAGAGGAAACAGAAATGACAGGTGCAACACTGGATTACTCTGCAGTGAGAGGTATTGTGCAGACACCAGGCGCTTGTTTAGACACTCCTCTCTGTGTGAATGTGTGTGTGACGCAAAGTTACACACACTGAATGAACCTTCCCATCAATTACCTCATACATTACTCCTCATTAAACTCAGTCCCACTCATCAACCTGAAGATAAGTGACTTGCTTAAGGTTACAGTAATAAATCAGAGAGTTGCGTAACCGTGTAGAAATGAATAATCCACCAATACAATCGCAAAGGGCTGTGTTTTCTAAAAGCATCATAGGCTTAAGTAGATAGAACCATTGCCACCAACGGTTTCTACTATCAACTTGGCTCACAATGCTTTTGGAAAACTTAGCCCAGGATGGAGAATTGCCCAATATTTGGCCATTTTGAAATGAAAATGACTCTGTCTGCTTGAATGATGTAAGTGTCCCTCTTTCCAAAGTTTGACAACAGAACTGTCAATAGACAATGTACAATTTCTGCACTCTACTGAAAACTGTTTTTCAACATCAGTGTAAAGACTTACATTCCTTTAAAAAGGTATATTTTTATTCTTTGCATTTTTACATTAATTCTCTCAGAATCAAACCCATGACTTCAGCATTGTTAGCACCATGTTATACAGTTTGAACGTTGTATATCTCAATTTTGAGATATAGCTTAAAGTGAGAGACAGTTTAAAAAATAAAAAAAAAACAGAGTAACAGAGAGAGTAAACAGAGTAAAAAAACTAGTGGAAATTAATTAAATATTTTGTAAAAAAGTTTTTTGGAGAACCAAAAAATGGCTTTCCTATGCAGTGTTGGGGAAAGTTACTTTTAAAAATAATGCATTACAATATTATATTATAATACTTTACTCCCTAAAAAAGCAGCTGTGTTACTTTTTGGAAAATAATGCGTTACCATTACTTTTTTCACCTGGGCTGGGCTTGCTTGTTTATTTTTTAATAATAATAATAAAAATAAAAAAAGTTCAAAAGGATACAATAAAATTACACTAAAATTGAAATGAATAAGCCTCAGGCTGAAGGAAATGCAAATTCACACGTGTACAGTATAGGGCGCACCTGTACAGTACAAACTTTTCAGCTGTGCCGCCATTCTGAACTGGATGCAGGAGGAGAAAGTTCAACACTCTTACTTCAGCAATAAAAACAACAATAAAAAAGAAAATGTACAACTCTACAAATGTAGTGTTTAACTAAAGTCATTTTTGCTCATTCGTATGTTTGAATCGGATCACCAAATGACAGCAGCAAAACATTGGTTAATAAAGTGAGATTAAATACATAAAGTATTTTGTGTTATTTAACATTTAATTTTTGCAGGTTTGCATAATATTCTGAGTTTGTATTTCACCGTTTTTATTAATTTTGAGGAATACTGAATCTATTTTTGCACAAGTATGATGACTAAATGCCTGCTAATATTTAGTCTAGAACTACAATAACCATCATGTTTGCACCGCGTTACTTGCATTACTTCAAAGTAATCCGTTTACGTAACTTCCGTTAATGCATTACCCCAAAACTGCTTCTGTGAAAAACACCCTTTGAAAACTTTATTTTTAAGAGACATCACAGCTCGCTTTCAAGTTATCAGTAACTTAAAATATCCATTTCAACCGCTAGATTTGAATCCACAACACTTGCCAGCCTATCTTCTTAACCATCATTCCAAAGTTGCCCATGATTATTTTTGTTACAGTATACTTATGGTCATACTTATTATCAATGCAGATGACATTTTATTGTCTCTTCAAATATTGACAAAGTAGAGTGTGATATCAAAGACTCCATTGTAAACTTTTGGCTGTGAGGCGAGAGCAACAACGAACCCTTCTGTAAACATGCAGTAATCAGCTTTTGAGAAGCACGCCGTGACATTCCCAAATTAAGCGTGAACTGATTTAGACGCTCTTAATGACACGTTCCCCCATCACCGAACAGGGTGCGCTAATGATGAGTATGTGCATGTGAGCGCAGCGGCACACCTGTGTATCCTAACCACTTTAGGCAAAGTAGAAAAAATAAATAAATAAATAAATCAGGCAGACAGTGTCCCAGATTTCCCCGTCGTGCTGCAGCATCACTGATTAAATGAAAATTCACAGTGTAAATATTACACAGCATGACTGACATTTACTTTGAATTTAGAACACGTACTCTAGGCTAGCCTAGAAATGAATTCAACTCCTAAACATGGTTCACGTTCATGTTATTTTACCTTACCCTACAACCACTGAAGCAGAGACGATACTCATTTTCACAAATCACTTCAGTCACATTCCCACAGAGTCTCAGCCAACAATTCCCACAATGCATCCTGTTTTTCCACCGAACTTCCATTGATATTAAAGGATTCGCCTCAAAAGCGGAGAGGTATTGAATTTGGCAGCCAGCCATCCCGGCTGCAATACAACAGAGTGCTATTGTGCACCCACTTATAAAAAGCCCCAAAAAATGGGTCACCCTTCATAATGCTGTTATGCCCCCCCCCCCCCAAAAACTCATTTCCACAGACTGTGTGTTGTAGTGTAAAAGGGTTCCTGTAATCATTTGCACTTTATTTTCAAGTGTTGTCTAAACAACATTACAAAATCCATCCGTTAAGTCAAAAATGCTGTTGTTCTTGTTTTTCACGACTCTGCCAATACAAAAAAAATGAAAGGCTAGTCTTTCTAGATCCACAAAATCACTACGTTTAACTACTTTAAAAGTCAAGTCTGGGGCAGGACAGCATGCAAATGCTCTAAACAGCGAACAGGTGCGAGTTATCGCATACGGCCTTTCTATATACCACAGAGAGAATACACACAACATGTTCACGATTTGTTGCACGTCCTTACAGAACAAAGGTCAAACTGGTGTAATATCTCACCGAAACGCTACAACATTTTATAAAACCAGTAAAAGGAAAAATCACATTTGTCTATGAGAGCAAAGACAGAATGCTGTTTCACTCATTTACTGCAATAACAGCAGATCTTTTATAGAATAACCAGGCATTCAGTTGCAGTGGGAAGTGTTGAAGAAAAAACAATTAAACATGAAAGGCTGTGATGGGTGGGGGCTCTCCACAAAAATGTTACAGTCTTGGTATGACTGAAATATTCATCACAATAAAATTCGGTGTTATCATGGGGTGTTTTCATGGAGTGTTCTCAGCACTGGAGATAATGACATGGAGTGCAGAGAGAAGAGTCTCAATTTGACCCTTCTCCATCAACTTTGACAGGAGCTGTGATTATAGGGAACATTTCACACAAACAAACACACACGACATGCAAAGAGCTCGCACTTTATGAACAACCGTCTATCTTCTGGAATTATGACTTTTTGATTATGATTACAATGATTACAGATGCTATCTGATGGTAATTGTTTGTATTCTACAGACATTTGGGTCATTTTGACTACTCGACTGATTAATTAAACAGGTACTGAAGTACTTCTGGGAAGTGCTGGAGCAAGTTCTGTCTGTGCTACTTTTTAAATTGCTGGTCACACGTCAAACAGACGCCTATGGTCATTTAGCCATGTCTTGTTTTTCCAGCATCTCGCCACATCAATTTAAAATACATCTGTATGGTTTTTTTTTTTTTTAAATTAAGAATGCACCAATTGACCCGTTGCAAAGACCCGCCCCCTTTAGTTACTGTTGCTTTGTCTGGCAATCCATGTGCTCTCGCGCCACACATCATGTTCTCACACAGTGAAAAATACATTGCGGAGCAAAGAGGACACTGACAACACGTCGACAGACAAGACAGAGCTGGTAACTTTTGATCTGTAACAAAGTTTCAAATTTCAAATATTTTAATTTTTTAAAGAAGTTTAAACAATAAATACCGTATATTGTCTCTTTAATGTGTCGTGACAGATCGCTGTAGCTCCTTCAATCGGCTCGTGAACCACCATCTCTTCATAATAGTTCATTTATAGCATCAAATAAACATCAATGGACATCAGAAGACGTGAGAAAGATGCGAGTACACACAATTTTTCAAGTTCACCAATCCACTAACTTCCTTGACTGCTTTGTCAGACAAAATGTTGGAATTGGGGTTATGATTGGTCAGATCGCCCGTCAATCAAACTGCCTGGAAAGGGACACTTCACCCAAACACGAAAAATGTCAAAGTTAGATTACCAACATAATACAGTTGTGGTGAATAATGTATCACTGTGCCTTTAACTTGGTGCAAAATGATCATCTAAATCTTAAAACAGATGAAATCAATTAAAAATCTAATATCAGCAGATGTCCTTTTCTAGTGTAAATACTGTTGTTCAAAAGTGTGGGGTCAGTACAATTTTTTAATATTTTTATGCAGGCTGCATTTATTTGATCTGAAATGCAATAAAAATAGTAATATTGTGAAATGCTATTACAATTTTTCAATAACTTGCATAACTTTAATATATTTTAAAATGTCATTTATTCCTGTGATATCAAAGCTGAATTTTCAGCATCATTACTCCAGTCAGTATCACATGTTCCCTTAGAAATCATTCTAATGCTGATATGATGCTCAATAAACATTTCTTCTTATTATTATTAATGTAGTATGCAACAGTTGTGATGTTTCATATTTTTGTGGAAACTGATACTTTTTTTTTTTTCTCAAGATTCTTTGATGAATAGAAAGTTCAAAAGAATATCATTTATTTCAAATAGAAATCTTGTTTCACATTATAAATCTTTACTGTCTTTTGGTAAATTTAATCCATACTATCTGAAAATTATGAAGACTGAGGAGTATTAATTTTTTGTCAAAAAAAAAAAAACATACTGACCCCAAACTTTTAAACTCTAGTGCACTATATTGACTTAATTCGAATTAAACTTTCAGTTCAAAGTAATGTAGATAAAATACACATTCAGAAAGAATGCCACGGGAGATACGGTTGTCAATAACCGACAGTGAAATCTTCCGAAAAAAAAATAAAGCAATCAGAAATGAACATTTGTTCTTATTTTCCCCATTATAGATGGAGCACAATGATAAACCCTCTGTAAAACACAAGTACAGCCATGACAGCGACAGCCACATTCCAAAGAGAGCGGACTATGATTGTTTGTCTTAGTTGTCTCAGCAAAGTATGATTGTGGGTCAGGGAGCCTCTTAACAGTATTGTGCAAGAGCACCGCTGTAGTGTGGAACTTCCCTTGAAGGTCAAAATCAGCTGAAGATAACCGAAATTAAAGAACTATTCTCGTGATATGGCGAGCAATTCCTTCAACTAAAGCCTTTCTGCTGACTGAGGGCTTTCGTTTATAGTCTGCCACGTCTCATTACATTCTGTTTTCATCACATTGTCTGTCCTTTAACATTTAGTGTCACTTCTCATTGTGAAATGCGGCTGGAAAAATCAAAGGATCATGAAAAGGACGACGAAAAAAAGAGCAAACAAAAACCCCAGGGCACCCTTCTTCAGAACAAAACACAGCTGTGCTCAGAGGACTTTTCATGTGTGAATGCATCATTCATGCAAATAAATGTGTGGTCACTGAAAATGAGAAGGGATATGGAGGGTGGTGCATGGGCCAGGAGAAATCTGCAGCGTATGTGCTGACGTTTTCCCCGCTTTTCAAAGCTGTCTGCACGAGACCGCACGAGTTCAGCTTGTGCAATACAGCAGCTGCCGCCACAGCAAGTATCAAGCCCCCTGTGGATTGCACTGGTTAGGCTGCACTTGCATGAAAATCTGGGAATCATTCTGATGGCTGACCAGCTCAGGCCTTTTTTAGTGCTTGCTTGGTTTTGTTTTAGAGACACTAAAATCTATATTCCCTATAATCTCTCTTTACCATCGGTGGCCATCAATGAGTCACTCTGAATTTCCTATTGTGTTCTTACAAAGAGGAAGTGAAACGGTGACTGTTAATTACTTAATCATAGTTACCCATTCCTGCCGTGACAACAAATATAAACCTAGCGCAAATGTTGTGCTCTAAGCTATATCTACTAATTTCTTCTTGAAAGGTTTAGATCTACTCATTTTTTATCTCAAAATCTTAAGTTCGCATAGGATTCACATATCTGTATATCAACTCATTTTTTCCTCGAAATCGTACTTATTCATTCAAAATTTTCACTATGTAAAATAGTTACATTTTCCTCTGAGATCGGGTTGGATGGACGGATATTTTTTAAAAACACTAGTCAATACTGATTAGTCATTAAAGGGTTAATTCCCACAAAAAAGAAAGATTTAAAAAAAATTACCTCATGATTTACTCACCCTCGAGTCATCCAAGGTGTATATGATTTTCTTCTTTCAAACGAATACAATCGGAGTTATAATAAATAATGTTTATAATTATCTAAGCTTCATAATAGCAGTGAATAGAGGATGAGATTTCAAGCCCAAAAAAGTGCATCCATCAATCATAAAAGATAACCACACGACTCCAAGGGTTAATAAAATGAAGTGAAGCGTTTGTGTAAGCTTGGACGCCTCTCGCTGTTCAAATAGGGCTCAAAAAATAGGGCTGGGAAACAAAACTCAAGCTCCTCTTCTCTTATATTGAAATTCTTGTTTTAGACTTCTAATTTGTGAGAGGTGTTTCGTTTTTGCTCTATCCTCTGCACTTCCGCATTTATAAATACATCATGTGTCGGGTCAGAGTTAACTCTTTCGGCGCAAATCAATGCGTAAAGCAGTCTGTCTGAAGCTGATTGTAGTTTTTAAAGTTTTAAATATGTTTTTTTTTTTTTTTTTTTTTCACAAACGCATCGCTTTGCTTTAGCCGTGTGGATCTCGTGATGGATGGATGCACTTTTTTGGGCTTCAAAAATCTCATCCTCTATTCACTGCCATTATAAAGCTTAGATGAGCCAGGATATTATTTAATATAACTCCGATCGTATTCGTCTGAAATAATGAAGTCATGTACACCTAGGATGGCTTGAGGGTGAGTAAATCATGGGGAAATTTTCATTTTTGGGTGTAAAGATTGTATTTAACACAGTTATTAAATTATTAGTGTAGAAATTAATTTCAAGTTACTTTAAGATGATGGCAAAGGTAATCTAAATGCAAAAATAATGAGCTGCACAATGAAACATCCATCGTTACCAATATGGTACCGATATATTGTGTACAATCTTTTCATGTACTTTCTTTGCTTTCCATCTGTTTCCAAACACAAACGAGGATATCAAATTCTGATCCCAATCCAGCATGATAACAATTGTGCTGATACAGGACGCTACTGGACAAGAAACACTGTTTTTCAACTTTGACAAAACCATTGAGTGAGATACCGAAGAAAACATACACAGTGCTCAGACAGCAGCTGGGAGTCCAGTGCACACCTGCAGCATCTGTATTACCGGTCCAAAAGCTTAACCAATATGCTTCAACCACCATGGAACGGTGGCCATAGTTACAACTAAGAAAGCACAAAATCTGTGAGTTCCTCAGAAAAACTAGTGGTTTAAACACACAATGTGACTAAAAGCAAAATAAATCAGCTTATTAATTTCACAAATGCCTGAGGATGGACTCTGCTGCATGATTCCCATAATCTGCAGAAGCAAATGTAGTGTGGCATATGACAGTTGTGCTATGAATGAACCTTTGTGTGCCTGTGTGACAAACTCACAAGACAGAATACGGATCATTACCCTGTATATGAGCCTTTTGTTCCCTTTGTTTTAATACCGGACTCCCTTCTTCCACTATGTCCTTAAATTCATTTCCTCCCCACCTGTTGTGCGATAAAACAGGAACAATACAAACTTCCACTTTAACTTGACAGCTAACCGGTCAATTCTGAGCTGTAATAAGCAGATGAGAGAAGGGGGAGGAAATGATCAAATAGTCATGAGCTCCAATTTTAGAATTACACGGAAATGAACAAAAATTGCTCTGAACAGCATTGCTGTTCTCTTTCTTTCATTCGTACTTTCTTTTAGCCTGAAGGGGTTATGAAGCATATGAACTTCAATAACTTTCACAGCACAGATGTATCTGAATGTAGACCATCTGTATACTGAAAGTGACAGGCTGCTATTAATACTGCAGTTCAAAACTAATTTGATACAATGTTAAAAATGAAGTTTCCAAAAGGGGGATGTCATAGCAATGCCACAGATGAACCATTTTGGGTTCCCCTGAGAAGCTTTCAGTGAAAAGTTCTTAAATGAATAGGGTTTTTTTTAGTGTGAAGAACATTTTATAATCTAAAGAACATTTTTACACTAAAAAAAGAGAACATTTTTTGCAAGAGGAGTGTATGAGATTTTGTAGATATGTCTTTTTAAGACTGAATGAGATTTCCATACTAAACAAAACATTAAGAATGCTGTATCAACGCTATAACTCGTGAACTTCTCTTTAATGTCACATAGCAATAATTGATAAGACTCACAAGACTATCAAGTCTAATGGTGCCAGACTTGTAGTTTATCCCAAACGTGTAGCTGCCTGTTCCGGAATTCACCCAAACTCCCAGTAGATTTAACACTGACTGCAGACAGACAAACACACAGCTCCAAAAGTCAGCTCAGCTTCCCTGGGATCAGTCAGTGCACGAGCTATGAGCTCCAGCCGAAGGAAATGAACATTACCTGTTGATTTTGAGAGCGAATGCTCTGCGCTCTGACGCTGGCAGAGAAGCCATGCGAGTCTGATGTCAGTCCACTCAGAGCCGCGGACAGCAGGACGGAGCGGGGATGATCGCCGACGGCATCGCAAGCCTCATCTTCGTGGTATCAGTGGCTTTGCTGGGCGGAAACTTCCGCATTTTAACTTCAACCCAAACAGAGTGGATTTACTAGAGTGAGTGAGAGAGAGAGAGAGAGAGAGAGAAAGAGTGTGTGTGTGAGAGAGAGAGAGAGAGAGAGAGAGAAAGAGAGAGAGACTAAACGATGTTATGAAGATTAAGACTGGGTTTGCTTGATAAACAAGAGGGTTTAAATGGGTGACGACAGATAGCAGGACATCATAAACACAAGTGCCGGTTTACTTGAATATATGAATAACCCATGATGACTAGATATCTTTTTTATCGTCAGTTCACATAGTAAATATATGTTCAGTTCATAAAAATATGTTAAATTAAATATTGTTGTTAAAATTATTTTATTGTTATTGTATTGTGATATGTGACGAATAAGTGCAAGTCTGCAGTCAGACCCTTGACACTGGTCAAGCTGCTGTCTTGTAGTCAGAAAGATGTGAAATGGGACAACTGCGACCCCTGTCGACCGTGAAATGCGCTGCAACAATTCATTTCTTGTTAAATAAGCTAATTGTATTATTTTGAATTGGCTTTCATTTTTTATTTTATTTTTATTTTTTTATTTAATTTTGATTTTAGTTTTGTTTGTTATGTGATTTTGTCATTTATGTTTGTTTAGTTTTGATTTTATTTCCATTTTAGATTTAGTAATTTAATAATTCAACTGTCAAGGAAAATATGATATTTTTTATCGAATTGTTTGTATATTAAGTTAAATACATTAAATAAACCGTGAAAATGTTCAACACAGCAGTTTTACCATTCACATCAAGTGCGTAAAATTCAATCCGTTTTTAAATAGGAACTCTCACTGCAAGTCAAGGCGCAGGTCGGACCGTGATTACAGACACACAGCAAATCGCCCCTCAATGAACTATTGCGTTTTTTATTACAAACTGCGCGACAGGTCGCACTCTGCAAGTCACATGTTATAGGAATACTTAATCTAAGAGCTCGTATTTCGTAAAGTGTAAGTTGCTTTTTGTTTACGTTTATAAGCTTCGGAATGAATCCATGGCGCTTGTAGAAGTCTAGCGGTGCCAAACCGCTTTGTATTGACAGCCAAAATGACAGTGTCTCTGATATCAGAGTTCTTATCTGTCAAACATGGTGAAATATGCTAATATCAAGTTTATGTTCGACCTACCCTGAGTAATCTTATCACTGAAGAATGAATATGCATTTATATATAACCTGCTTTAATCTGAACTCCAATTTGTGTGTTTCTAGATTCTCTTTAGTTCAAAAGCTCTCAGCAATGGAGGAGGAGGATGAGTGTCCAGAGTTAGTTCCCATCAAGGAGAAGCCCACAGGACCCACAGCTCAGATACCGGTTACCATCATCACTGGATACTTGGGTCAGCTTTTAAGCAGTGACCATGTCTAAATCACTCCCAAGTGCATAGAAAAAGCATACAAAACCATTTGTTTTGTTTTTTTACTTAAAAATATGATTCATGTATAGTTTTATCGTAAAATATACTCTATAATTTGCAAGTGCATGTTATTATAATTTAAGAAATATAATTTTACTCCCAGTGGCTTAACTTTATTTCTTTCTTTTCCACATACAGGTGCGGGGAAGACAACACTTTTGAACTACATATTAACAGAGCAACATAATAAACGAATAGCTGTCATACTTAATGAATTTGGTGAAGGTAAGTTATAAAACTGACAAACAAACAATTAAGCGATCAAAAAACCTCTAGTGTAGTTCTTATGCTTAGAATGTTTTATTTTTTGATGTTATCTATCTTCTTGACAGTCCCTCTGGAATTTTTACTATCATGACCAGAAGAGGGCAGCAAATTCATTCCCTATTTCCTCAATCAGTGCAGTAGAGTAGTAGGACCTTAATGCATGTCAAGGACCCCCAATTTCATTGTGATTTGGTCTCTCTAACGTGTTTATCTATTTGGATGTTCCATAAATATACCATAATGATTTTGCTATATTTTTGCACAGAGAAGTTACACAGAGCTTGAATCTCTCCTGCAGGCAGTGCTCTGGAGAAGTCTCTAGCTGTGAGTCAAGCAGGAGAGCTCTACGAGGAGTGGTTGGAGCTGAGGAACGGCTGCCTGTGCTGCTCTGTAAAGTACGGCCATTCAGACTACCTCTAAATACAGGGAAAATCTGTTTATAAAGTATATGGGGGAATGTAGTGTGTGTGTTTCCTGTAGCTGTGTGAAGAATAAATACAGTTCTGGATCTGGACCCCACAACTATTGTTGGACTTTTAAGATGGATTTAATGTAAACCTACTACTTCTGCTTATCCATTACATTCCAGTGACTAAACAACTTTCGTCCTTGTTGTAACTACTCAATGTGATCCGCAACACAAAATTGAGTCGTCGGAAATACTGGTTAACTGGGTTTTATTTTGTTTTTGTTTTTTATTTTAGTTACTGTCTGATGTTGGGTCATGAACATGCCTGCATAGTTTTGACATTCTTAGGTGTTATGAAATGACGGTACAAAATGTCTGACAATTTTGATGTTCGCAGGTCAAATATCTATGGAAGCCAATTTCTGCCAATTAAAAAATAAAATAAAAAGAAGATTGCAACTTCTTATCTCACAATATTGACTTTTTTTCACAGAATTGTGAGATATAAACTCGTAATTGCAAGTTATAAAGTCGCAATTACGAGAATTCTGACTTTTTTTATATATCGCATTCTGACTTTATAACTCGCAATTGACCCTTCGCAAAACCCGCCCCCTGTTGCAATGCCTGACAACCCATGCGCTCTCACGCCACACATCATGTTCTCCTGCAGTGAAAAATACATCGCGGAGCAAACAGGACACTGACAACATATGAAACAGTTTCGTATTTAAAATATTGTAATTTTTTAAAGCAGTTTAAACTCTAAATACCGTACAGTGGCTCCTTAATGTGTCGTGACAGATCCTTCAAACGGCTCGTGAACCGATCTTCTCTTCATACTAGTTCATTTATAGCATCAAACAAACATGAATGAACATCAGAAGGAATGTTGTTTCGACCGCGGAAAGATGCGAGTACGCACAATATTTCAAGGTAACCAACGTTAATCTACTATAGGCTACTCCCTGACGGCTTTGTCAGATGGCGGATTCGGCGTTATCATTGGTTAGATCACCTGTCAATCAAACTGTTTGTGAAGGGTCAATTCTGTGAAAAAAAAGCCATATTTTTCAAAATTCACTTTTTTTTTTTAAACAAATGGTTCAAAATAATTTACTCTCATGTTTAGTTTTGTTGTGATGCATGAGAAGTATTAATATTAAACATTTACTGTTTTTACCTGATTTTTTTCATCATGTGATCTTTCATTAATTGTATTGAATCCAATTAGGCTCAATTTGATCCGCAACATAAGAATTGTACCCAGAATTCGAACATAACTACTACTGTGTGATAAAAAATAATTGTTTAGGGTCAGTAAGAGGTTTACAGCATAGATAAGAAATGTTACTTGAGCTTCAAATCGACGTATTAGAATGATTTCTGCAGCATCACATGACATTGAAGCATTTTGCAATATATTAAAATAGAAATTTGTCATTTTAAATGTTAACAATATTTACAATTTACAAACTTTTGAGGGTAGTGTATTCTTGCATATATTAATTTATGTCAGATAATACATTATCATCCCCCCTTGCTTTTACAGAGACAATGGTTTAAAAGCTATTGAAAATCTAATGGAGAAGAAAGGAAAATTTGACTACATCCTTCTAGAGACAACCGGATTGGCAGATCCAGGTATTTCATGTGCACCAGCAGACACTTCTTTGAAACACAACACATTTCCTTGTTATGATAGCTAATGCATCCATTGGCCAGCTTGCTCAAATGTTGTCATCTGTTACCTTTTGTATGGGAGACTTCCATATGTTACATCCATGTTTACACAGATTCTTAGATTATGCAACATTTTATGGCTTAGATTTAATTAAATTTTAAGGAGTCGATAACTAGACTACCCTGTCTTAGTCCTCACTAACATTTAGCTTTTAAATATAACATAATTTTTTTTTAATTTGCAAGACAATTTAGACATCTTTGTGAATGGCGATTTTTCTCCTACATTGCGAAATGCAATATAAAGCAATTGAGAGTGAAACTGAGATCAATGGAAAGGCAGGAAGGGTCAGCATCTCTGCAACCAGCCTGCGTACATGAGTGACGGATGTCAAGGGCCCGTGGCGTGCAGGACCCTCAGAGCTCAGACACAAGCCCCTCTTCACTGCTCTGCACTGTCATTGGCTGAGACAGGCCTGTCACTCCTGGGGGCCTCAGGGGGATAAGCCCCTCCTCTTCCTCATAAGATGCTTGTGGGCTGAATGGGTTATGTTTCTGATGTCTTTCAAGAACATTGCCTTCATTACACTTCTATCAAATATTTATTGTGCTTTCTTATTCTACCTTGACAGTTTGACAAAACTCCATTATGTGAACAAGATGGCCTCAAATTGTAGCATGAAAGTGTGAAATAACTTTTGCAGGAAAAGTTGGAAAACATGGAAACAAACAAAATTTACCTTGTAGTTGAAAAATTTTAAGCCATCCATAAAATTTAGTTATGCATTTTAAAACGCATACCTACACCCACAAACCGCTTAAGTTGTGAGTTTTAAGGCAAGACAGTGTTCAATAACTTGGTAAACATGGCAAATCCTATGCTTAAATAAATAAAGCATAGAATGTAACCAAATTTTATATATGTAAATATATAATTTATAATATATATATATATATATATATATATAATTAAGATTTTGTACAAATTTATTTATGTTTTCCAAACCAGGTGCAGTTGCTTCCATGTTCTGGGTTGATGCAGAATTAGGGAGTGATGTCTACCTAGATGGTAAGAACACAAACTACTGAATTCTGCATCATTAGAAGTCATTAATGGTGTGCCTGTCAATATGATGCTGTTTCTCCATCTCCCACGTAGGTATTGTAACGGTTATAGATGCTAAATTTGGGATGCAGGTAAGTTGCTGATCCACACATTAATGCATGGATTCTATGCATCAACTTGTGTTGCATAAACAGTTAATGCTAGTGAACTATTTTAACTATTAAAAGGTTCACCGAAAAAGGAAAATTCTGTCATTAATTACTCGCGCTCATGTCGTTCCAAACCCATAACTTTCATTCATCTTTGGAACACGAATGAAGATATTTTTTTTATGAAATTTAAGAGATATATGCCCCTCCATTGACTACACAACTGCTATTTTGATGCATCAAAAAGAGATCGTAAAACTTGCAACTTCTTATCTCACAATTCTGACCTTTTTTTCACAGAATTGTGAGATATACTCGTAATTGCGAGTTATAAAGTCAGAATTGTGAGATAAAAAGTCGCCATTACAAGTTATAAAGTCAGAATTCTGACTTTTTTTATATATCGCATTCTGACTTTATAACTCGCAATTGACCCTTCGCAAAACCCGCCCCCTTTGCAATGCCCGACAACCCATGCTCTCTCACGCCACACATCATGTTCTCCTGCAGTGAAAAATACATCGCGGAGCAAACAGGACACTGACAACATATGAAACAGTTTCATATTTAAAATATTGTAATTTTTTTAAAGCAGTTTAAACACTAAATATCGTACAGTGGCTCCTTAATGTGAACCGATCTTCTCTTCATGCTAGTTCATTTATAGCATCAAATAAACATGAATGAACATCAGAAGGAATGTTGTTTCAACCGCAGAAAGACGTGAATACACACAATATTTCAAGTTAAGCAACGTTAATCTACTATAGGCTACTCCCTGACGGCTTTGTCGGATAAGATGGCTAAAAACTCAAAAAAAAAAAAAATTCGTCTTAAAATAAACAGCAAATTAAAAAAATAGGTTAATAATTTCTAAATTATAAGAAAGTTAAAACCTTCTTAATAAATTATTACATTGTCTAATACACTTATACAGAGTTATCTCTTTGCTTCAAATGGTCCATGTTACTTGAAAGCATTATGTTTACTTGGTCTCTACAGAAAAAAACATTTAATCTTCCACGTATTGTATTTGTATCCCAGTAAAAGGTCTCCCCCCTTGCCGTTCCTCTTCACACTTCAGGCCGGGACCAGGACAGTGGTACTGACACCTGGATAATAGGCTGCTATTTAGTGGTGTCAGTCTTGGCAAGTCAGTCTTTTTATTGCAGAGGTTGCACCTCTCGGCACTGCGGCCCTCAGGGGTTCTGCGAGCGCCTGTTGAGGTGAAGACAGGGGTGAGCTTGATGGAAACCAAAGAAATAATGGAAATCAAGGCAAATCACTCTAATGGGCCTGTCACCCTTTGTCCTGATCTTTCATTGTCACTTGATATATTCATCCATATAAGAGATACTTTAGGGTGTGGGGGGGCCCCAGGTGAGGTGTCTCCTCTCAGGGTTTGACTTTTAGAGACATGCCCATCAGGTGCTCTTGTTTTCCTTGATCTCTGCCAGTCGGTTTGAAATTTGTGCAGACAGATGATGAGGCTTGTCGTGCTCCCAGAGCTCAGTGTTATTACATATTGAACACAGACAATAAGACATCCCTCCTTCCAGTCAGCAGAGACGACTGGCAACATGTAGAATGAAAGAAATTGGATTGTGTTCAATAAGCAAACTGTTCAGAAGTTATAATATCATGGAAATTGGATTTCTTTTAGTGAGTTTGCATCTTGTAATCGCAAACTTGTCAGTTTGCTCATCTGCTCTGATGTTAAAGACATATTGTCAAGAAGGAAGCTGTACAGAACAGAAATTTTTAAGTATACAGAACCCAATGAGACATTAAATGTTATTATCGTTCTGTTACTAGATACTCTAGATGATATAGTTTCGACTCTGAATTATGGTTGCATGAGCTGCTTTCAGAGCTGCCATAAAATAGCCAATATTACACAATATTACACCTGTGTCTGCGTATCACTTAAATATTATATGCTTTGGCTTGTGTGGCTTGAATAGTTGTTACAACTATAAGTAGCTTACATTAGTGAACTATTTTACCTATTAAGAATTATTTGTTTTGATTCATATTATCTGTAAAGTTAACTGTTTATTTCACGTTAGCATAACATATCATTCTAAAAGCAATAAGCCACTCAATGCAACTTCACCTTGGTTAAAATATTTTTAGGACAATATTTGGCCGAGATACAACTAGTCTGAATCTGAGGGTGCAAAAAAATCTAAATATTGAGAAAATTTGCTTTTAAAGTTGTCCAAATGAAGTCCTTAGCCATGCATATCCATTCACAAAAATGTTTTTTTTAATAACATATAATTACGTTAGGAAATTTACAAAATATCTTCTTTATTTAATATCCTAATGATTTTTGGCATAAAAGAAAAATGTGCACTATGAAAAAATTGATATTCATTTTAAATTTTGAAAAAGATGACATTTAAGAATGTTATTATTATGTTATTATTATATTCAGCTGAGAACCAATATGGTTCTGATATGTTGTCCGTCCCTGAATTATTTTATTATAATCAAAATAAAATACTACAAAACTTGTATGATTTAAGCTGTTTGTTGTTGTAGTAGTTGTTTTGTATGTGTTATGTGTTAATCATTCTGTCATTTCCTATTTATCTTGTAGCATCTAACAGAAGAAAAGCCAGAGGGTCTTATCAATGAAGCTGCCAGGTAAACTCTTATTTGATTCATTAATATCCTCCTGAGACCCAGCCGTAGACTTTTGTCCCCTGTAGAGGACATTATATTTTAGTGAATTTCTCTGAGACCCTACATGTCACAGTTTCAAAGAGCACATTCAGAGATTTTCAGAGATACTAAATGTTTGGAGGTTTGACCATGACAACTCACTAACCTTGGCCTTCAAAATGGCCGAATTTAGCATTCTAATGGAATTATATTATTTTGTAATTATCATTTAAATCGGACTAATTTTCAGATTTTTTTTGTTGTAGATGAGCGTCTTTTCTGAAATAGGGCATCGATTTCATACATGTCCTCTGTAGGGGACACCAGGACTTAGAGCATGTTTATCAGCCATTTTGGGGAGAAGTAACAAGTGAACAGGGAAAGAAATAATAAATCAATAATATTCCTATGAAATATGAGATATTCTTATGAAAATGTTACCAAGTTATTACTCCCATTATTACACTTCTTTTTTCATTGCATGTTGCCCCGAGAACACATTAATATGCAAATTAGATACATTGTATAGAATGGGAAAACCCATGTTTACACATATTTTGTAAAAAGTAAAATAGTAGGCCCTATATCAAATCATTCTGTTATATCTTTCATAACATAGTTGAGAATAATCTTTATATAAAGTTTAGTTTAAAATTTTTTTTTTGCCTATAGTGTCTGAAGAGAACATAGGATAAAATTTGAACAAAATATCTTATTTAAAAAAAAATAATAATAATAATAAAAATCTTGTGCTCCAAACAATGTAAGGACAAAATAAAACTTTTTCTGGATCTCAGGAAAATATATAAATACAGTGTTAGTAGTGCTGGGTAGTAACTGGTTACATGTAATCTGGATCACGTAATCAGATTCCAAAAAATAAGTACTTGTAATTAGATTATATTACGTTTTAAAATACTCGTAACTAAACTACTTTTCTATTGATTTCATGATTACATTTATTCACACAATGGCAGTAAATCATTCATACTTTATTTGATTGAATTTGATTCTCCCTAATTGAATGAATGAATGAATTTGTTTCTCAGTAATTCTTTTTTCATCTTTTAAATTTTTCTTTCTAAGAAAGTCTACCACTTTTATATCAAAATGGTACAAGATTATCCTATTCAATCCAATGCGATAAACAAGGTCAAAAGTAATCTAAAAGTAACAAAGTAGTAGTCAGATTATATTACCTAAAATGGATTACTTTACTAACTGCAATTTTTGCCATTTAATTTGGAATCAGTAACTGATTACAGTTTTTAAGTAATCTAGCCAGCACTGGGTGTTAGGGAAAAAAAGTTAGAAGTCTTCAACATTACGATAAATGAAATCATTATACATCATACAGTTCTATAAGAATCCAGAGGCCATTTTTTCCCCAATCACACCCGTTTTTTTTTCTCCTCTTGTGTGGTCTTTCAAAATACTATTTGTGACTATTATCTCTATTAAACATTACAGCTGGTGCTAATGTTTGTGCGAAAACATATCCGATTCCTCCACCTCACCTGCTGCAGTCGGAGTGTTTTTGTTGGGATTCTGAGGCATGTCGGAATGTTCACAAGTGTCAGAGGCCATAAAAACCGCTTCTGCTCTCTGTTTGTGTTTTCTTACCTCGCAAAATGGTGGCGCCTTTTGAGTATGGCACGAACCGTGCCACCCACACACGACTCAACAACAGGCAGGGGGATGGATGAAACACAACAAAGAGTGTTTACACACTTACACACACACATTTAGATACAAAAGGAGAGTGGGACATTGAACACGAGCAATAAAGAGAGTGACAAAAGAGAGAGAGAATGGGACGAGTTGTTCTCGTACTGTATTGTTCTATTGATGTATTATACGACTGTAATCACACATACTTGCGTACAGCAACTGAAGATGCACATAGAAGCAATTTGTTTTTTATGACGAATAATCCATATGCGACCCTCTGAGGTGTCGTCTGCCTTTGTCTCATACAGGTTTAGGAAAGATGGGCAGCATTTATCGGGTGATTGTGAATGGTGCTGAATTCTGCTCTCTTTTTTTAGGCAGATAGCTCTTGCTGATCTGACCATCATCAATAAGACTGATCTAGTGAAGGAGACTGAGCTGGTGCAGCTCAGAGATACTGTGAGGTGAGAACTGTCAACTTTTATGTTCTCCTATATGTTCTTATTAGGGATGTACTGATATTAGAGTTCTGGCTGGTAATGATTTTTACCAATAAATGGGCGATATTGAAATTTTGTTCTTGAATTTTTAAAATTGTTTTAATAATAATAATAATAATAATTAAAAAATACTGACAACCAAAATCAATTATTTTAAATGAATTTGGACATTCAAAAATAGAAATTCATTTTGATATTTGCTAAAAATTAACAGTGTTATTAAAGGAATAATTAAGTTTTTTTTATGCTCACCAAGGCTGCATGTGTTTGATCAAAAATACAGCAAAAACAGTATTATTGTGAAATATTATTACATGTTAAAATAACATTTATATTTGAATATATGTTAAAATGTAATTTATTCCTAAAGCTGAATTTTCAGCATCATTACTCCAGTCTTCAGTGTCACATGATCCTTTAGAAATCATTCTGATTTTGGTTTAGTGCTCAATTATTGATGCTCAATCATTCTCCAATCATTCAATCATCATCATTAATATTATAATCAATGTTGAAAGTAGTTTTTGCTGCTTAATATTTTTGTGGAAACCTTTTTTTTCAGGATACTTGGATTAATTGAACAGCACTTCTAAAAAAAACAGCATTCATTTGAAATAGAAATCTTTTGTAATGTTATAAATGTTACTTTACTCTCACTTGAAACAATTAAATGCATCCTTGTTGAAAAAAATAATCGATTTTTTAAAAAGATCTTACCTCAAACTTGTAAATGATAGTGTATCATGGTTTCCACAAAATATTAAGCACCACAACAGTTTTCTTGATAAAAAAAAGAAATGTTTTTTGAGCACCAAAGGAGAATATTAGATTGATTTTTGAAGGATCATGTGACACTGAAGACTGGAGTAATGATGCATAAAATTTAGCTTTGCATCACAGGAATAATTAATATTTTATCAAATATATTCAATAAAAAAAAGATAAAGTACATTTTAAAAATATTGTTTTACTGTATTTTTGATCAAATAAATTCAGTTTTGGTGAGCATAAGAGACTACTTATTTCAATTTTTTTTCCACCAGTGAATGTAATTCAACAAATTCTGGTGTCTGTTAATATGTTACAAATGTATTATGGTAAAGACATTAACATTTTTATTAATTATAATTGGTGCTTGCTTAGGCATATCACTCTTACTTAGAGTTAGGGTTAGGGATTTGAGTCCACTAACTCAAAGTATTAAACTTTGCAGTGTACTATTACTTTTTAAGCAATTTTCTTATGATTTTTGCATAGTGAACAACAACAAAAAATCTTAAACTTGCTTTTAAGGAGGTACCAGATTCATATCTAGCTACCTGAATATGTTAATAAGTCTTGAGGGTAAACTCATTTGACTTTCAGAAATGAGTAAAAACCACACCTAGCCACATCCTGACAACCAAACATAACACCTTAGCATTGTAATGCTGACCTTTGTATTTCTCACATTTGCCTCAGAAACTGTAAAATTTAGTTGTATTGATATCTTTATAGATGTCTTTGAGTTTGTTTTACATGTGCTCTGTCTTCTTCATTGCAGATCAATAAATGGGCTCGTAAAGATTTTGGAGACACAAAAATCCAGGTGAGGTGATATGCAGAAACCACCAACACAACATGCACTTTTTCTGATCTATGGTAAAAATAGTGTGCGTATTATACAACGTTTTTAAGCCGTTTCAAACTTTCTTTTTATATAAAATATTGATGAATTAAAAAATATACTGTTAAGACATTTAAAGCAGTTATATTGTAAGACCTGTAATCTGATGTGTAGACTACTGTAAAAAAAAAAAGGGTTAGTAATTTGTTTTTAATATTTTTGAAAGAAGTTACTTATGTTCACCTAGGCTGCATTTATTTGATGAAAATGACAGTAAAAATAGAAATATTGTGAAATATTATTACAGTTTAAAATAACTTTTTTATTTGAATATATGTTAAAATAAAATGTATTCCTGTGATGGCAAAGCTGAATTTTTAGCATTACTCCAGTCACATGATCTTTTAGAAATCATTCTAATATGCTGATCTGATGCTCAAGAAACATTTCTTAATATTATCAATGTCAAAAATGGTTTTCCTGCTAATATTTTTGTGGAAATATTTTTATGAATAGAAAGAGAAGTCCATGTTCAAATATTTTCATTAATTGAAAAAAAAGATTTCAGCATTTTTTAGGCTTTTCCTACCATTAAGGCACTCTTAATCTTCTTATGATGACATCAAAAACAGACAAATTATTTCTATATAAATACAAATGAAGTGTATTTTCCTTTCTCTTAGGGTTGATCTGTCTCAAGTATTAGATTTACATTCTTTTGATACCAAAGATGGCACAAGGTAAGTGTTTTTTAAAGAATACTTGCAACAATTAGAGTGCTTGATTCTTACTGAAAGTATAGTAGCGATTCTGTTGGGCAGTATTTTTTCCCAAGGGATTTTGTGCATCCGCCGAGGATCAAACACTCCATTAGCTCATGCTAATGTTGATGACTTACACAAAAACAAAAAATGAAACACCCTTTATAAGAGTAATTACAGTGAGACAGAGTAAATATGAATGGCTCAGCCCAGCTGCAGAGGATTATAGCCGGTGTCTCCAGTAAAGGTACAGAAGCACATCAACACAGACTGCCTTTCAGCCCTGACTGTGGCCCATTTGCCCCCCTCAGCACAGGCTGCTTGTCTGGGATGACCCCCCTCTGGTCTTCTGCCCGACGAATAATCCACAGAGCTACGTTTGCCCTCCCCGAGGGGTCAGAGCCCGCTCTCCCGCTCCCTCACACGCTTTCTTCTTCTTTCTTTCTGTTTTAAGCTCAATCTTACTGTTACTAAACCCAAAAGCTTCTCCGCATCACACCAGCACCGGGATTAGGGGCCGTCAGTGTAGTCAAACCCTTTGAAAGGTTTTAGCTAAGACTGTACATCTGTCTGATGCATTTGGGTATGTAAGAGGATGTTGTTTATTGAAGGTATTTGACATCAATCAATGCGCTTGTTTCACATTTAAATGTCTTGAAATCTTGTGTTCTACAGGTTGGCTGAAAAGCTGCAGCTGGTAAAAACAAGCCAACCACATCTAGACAAGGTGAAGATGTCTTGTTTTAGGGCATTTTGTATTGGCGTATTGAATATTTTTCACGTCTGAGGAAAAAACAATTCAGCTTCTATTTCTATAAGGATCATCTTGGGGTTTGTTTAAACTAGGAGCTTCATTAAATGTTAAATGTCATCAACTTCCCCCTATTCTTGAACCAAACTCTCCATAGGAGCTAATATTAGATGGGTCACTTTCCCGCATCCAACCAGTCTGTCCCACCCTCCCCCTTCAGAGCCAAGCTTCACTGCTCTTTTCATGTAAATGAGAGCCCTGTTTTCTCTTGTTATTCCAAAAGAAAAAAGGAAGTGTGTAACTTTTAGCACAGACAAACAATGGTTTAAGTATCTGTAAAGGGCCTATGTAATGCCCCAGAGAACTACAGCAGAATGGGCGCTAAAGTAGTGCAAGTGTTTAACACTAAGGGGAAATTCATTCAAGTGTTGTATTGATGCTTTTAAAGATAAAGGCTTTATTAGAAATGTTTTGGTATAAAAACAGAAATCCCTTATAAATTTCTGCTGCCTTTTGTGGCATAAAATCCACTTGATAGCACAACAAATGCTGCATTCTCACACAAATGTCCCTTTTTAAAAAATAAATTAATACTTTTATTCAGCAAGGATGCATTAAATTGATCAAAAGTGAAGGTATTTATAATATTACAAAAGATTTCTATTTCAAATAAATGCTGTTCTTTTTAACTTTCTATTAATCAACGAATCCTGAAAAAAATGCGTTGTAGCCCAACTGTTTTTAACAGTGATGCAAATTAGTATGATTTCTGAAGGATCATGTGACACTGAAGGCTGTTGAAAATTCAGCTTTACCATCACAGGAAGAAATTACATTTTAAAATATATTCAAATAGAAATCTGTCATTTTAAATTGTAATAATATTTCACAATACATTTCACATTACTATTTTTACTGGTGTCGTCTTTCAAAAATATTATAAAATCTTACCGACTCCAAACTTTTGAATGATCGTGTACAGTGTATTTGTAATATACCTTGACTCGTTTGAAAATGGAAAATTTGGTCATGGAATTTATTAATGTTTGGGTTATGTATTTGCTTTATTTCAGAGTATGCTGACTGTAACGTTTGAAGTACCTGGCAGTGTGTCAGAAGACCTTCTAAACATATTCATTCAGGTACAAATACATATTACTTATTTACACCTTTACCAAATGTCTTAAAGTGTGCATAATGTATGCAAAATGTATGTAATGTGTTTTTTTTAGAGAAATGAAAAAACATTTTTTCTGTAGAACCTCTTATGGGAGAAGATATTTAAGAACAAAGCAGGATTGGCGATGGCAGTTATCCGGTTAAAGGTGAGGATACAGTCATCAGTATATTCTTTCATTATGTCACATGCCAAATAATCATGACTTCTGTGAAGAAGCATTGAATTTGTATATAACATGTACAAGCACTATAATGTTAATCAAATCTGTTCTCAGTGTAAATGATGTGTTTTGTGGCAGGGGATCTTCTCCATCCAGCAAAAACAGAAGAAGGTGATGTTGCAGGGGGTCCATGAGCTTTATGAGCTGGAAGAGACTCCGGAGTTCTGGGCAGATCACGAGACCAGACTCAACCGACTCGTCTTCATAGGTGAGATTAAGTGCTTCCGGATATTAAGATAAATGCCTGTATAGAACACTCTGTAAAATGACTAATGATTAATCTCTTCTTCAGGTCGAAACCTTGATGGCGAGATTCTGAAGGAAGAGTTCATTTCAGCTGTGTCAAATAAAGACAGCGTGGAGTAGATGATGCCTGACTGAAATTGTGCACAATCTACCAGGCAAACCATACAACACCAACAACCTCTATCTCATAAGACATTTGTGAAATCACTGAAAATGCAGCTGTTTTGGTTTGCAACCCACAGGGAGTTTGCAAATCATGCTGCAGCTTAAAAGGTGCTTATCATGCTCCATGTTTTAAATGAAAAATCTGACACTTACTTCTCTTAAACGTGAAGAACGTGTACTAAAAATCCTTTAAGCCTCTCTATGCCACATTTCAAACCTGTAAAATTTACTGATATGTCTTAAACACAAATTGTAATTTATTTCACATTTACATTATTATTTTTCTCCGTGTCTGGAAATGCATTATATTTTGGAACTAGCAAAAAAACCCTAGTATGTTGTTATTTAAACAATTCATTTGGGTGATCAGTCACTAATCATTTCACTTTGGCTTTTTCACAGTGTAAAGTGTAAAATAACATTAACGAGTAAAATAAATGTAGTCTTGAGTTACTTGGCTTACTCTTCTAATGTGTTAAATTTGTGTCTTTTTTCAATGTGAGAACCATCTTTATAAGCACCCACTTAACACTTTCTGTGACGAGGCGAAAAATGGCTGTTAAACAAACATCGCGAAAATTGGTTGGCAGTTTACTTTTTGTTGAGTGTCTCTAGTGGAACATACATTATGATAATTAAGAAAAAGAATTAAGTTATAAATGAATACACTGAATGCCGCTTTAGGTAAATGCATAAATGTAAGTTCTTGACATAAAAAAAGTTAACAAAGTATGCCACAAATTTCATTATTGATTCACTAATGTATGTTGCTCTAATTTTTTATATATATTTTTTTCTTTTTATATACAAAATGTATGTGCGTGTATTTAGTAATGTGATTGCAACTGTAGTAAGAAATATTTTAATACAATTAATCACTATAAATTATATAAATTTAAAATATAACTATATATATATTATAATATATTTTTTTATTATATATTTATATATATATATGTGTGTGTGTATGTCTAATATATAATATATAAAAAAATAATTATATATATATATATATATATATAAGTAATGTGCTTGCAACTGTAGTAAGAAATATTTTAATACTTTAATACAATTAATCACTATAAATTATATATATATATAATTTAAAATATAACTATATATATATATATTATAATTGTTTTTTTCATATATATGTAGATGTGTGTGTGAGTGTATTATATATATATATATATATATATATATATATATATATATATATATATATAATGTGCTTGCAACTGTTGTAAGAAATATTTTAATACAATTAATCACTATAAATTATTTGCTGAATCTTTTTTTTTTGTGTTTAGAAACCTCAATATTCAGTACAAACGCTATGAGATCAGTTTATGTCTTTGGATTTCTTATCAATGAGGGCTGTAAATACTTCTGTTAGTTTACACAACTTTAAAGTACTCATACATTTACATGCATCGACTTCCACGCCATCCACAGCTGAGGAAGTTGACGGTGGGCTCCAACCTTTTCATTTGCAATTGAGATGACTGGGAACAGTTTTAACACATATCCGCGCACAAGAAGGTTTGCTTTGAGGATTGCTGCGCTCATTCATGCCCTCCAATAAAACTCGCTCCTGGCCTGTAGCCTAAAGCTGCGCCGTTTCCTTTTTGATTCTGATGTTGATAGGCTCGTTTACCGGCATTCTTCTGTCAGTGCGGGGAGCCGGGCCATGGCCATTTTCATGGTCACACCACCTGCGGGCATCTTGAGGTGACAAACCAAACGAAACCCAGGGGGTATCGGGGGAAAATCAGTCTTTTAAACCGGTAGTTAGGCGTGGTGTGAAAATTCACCATCACACGTCCAAGCTCCCACTGCGAAAAGCTGCTTCTGAATTGGAGAGGAATCCTAAAAGCTGCACTAATAAAAGATTCAATGACGTGAAGCTTTTTTTTTTCTTTCTTTGGTCCGGATCTAAAACACATCACAAGATGCAATTGATTCAAAAAAGAAAAACACAATTTGTAGAATAAGCATATTACATTTGTTTAATTACAATTAATTCTGATATTCATGTTTAATGTTTGAAATGGGCTTGAAGAGCAAAGTCAGTGTGGTTCAACTGTCCGTAGATTACCTGGCTTAAATTATATTTAATCATTAGGCCTATATTAAAATAAGAACAGAATATTTTTTTAAGTATTATTAGTGTTTAAAAACAAAGCCAGTGTGGCATAAAATAGAAAAAAAAACAATCCTATATTTGGCCTGAACTATTAAAATAAAACATTAATAAATATATATATATATATATTGCAACTATGTTTGAAAATAACTAGGTTATATTTTTAAAAGGTTTTTACGCGTGACATTTTGAGAAAATAGTAGCGTGTTGTGAGTTGGTATACCCGTTTAATATTTCAATACTTAAGGGTAAATGGCTTTTAATATCAATGTCTTGAAATCTATTTAAAAACGCATAAAAGTTGACACAATAAAAGGGTCAAATGTGGCTAATCAGTATATCGCCCATCCAGATGCTCTAATGGGATGTTGATCCACATCTCATATGCGAATTGTTCTGGGAGGTCAAAGCCCCCCACACCTGCCTGTCCCGAATCCCTGCGGTGACACTCCACTCCTATTGGTCTGACCATCGGCGGACCAAAGACAGGATGCGTGTGGCCTCTCATAAATAGCCCTCATTTCCTCGAGTCCTACAAACCGAGCACAAGTCGCGCATTTGGGGTCTCCAACCATGACCCTAACCCAGGATTACGCAGAAGTGCAGCGCACCCCCGTCTCGTTTGAAGACGATGAACTCAACAGCGGTGGAGGAGACCACAGTGACAGCGACCGGGAGTACTTCATCATGCCCTGCAGAGACCCCACGGAGGTGGATCACTCCGGGTCCGAGTCTTCAGGGGAGAGCGAGAGCAGCTTCGCTCCAAAGCAAACCTCCGCCGTCAAGCCTCCGTATTCCTACATCGCCCTCATAACCATGGCCATCCTCCAGAGCCCGATGAAGAAGCTCACCCTCAGCGGCATCTGCGACTTCATCAGCAACAAGTTTCCCTACTACAAGGAGAAGTTCCCTGCGTGGCAGAACTCCATCAGACACAACTTATCCCTCAACGACTGCTTCATCAAGATCCCGCGCGAACCTGGAAACCCGGGGAAAGGGAACTACTGGTCCCTGGACCCTGCGTCTGAGGACATGTTTGACAACGGCAGCTTTCTGCGCAGAAGGAAAAGGTTCAAGAGGAACCAACCCGAGTTCACCAAAGACAACCTGGTGCTCTACCACCCGACGTTAAGTTACCGAGCATATGGGCGACCTTACTGCGTTTCGGGGCCGGTGCCAGCGCAGGCTAATCCTATTGGATATTTGCCAGTGCCGGATGGCATCATGGTGCCCCCTCCGTATTTCCAGTATCAGACTCTCAACATTAAGGTCCACGAAGCTCCAGAAATCCAGCAAAGGCCCGAGCCCAAGACTCAGAAGTGCTCGTTCAGCATCGACAGCATCATGGCTAAATCAACGGCGTCTCCTCATCGTCTCACACCTGACTCCGGTTATGCGTTTCCCAGGCCCACTCCAAGTTTGTTACCGGCGCCAATAAGGACTCCTCTGCTCAAGACTGTTCCCTTCGCAGAATCCCTGCGGATGGTGTTTCCTCACTGTTGAGCTGTCTGGAAAAAACTCTTGTCGTTTTAAATATGCTTGTAACATAAGATTTTTCTGTCTTTGCTCTTATATGACTGTTTTAATGTAAATAAGTAAATGTTAATATATTTGCTAGTCCTGCAAAGTGGATGTATTAAAATGCCTGTTTAAATAAACCATCATTGTCCAATTTCAATTGCATGTTCTCATCATTCATACTGCAGTTGTCTCGTGTCAAGTTTTCAGTCATTGGCCTAAATGAAATAGTTTTGCTCTTTAGTTTCTCCTATCCAATAAAGCCAAAAGCCCGGCTATTTTTAGGTGGCTTTGGGGAAAAGTTTTGAATGTTGAGGGGTAATCCCTGCTGTGTAACAGCGTACATGTTAGCACACAGATTTCCCTCAGTCAATGCATGCAGGACATTTTCTGTCCACTAGATGGAGACTGGAGCTCGTGAAGTCAGTCGCGCTCGATGCATTGATTTCAGCAGAATCTCCCAGTTGAGACTCATGTGCTTTATCGATTATTTCGATCGATTTGCTTTACTTGACATATATAGGCTAGTTATCACTTTGTACAATCTATTAAGTTGAATAATCTGTCAATTAATTCATTTTTAGAATAAATACAAATAATATTTAGTTTATTATTATTTTTTATTCATTCATTCATTTAGAAATGTTATAGACCTAGAATTTTAAGTTCATATAAAAATTCATAATTTCTTATTTCTTAGTAAATTTTGTAGATATATATAATTGAAATGCATATATTTATTTATGTTATAGTCTATATAAAAATACATTGTTTATTTATTTATTAGGTTTTCCAACTTATATCATCAAAAAGGTAACATAACAGTTAGATTAATTAAAGCCCATTTATTTATTTATTCATAAAAGTTATAGATTTTCTAGTGTATATAATAAAAAAGCATTGTTTATTTATTGCATTTATTTATTGCATTTATTTATTGCATAGGCCTACATGCCTTAAAATATTAAGCAAAAAAAAATAATAATATTGAAACAACGATAATGTAAAGGGTAGAACACAAAAATATCAAACCGTTTTTTTGTCAAAAAAAAACAAAATTAAAAATTCAACATTTGAAGAACACAGTCAAACCTCACAACACAGATGACTGTCCTTTGAATATATTACAATGTTGAGCTATTACGAAATATGATACAGAACTTTAGTCTGAAGGACTGATTTCACAAAATTATTGTAGTTCAAGAGGGTTTTGAATTAGAAGTTTCAAACCAACCCACAACCCCTACAGAAAACACACAGCCAAACCCTGCAGGCCTCTTTACTGAAAAAACATCCTGTGCCAACTAGCCCCTCTCTCCCTTATCTGTGTTTGGCTAGTTTCTCTCATTCCTTTCTGTATTGTTTAATGTTACATTTTATGAATGTAATGACATTTCAGTGCGTCAGGTGAGACTGGACAGTAGAGGCGTCCGGTTACACAGCAGCACACTGTCACCATTCGCTCCCCCACATCACGGGCTATTTTTGGCCAGTGCGTTAGCTCATTATATAGAGTTTTCTTCTGCCCTCCCTGCATTTTGGCAAGCAAACGTGCGCGTGACAGCTCGGGAGAAGAGCGTCGGTGAGATTAAGGCATTATCTTGGACTCTTTCTTTGCCTTTCCACCCATTTATTCTGTGTTTTGTGCCTCTACTCCACAGTTTGTCCCGGTGCGATGAGAAGACAGCTGTCGCACACTAGTTTTCCAGAGAAGCGTCACGGGACGCGTCTCAAATAATCCACTCCGTCTGAAGCGCGCCGTTCGCCGCCTCCGTGACTTTCCTCTGTTGCTTTTGACGATATTTAGAACATTGTATCACAGCTCATTAGTTTTTTACCATCCCAAAGCGTTGCAGAAGATCATGGAGACTAACCCTATACCCATTCTGACTATCCAAACGACCCCCTTCGACGACCAGAGACCAGGGACAAATGGACTGCGAAAGAAGACAGCTGTTTTCGAAAGTAAAAAGAACTATCTTCAAAATTACATCCAAAGTGTGCTGTCCTCCATCGACCTGAGGGACCGTCAGGGGTGCACTATGGTGGTGGGCAGCGATGGACGGTACTTCAGCCGGACTGCGACTGAAGTCATCGTTCAAATGGCAGCTGCGAACGGGGTAAGGTGGTGGTTATGGTTTTTTCAAAGTCACTACTTGTAAAAATAATAATAATAATAATAAAACTCTTGCATGTAGGCCTATTTCTAATATTTTTTATTTATTTATTTTGTTTATTATTTTTTTATTCATTCATTCATTTATTTATTTATAAATGTTATAGGCCTAGACTTTTAAGTTCATATAAACATTCATAATTTATTATTTCCTAGTAATAATAATTTATTACTAATTTAATAATTTATTGTTTCCTTGTTCATTCATTCATGTTATTGTCTATATAAAAATACATTGTTTATTTATTTATTAGGTTTTCCATATCATCAAAAGGTGATTTAGTTAGATTAATTAAAGCCCATTTATTTATTTATTCATAAATGTTATAGATTTTCTAGTGTATATAATAAAAATGCAGTGTTTATTTATTCATTTATTTCCAAATAAACCTTTTAGATTCTGTAGTCTATCTAATAAAAATGCATTTATTTATTTATTTGATTGTCTGATCTGTATCATCAAAAAGGTAATGTATCAGTTAATATAAGATTAATGATAGCCCATTTATTTATTTATAAATATTATAGATTCTCTGATTTATATAATCACAATTAATTTACTTATTTGCTACTTATTTTTATTTATTTACCAATTGGTATTTCATTATTATTGTTGTTGTTGACATATTTGATTATTATCCTTTCAAGTGTCTTTTGAAAAATACACAAGTTCTACATCATGATTTGTTGTATGTCTGGTGGACATGTTTAGTTTCATGAATCAGTATAACGTGACATGGATTTATACTTCGAATGGTTACATCTGTGTTTATATCATATTCAAGAGGATTTTGGTATCCCAAACTGAGCTTCAAATTTTGTTGGAAAACCCTGAAAAGTTTCAGAAACCGAACTGAGCACATTATGAGAGAAACCTTTAGAAGTAAATCTCTTTCCTGGCCTGGTCAAATGTATCCCGTCTTATCTGTTGTGCCATCCCTCCCCTGCACACTCTTCCTGGAGACTTGCTGCTTCCCTTGTTTTGACCTCTCATGTTCATGTCAGAACTGCGGGGAAACCCAGAACACATGGCCATGAGCCAAGATCCTTCATCAACTCTGTTCATCAACCTTTATCGCAAATTGTATTGTGCTTCTAATGAAGATATCATGTTTAGTTCAGTCTGAAGTCATTACTTTGTTAAATGTTTTTATCCAATTTATATTATACAATACAGCCACATTATTCCTCCCTCCGTAAGTCTCTTTCTTTGTATCGGTGACATTCCCTCATACAAACACGGTAGCTCTCGGAGACATGATATACAGACGTTGTGTATCCAAAAGCAGCTCCTTATATGGATAAGCTGTTCAAAGAGTGCTTGGAATACAGTTCACACTCACTGAGCTTCAACTGAGACATCCATGTAAAAACAACAGGATAAGCAAAGCATCAGTGAGGTATTTAATTAGCATATTACTAAAAAAAAAAGACTAGGGTCAGCGCACTTGCTCATCATTATAAATGCTTGAGTAAGAGATGCCAAATATCTCTCTATTAATAGAAAGTGGCTGATCTTGTAAAGCTTAATGAGTCACAAAGTTGCTGAGATGTCTGGGCTGCTGTCTTGTGAGCTAGAAAGACGGATACAAGCAGTATCTGTCAATATTCAGAGTGCTTGACGAATGAGGTTGCAGTTTATGGAAGCTAGGATTTAATGGCAGCTCTGCTTAGGCATTGTTAGCCTGTATTGCAAGTAAAGAACCCCGCACACGTCTGTTTAGTTTTGTCCCTGAGTCAGCTCGTCAATCCCACTGGAATGAGCTACCAGACAGATGTAGTTGTTGATCTGGTATGCAGTAGTAGCCATGACTGGCGCCTCTGAAGGGTGCAGGTTTAAAGCCCACCACATAATGTTATGATGACCCCTAGTGAAGGTCTGGAAGCAAAGAGGACATTCAGGATCTGAAGTACACTTTTACATTTGTCATTTCAAAAATGAATGGCTTGCGTTCTTCTGTGAAACACAAAAGAACTTATTCTGAAAAATGTTTAAATGGTTAGTTCACCCAAAAATGAAAATTCTGTCATTAATTACTCACCCTCATGTCGCTCTACACCCGTAAGACCTTCGTTCATCAAAATCCGATGGCTCAGTGAGGCTTCTATTGCCAGTGAGGACATTAACACTTTCAGATGCCCAGAAGGATACTAACACATATTCAGAATAGTTCATCTGAGTCCAGTGCTTCAACCTTAATATTATAAAACGACGAGAATACTTTTTGTGGAACAAAAAAAACAAAACAAAATAACGACTTTTCAACAATATCTAGAAATGGCCGATTTCAAAACACTGCTTCGAAGCTTTACGAATCTTTTGTTTCGAATCATTGGTTCGGAGCACCAAAGTCACCTGATTTCAGTAAACGAGGCTTCGTTGTATCTTTAGTGTTTCGCAATTTCAATACTTCACATGACTTTGGCAGTTTGATACGCGAACAAAGCTTTGAAGCAGTGTTTTAAAGTCGGTCATCACTACATATTTTTGAAAAGTCATTATTTTGGGGGCGTTTTGCCACACAAAAGTATTCTCATCACTTTATAATATTAAGGTTGAAGCTCTGGACTCACATGAACTGTTTTGAATATGTTTTAATATCCTTCTGGGCATCTGAAAGTGTTAATTGTGTTGCTGGCCATAAAGGCCTCACTGATCCGTTGGATTTCATCAAAAATATCTTAATTTGTGTTCTGAAGATGAACGAAGGTCTTATGGGTTTGGAACGACATGAGGATGAGGACTTAATGACAGAATTTTCATTTTTGTTCCTGAAAGTCTCTGGAGTCCGAAACAATATTGGACCTTTAATGTATGAAAAAAGTTTTACATTTGCGCATATACATATCATACATATCATCTTTCCTAAATTAACCCAAAATATAATACTTGCCTTAATTTTGGGGGGACAAAAATATCAAAAATCGTACTTTTAGATGTACAACAGCTTGTTATTGGGACAGTACCCTTAAAGGGACATATCTGTACCTTATTTACCCCTAGCTAGAAGGTTTGTAGTACCTTAAGGGTATATATTACTAATCTAAGGTACTAATATGCATATTTTAGGGCCAGTAACTGAAGTACAAATATGCACTTTTACATTTTTACACTTTTCATTTCAAACCTGTATGACTTTCTTTCTTCTGTAAACAAGTTTTTCTTACAATGAGAGTCAGTGGAGTTCAAAACAACAGTGAACTCCATTGACTTTCAGTGAATGGAAAAAACTGCGATAAATCAAACTTCACACCAATAAAACCAAAACTTTGATTTCAGATAGGACGTCTAGTCATTGGACACAACGGGATCCTATCCACCCCAGCAGTTTCCTGCATCATCAGGAAAATAAAAGCCATCGGTGGGATCATTCTCACTGCGAGCCACAGTCCAGGAGGCCCAGGAGGGGACTTTGGGGTCAAATTCAGTGTCGCTAATGGAGGTGAGAACATTACAAAGTATAGAGACACCCTGCATGAGAGCGCCTTCAGAATGATAATGATGACTGTTCTTTCATTGTGTAATATATAATGCCAGCTTTTAAGGGAATTGCTGTGCCGATGATGTCATGACCTCAGATTAATGTTATCTTTGTGTAAACTGTCGTGAACAACTATTTACAGAAAGCACGGTGAAACCCAAGAGGAAGTGTCTTCTATGGACATGTATTGTCATATCTATGGACCTAAATTTACTTATAATATATTGATTACCTTGAATTTATATTTGCTTTGACTTACATCATTTTTATAATGGAGTTATTTTTTTCTTGCATATTAGTGATTAGTGCATATTAGCCTACAGTTCAAAATCTGTAAGGTCTGTAAGACTTTTTAATGTTTTCGGAAGTTTCTTACGCTCACCAACCCTGCATTCATTTAATAAAAAATACAGCAATATTGTGAAATATTATTACAATTTAAAATAACTGTTTTCTATTTGAATATATTTTAAAATGTAATTTGTTCCTTTGATGCCAAAACTGAATTTTCTGCATCATTACTCCAGTATTCAGTGTCACATGATCCTTCAGAAATCACTCTTATATGCTGATTTGGTGCTCAAGAAACATTTCTGATTATTATCCATGTTGAAAACAGTTGTGCTGCTTAATATTGTAGTGGAAACTGTGATTTAAAAAAAATATATATATATATATTATTTTGATGAATAGAAAGTTCAAAAGAACAGCATTTATTTACCTCATTGCTGTCACTTTGGATCGGTTTAATGCATTCTTGCTGAAAAAAAAGTTTTAATTTCTTAAAATAAAAACTTACTGACACAAAAGTTTTGAATGGTAGTGTATGTTAGTATCATATTCAAGACTTCATCTATGTGAAACCACACAAATATGTGAAAATACTTTGTGATGCATTATATTTTAATTTTGGTGGATTATTATGAGGAATATTCATGTGACGGTGTAAAGTAAGCAATTTAATCTGTTGTAGTTTATATGTGGAGCATTTTTTAGTTTTAGTTTATTTTGCACACATATATAGTATATAGATACAACTGTAAAATCTGCCACTGTTTCCAGGGCCTTCTCCAGACACAGTGATGGAGAGGATCCATCAGGTCAGTCGCACACTAGAGGAATACGCCATCTGCCCCGACCTCCACATCGACCTGTCCCGCCTTGGCCGTCATGACTTTGACTTGGAGAACAAGTTCAAGCCCTTCAGAGGTTGGCAGTATAAACTTACTCCAGTGTTTTCCCTTATTGTTATCAAAAACTTCATATTTGCACTCATTTACTAAGCATAAACATGTTCTTTCTCTGTTTTCCAGTTGAGATTGTGGATTCGGTCGAGATTTATTTAAACATGCTGCGGACAATTTTTGACTTCGGTGCCATCAAGAGCTTGCTGACAGGTCCAAAACAGCTGAAGATCCGAATAGATGCTATGAATGGAGGTAAACTCTTGTGGACAGTTACAAATGCCTATATGTCGATTTATATTTGTACGTAGAGTCAATCTTCATGTCGTCTGTTTCAGTTATGGGACCGTATGTCAGAAGAATCCTATGTGATGAACTGGGGGCCCCTGCTAATTCTGCTGTTAACTGTGTTCCTCTGGAGGACTTCGGAGGCCAGCACCCCAACCCTAACCCTGCTTTCGCTGCACCTCTGGTGGACTCCATGAAGGGGGGAGAGTTTGGCTTTGGGGCTGCTTTTGATGCAGACGGGGTGCTTATCTATTATTATCTGACATTTACAAAGCATTTACAAATTACATCAACATGAAAAAAAGTAAAAAAACAACAACAAAAAAACCTTTTTTTTTAAAAGTATAAGAATCAAGAAGAGAGATCAAGAATCAAGAACAAAGTTAGACATCAGTTTTATCTGTTTTCATTCTATTTTGTTTTTGTTTATTTTTGTCTCTATTTCTAAAAATTGCAAAGAAGTGAGAAACAGGAAATGCTGTTCATACTATAGAGAAAAAATGCATATACACTACTGTTCAAAAGTTTGGGGTTGGTAAGATTATTTGAAAAGTTTTTGAAAGAAGTGTCTTATACACAGCGCATTTATTTATTTGGTGCTCAAGAAACAATTTCTTATTATCATCAGTGTCGAAAACAGTTAATTACCGGTACTGGTTAATATTAATATATATATAAATTGTGATATTTTTTTCTCAGGATTGTTTGATGAATAGAACGTTTAAATGAACAGCATTAATTGGAAATATATATTTTTTTTGTGGAACAAAGCCTTCACTGTAAATTTTATTTAAAGGGTTCACCCAAAAATGAAAATTCTGTCATTAATTACTCACCCTCATGTCTTTTCAAACCCATAAGACCTTTCATCTTCAGAACACAAATTAAGATATTTTTGATGAATTCAAGAGATTTCTGACCTCCCTATAGAAAGCAACGTCATAATCAATTTCAAGGCTCAGAAAGGTACTGAAGACATCATTAAAACAGTCAACGTGTCTACAGTGGTTCAACCTTCATGTTATGAAGTGATGAGAAGACTTTTTGTGTGCAAAAATAACAACTTTATTCAACAATTTTTTCTTTTCCCTGTCAGTCTCAGAATGCCGGCTCAGTATTGGCCGACGCTGTTCACGTGAGCAGCGCGACACATGCGTGTGATGCTGATGCAGATGCAGGAACTGGCCAATAATGGGCCGGGGTTCTGACGTAGAACCCAGAAGCACTGCACTGGATTATTTTAATGATGTCTTTACTAGTTTTCTTGGCCTTGAAATTGGTTATCACTTTGCTATCTATAGGGAAGTCAGAAACCTCTCAGATTTCATCAAAAATATTTTAAATTGTGTTCCGAAGATGAACAAAGGTCTTACGGGTTTGGAACGATATGAAGGTGAGTTATTAATGACAGATTTTTTTTTTTGGGGGGGGGGGGGTGAATCCTTTAAATAATGTTAACAATTGAAACCTTATTGTAAGGTATTACCAAAAAAGTCTTACTGAGCCAAAACTGTAAAATGGTAGTGTATGTATTCTTCACCATTTTAAAATGATGCAGCATAAGTGAACAAGAAATGAATATCAAGTAACCTACATTTTAGATAAAATGGGATGTTGCTTGTTCAATCAAATGAGAGGACAGAACTAACTGTTGTATAATGGTTATGTTTGTCTCATCTACAGGATCGTTACATGCTTATGGGTCAAGATGGATTCTTTGTGAGCCCGTCAGATTCACTGGCAGTGATGGCTGCAAACCTCTCCTGCATCCCTTACTTTAGTCAAAGAGGAATCAGAGGTTTTGCCCGCAGTATGCCGACCAGCACGGCCATTGACAGGTTAGAAAGGCTTGCTAATTTACTGTGAAAAATAAACCTACTTTTATCTAAAGAACATTCACAGAAATGTAGGTGTTATATGTTTTTGATAGGACTTTTGTAACTTGCTATCATATGATTCAGCTGAAATTTAAAGGGTTAGTTTACAGAAAAATGAAAATTCTGTCATTAATTACTAACCCTCAAGTCGTTCCAAACCTGTAAGACCTTCGTTCATCTTCAGAACACAAATTAAGATAGTTTTGATGAAATCCGAACGCTTTCTGACCTCCAATAGACTGCAAAGTTTTTACCACTTTCAATGGTAGGAAAGTCATCATTAAAACAGGCCATGTGACTACAGTGGTTCAACGTTAATGTTATAAAACGACCAGAACAAAAATAATGACTATATTCAGTCTTCTTCACTTTTCATGTTGCAAACACAGTGCAGCGCTTCCGGGTTCTACATCAGGATTGGCCAGCTCCTGCATCAGCATCACTCGTGAAGAGCATCAGCCGAAACTAAGCCGGCTTTCTGACATAGAACCCGGAATCCCTGCCCTGTGTTTACTACATCAACAGTGTAGGAGACTGACATGGAAGAGAAGAAATTTTTAAATAAAATAGTTATTTTTGTTTGTTTTTTTGCACATAAAAAGTATTCTCATCGCTTCATAACATTAAAGTTGAACCATTGTAGTCACATGGACATATTTTAAAGATGTCTTTACTACCTTTCTGGGTCTTGAAAGTGGCTAGGGTTAGAGGCCACGAAAGTTACTGAGTGGTTAAGAACATACTACAAAACCACATGTTGAGCTCTTACTGTTGACTGTAAATTCAGCATGATTGTTGTACAGTATCGTGCATATTAGTTATTTACATGTTAATTATACATACATACATATTAATTATAACTGATTTGCTTGCTTTTATTCAGCTCATTGCCAAAGAAACTGGTTGGTTCTTAGTTTTTAAAATTATTTCACACGCCTTGCAACCATTTCTTTTCTTGACTTTCACATTTTTTTGTCAAATTAAGAGTCAAGTGACATTATCCCTTAATATACTGCAAGAGTTCAAAGTTGTTTAAAGAAAAGCCAGTCAACTCTCAAAATAATTGATAAGCTGATGATCAGGGAGGAAAACATCCATCAGGATCATTCCACTATCTCAGTTAATTTTCTTGTGCAAGACACTGAACGGTAAAAGCATTAGTGATGGGGCCAGAGGTTACAGCGTGGAGACTCACTCCCTAAGAATAACAGTGTTAGCTCAACCCTGCGCTCCTGCAGACACCATTCACCCCACTAAAAATAACTTTCAGGGTGCATCATGCTAAAGTCCTGCCTGCTTTGAGACAGGATTTTGTGCTATGAGAAATTAAAAGTGATTTCACACAATTAGATGATATTGGTTAAATATGAAGTATATATCTGGGGGTGTTAAAATACTTTTTCTTATCTTACGTAGTTTGTAGAATATTTTGTGGCTCTGTGGTGCCCAGTCTGACACAGCAACAGCTCAAACAATGGTGTCAATTGGGGGCTGAGTTATCTGTTTTGCTGGGCAACAGAAAACCTGTCTGAATACAATTCTATTTTTTTTTTTAGTTCTGTTTGACATTTGTTTTAAAAATAACAACAAAAAACTCACAAACCTAAGCCCTCTTTACTGGTCCACTTCTCTTCAAGTTTGCATCTTTATTCAGTTATTTTACCAACATTCTTCAGTATATTCTTTTGTAATTCACTGAAGAAAGGCATACAGGTTTGGAATGACATAAAAATGAGTAAATGACAACAGATTTTTATTTTTGGGTGAACTATCCCTGTAATGCTGGCAGGAGGTGATGTTATTTAGTGCTATTTAGCTAATCAGTCATTAAAAACAGCCAGAAAGTGCTTAATGTGTCATAACACCGTATTAAGCGTGATTTCCTCTCATCAGTATTGTTTTTGTTCTGTGACTCATTATTCACTTCCTGGAGACTTTGCGAGGTTGATTCATTTTCAGTTACACACTGTCAATGAGACTTTAACTACTGGTGTGGCTAAGATAAAGAAAGAGAGGTTGAGTCTACATTTGGCCTGAGTTTGTACCTTATGAAGTATAGCCATAGCTAAGCAGGGTGTCATATTTTCCATTCTGTAAATGATAGTTAAGTAAGAATGGGTGCTCCCAGCCTAGAAACAGTTCTAGATTGTTTCGTTTCTCATTCTCTCTTACACTGAAGTCACCTTCTAAATTTGAGATGTTGCCTTCCAGGCTGAAGGTGCGGTCACTTTATGTTACATTGACTTCCATTTGATTGCATTTGAGCATGGCAGCATGGAAACTGCAGGATATGTGCAATGGTTTTGTTTTGTTGCATACTAAAGTTCACCCGGTCCCAGATGAGTGGTGGATAATGGATGGATAGATGACCTGCAAATTTGTTTGGCAAAAAGACTTGTGACCAATATTGGAGTTGTCACAAACTGAGACAAAACTACAGTTTCATCTTTATACTGACATCTAGTTTTATGGATGTAGCATCACGCACAAACAAATGTTTTCAGTTACGATGCCAATGTAGAAATGTGATATGTACTTGATAAGAATGTTTTGAAAATTACAATCCAATCAGTAATGTTTTGCCATGAACACCATCATCATATTCTACAGCAAAGATGTTTATGAATTTATTGCTTGTAACAGTGTACAAATTATTATAAATAATAAATATATAAATTATACATTAAAAAATTTAAAACTGAATTGTAAATGAATAAAATGAATATATTTTTATTATATTTAATCATAATTAATATATTTTTGTTTGTTTGTTTTTATTTTGGGGCCAGTAAAAATATTGGCAGGACAACTGGAATTGGCTTGAATGGCAAAAATAAGCAATGTTGACGCCTGTTTTATTAGGATACTGATATGACTGGAGTCTTCATATTATATACATGAACATATGTCTCAAAGATACTATCCAATTCTTTATCTGCACAACTTTTAATAAGGATAAACATACTGTTTAAATGTTCATACCGTAAGTAAGTGTTTGTGCTGTAAAATGTTAAGTTTAGTCTACTCAAATATCCAAGTTCTCACTTAGTACAACTTCACATTTCAAGTTGACTAAACTTAACATTTTAAGGCGTCGAGAGCACTTACTTTTTTAAGTTAAAACAACCAATTTTTTTTACAGTGGTATGTACATGAACATATATTTCAAAGGTACTATCCAATTATTTATCTGCACTACTGTTGATAAGGTAAAAGATACTGTTTAAATGTTCACACCATACATTTTAATTCACATCACTAGAAAAGGGCGTCGAGTCAGAAAAGGATCTGACCTTATTTAATTAGCTGTTGAAATCTACCTGAATCAAGACATTTTTATATTGTGTGTTCTTAAAAGCCAGATTTCATAGTGCTAGATCTGGTGATCAAGAATAAAAGTATCTCTAAGTGTCTCTGTTCATGAATCTGTATCATTCTGAACCAACTAAGCTGAACTGTTTTTCTGAGGCATGAATGTCTCCTGGGAGTTGTTAGAGCGAGGCGTCTCTGCTGCTGTAAACCTTTTTAGGCGACGAGCGAGCTCTAGGCTGTGGCTGTGTTTATACTGTGGACCTCTCAGGAGTGTGTGTTTGTTAAGTGGCATTGGAGATAATCTACTGAAGCATGTGTGTGCTGTAGGTCTGGTGTGTGTTTGCAGCAGTCTTTATACTGTATGTGCGTATATGACTGTGTTTAAGGATGTAAGGATGAAAAGGAAACATCTGCTGTGCTCCATACACGTGGGAAGAGGAAGAGAGAATGTGTGCTATCAATGTGACCGTGCTATCAATGTGACCATGCACTGAGGATGAACTGCTGAAATATGGGGAAATTACACGTGAGAAAATCCAGTCAAACTGTAACTACAGTTCAGTGTGTTTTTTGTAATCATATTTTAAACTCATTTAATGATATAAATGCATCTGTATGTAACATCCTTGGGACAGTTTGTATCACTCTGCTTCCCCGTGTTTGTACATTCAGACAATCTGTCAATCTGTGCATTAATGGTTGGGATTATAAGTGACTCTTTTTGCAGGCAATCGTTATACCTGAAGGTAGCGAAAAGTGACTGTTTTTAAGAGTGAGTCATTGGGCCCTATCAAACACCTGGTGCAATGTGGTGCAACACAAGTGTTTTTTACTAGTTTCAGCCTGACGCAGTTATCATTTTCACGTACTGCGCCACATTGTTTAAATAGCAAATGCACTTGCGCCGATTTGTGCGCCCATGGGCGTGCTAGTCTGAAAACGAGGTGTGTTCAGGTGCATGTTGGCACATTGCTATTTTGAGGCAATTGAAATAGACTGCGCCATCGACCAACTGAAACCTGGTCTAAAGTCAATGCCGCAATATTTTTTTGTTATTTAAAGAGCGCGTTAGTAATATAAGCAGGTGCACTACGTGCATACACTCTGCTTATTACACAGACAGGGATTTAGCAGCACACATGTTAAATATTAAAAATAAAAGTATTACAATGGAAAAGATTATTAGTGTGTGCACAAAGATAAAAATGCTTTGGTGGAATCCGGCTTGTCCCGTAGATGCTCTGCTCGCATGCTTTAACCTCGCGCATGAGCAGATCTGTTTCCTCACTAGAGAATCATTCAGTTTTTCCACTTGCAAATTCCACTATGTAAATAGCGAATCCACCATGGCACGAGCACAACTGGCTTTTAAAGGGAATGTGAGTTGAGACTCTGATTGGTTTATTGCACGTTACGCCCGAAACACACCCATTTGTCATTAAGAGAATAGGAACAACCCTTTTGGACAATGCGCCGGGCGCTCATTTTTCCCGTTGTTAAACTAACAAAAGTGGATTCAGACACAACCCTAAGTGCACTTGCTCCGTGCGCTTTAGACCATGTGCTTAGATGGTTAAAATAGGGCCCATTGAGTAATTTACTGAACTGATTTGTTCAACAGCATTGATTTATTCAGGGCCTAAATTAGCAACTGTCTTTATAAGTCATTGAATTATTCACTGAACCGATTTGTTCAACATAATGATTAATTCAGGAACAAAATAAACGCCTTTCTTTATGAATGAGTCATTAAATTATTCATTGAACTGATTCATTCAACAACACTGATTCATTCAGGAGCAAAACACCAGTCAGAGAACTGACATTTTAGTACAACTGGTGTACTGTAGTTTACCAGCTTAGGCTGCCTGTCAACTCATACTAACATTATGCTAGTTCATAATTGGGTTTTATTGCCAGATTTAGTTTATGAAACTTCTGCTGATTTTAAAACTCAGCTGAGCATGTTATTTCCCAAATTTTTTCATTCTTTTATATACAGAATTGTTAAAATCCAGTCACACCCTCATGAACACATATATGCAAAATATTTCCAATGCAAGTTTAGAGATAGCACTGCTTGTGTTGGCCACAAATATGAGAATAAATCATTGAAAACAAGTTAACAGGTCAAAGATTCCAGTTTTCTGTCCGTGTGCCAGGCTTTCCATTCTACTCCATGTCCCTTGAGTCAATAACACTTGTTTTCCCATATTTAGTAATTCCACCCATGAGTAAACAGCTGCATCATAACTCTCCTCATTTACATCGGTTCCCTGTCATCTGTCCCTTCATCTGATGGGATCTCAGCAACTCATTACCCATAATGCCAGATTGCAGTGTCTGAAAATAGTTATGAATCTAGCCAACTCTCCAAGATCAACAAACAGAGAAGGAGACTTGTAATTGTGTTCCTCCTTGTTTTCTCAATCTCTTTCATTTTCAAAGTCATGAATAATTACAGTTCCCAAACACAAAACTTGCTGTCTTAACAATAATGTAGTATGACAATATTTGTTCAGAAGTAGGCCTATATTTTCAGTTTCTGTCACAGCTCGCTGGAGTTTGACAGTATAAGCAAGTTAAACAGGTGTAGACTACACACCAATGATTAAAGTTCTGTTTGCTCCTCCAGGCACATGGCTGAATCTCAAAATAAATGTCAGCCAAAATGTCAGCATGGTTTCGGTCTGCTTTTTGCCTTATAAAGACACTGGATTGAGAAGACGAAATATGCAGTTTGATTAATGAATCAGTCCAAACGACAGATACTAAATGTACTACCAAAGAATGTGTAGACAGCTGAATGGCAATTAGTTTGCTCAGAGTATGTCAAATGATCATTACCTTGATATTTATCTTCTTTCAGTCTATCATATACATATATTGTTTCAAAATATATAATGCTGTATTATTAGGTTTCCTAAAATATGGTCCATGTGGTAATGTAACAAAAATCTGCCTCTAAAAAATCCACAAAAAATAATTTAATCTGACAATCCTATTACAAAAGGTTACTCCAACAAAAGAAAGATCAAAAATTAGGTCAAATATAAACGGTTCCCAAAGGCATATTTTCACTTTTTTATAATGTAAATGCCTGCTCATAGTTATAGTTAAAAAAAAATCATTCTAAATAAAAAAAATAAAATAAAAAATAGCAGAGTCCAGTAACGATGATGACACGACATGAGGAATAATATAATTGGAATCAATTTCAGGACGATTTTTTTCCAGCTGATTAACAATATAAAAGCATTGACAGAATCCAAATCAGAATCCGTCCTGCTTTAAAGAGCTTGAGCATTTAAAGTGGAAGATAACATTGTGAAGTGCACACTTATAATAAACAGACTGTTATCATCCACTAGTGTGGACGCTAATATAAGAATCGTTATAGTTACCAGTCTTGGTGTGAACAGGCCTTAAAATTGCGGGTCCATGTAGATATATAGTAATTGCACAATTTTAAAGATATTTTGATAAAGAAATGATGCTGTAAGCCAGTGAGAAAATCTTTCTTTCAGATTTGATCTTGTCCAAATAAACTCTTGAGTAGGATTGCACTGGAGTACTCATGCTTCCTGTTTGTTTGCAGGGTTGCTAAGGCTATGAAGGTGGCGCTTTATGAAACTCCTACAGGCTGGAGATTCTTTGGAAACCTGATGGATTCTGGGAGGTGTTCATTCTGTGGAGAGGAGAGCTTTGGAACAGGTGGGTGCCATCAAAATCCGTGCACTTCTCTAATAGCATATAAAAGCCCTTCTCGAGCTTTTAGAGTTGAAAAGTCATCATGAATCTTTTCTGATTATTTACTTCTCTATATGTTGTTCCAAACCTCTATGATGTTATTTTTCTATCAAAAACAAAAGAAATCATGTTTAAAGAATTGTTTTATGTTATTAACATTTTTGGAGGTAGCTTTTTGTTAGTTCATGTGGGACATTTTGAACAAAATGTAGATCTTTATCAGTGTTTTACAATAAAATGAAGACAGGCTGGTGAATCATATGAAATAGTAAGAAAGTGAGAGTGTTCTCTGCTGGCAAAAGCAAACTACTACTCCTCTGCTTTTCTTACAAAAGCACATGGGGGGGGGGGTATTGAATTTATTGTATTGTAGTGGTTTTAGTTCTCTAGTTCTCGATCACAACCTTCATCTGGTCAAGATGCAGTTTGCATATCGCTTGTGTTTCATCACGTTATATAACATATATGTCAATGAATAACCTGACATATTTGTTTTTTCAATGACTTTTTTTATGTCTCAGGGGTTTGGATTTATTAAAAGTAATAGAAAATAACAGTAACTAACTTTTTTTTTTCTTATAAAAAGCCATTTTGTTTCACAGTTGTTGCTGTTTTCCATGTTTTTTGGTTATTATTGAATTACCTCCAGTCCACTAGGCCAAAGTGCCTATAACTCCCATATGTGCAAGTGAGCCCGTCTGGTATTGAATGGTTGTGTTTTGGTTGGCATCTGAATGTGGAATAAGCAACTGGCGCTGAATGATGTTTCTGGGCAGACAGACGCTTGGCCCTGTGGGCGGCAGGGTCGATCTGTAAAGCCTTTGGGGTTTTACACCGTCACGAAGACCTTGAGTGAGACACGAGGCATTGTCTGTAGGTGTCAAAAGAGCAGCCTGCTCATTATTCACCATGTTCTGACTTTGCTGTGCTGTCATGGTTCACTTGTCTGTATAGTATTTTCTTTTTCGTTCCTGTCAGTTGAATTTTCACTAAACACTCTTTACTATCCTAGACATACGTACATCATTATATGTTATCTGTTAAGGCAGGTATCTGTTTCAAATTGAGTGTGTTTATGGAATATTAGCAAGTTTCCTTTTTGGCTGTAAACCAAGTTATTTCGGCGTCACACTTATTGTTTTGTGAGCTGAGGGAAAGTTAACAGATATTTGTTTGACAAGTTGATAGATGTTGAAATCTGTTTTTTGAAGTGGACTTTATTGTTTTATTGATTAGGGGTCAAAACTAATTGTACAACAATATTAAATTGGCTTACAAGCGTCTCTGGCAGCTGATGTGATATGCGGTAGGCCTGAGCATTTTAGTACTTCAGCATTAGTCACACACAGAGAACAGCTGTCAGATACACTTCTTCTGACATATGATTACATGAAATAAACCAGAACAAAGAGCAAAAGTCATGGAGAAGATGTCGAGCATAAATCAAGCAGATGCAGAATTGACCAGGGGAGCGAGTGGAGGCTTTCATTTTGTTATTGTCATCTCATGATTTAAATCTATCTCAGTGTAACCTCTTTGGTTCTACTTGCACCATGACGGGCGGGATTTGAACCGGGGTTTCCAGAATGGAAGGTGGGTGTGCTAAGAAGGCCGATAAAGGCCACAACCAACCTACACAGCTCTTAACTAGTTGGCCACCTTTACACTCACCCCCCTAATCCTCACTCCCATCTGGGTCACGGCACCAATGTAACCCCTCCAGTTCTACTCACATCATTCCGAGCGGGATTCAAACCGGCATTTCCAGCATGGGGGGTAGGTGCACTAACAAGGCCAGTAAAGACCGCAGTTACTTGTGCCAATAACGTGCCTCTTGAGACAAGGGGAGTGAGGTTTACCTGCACAGCTCTTTACTAGCTGGCCTCCGTTATACACTTCCCCCTAAACCTCACTCCCATCCGGGTCACGGCACCAATGTAACCCCTCCAGTTTTACTCACATCTCTCTGAGTGGCATTCGAACTAGTGTTTCCAGCATGAGAGGTGGGCGTGTTGACAAGGATGGTAAAGACTGCAGCCACTAACGCCAGTCACTAGCTGGCCTCCGTTACACTCATCCCCCTAAACCTCACTCTCATCTGGGTCACGACACCAGTGTAACCCCTCCAGTTCTATTCACATCACTCTCACAAGGATGGTAAAGACCGCAGCCACTAGTGTCAGCCGCTAGTGCACTCCTTGAGGCAAGGGGAGTGAGGATTACCTGCACAGCTCTTTACTAGCTTGTCTCTGTTACATCAGTCTGAAAATCATTGTTTTTTTTAAAAAAAAAAGAAAAGAAATGAGTACTTTTATTGAGCAAGGATGCATTAAATTATTCAACAGTGACAGTAAATACATGTTACAAAAGATTTCTATTTCAAATTGTCCACAAAAATATTAAGCAGCACAACTGTGATAATAATAATAATAATAATAAATGTTTCTTGAGCACCAAATCGGAATATTATTGATTTCTGAAAGATCATTTGACTACTGATATTTTGATATTCAAATATAAATATATTTTATATATATTTTATTCATTTATATTTTAAATTGTATTAATATTTCTCAAGATTACTGTTTTTACTGTATTTTTATTCAGCATTGGTCAGCATAAGATACTTCTTTCAAAAGCATTTAAAAAATCATACAGACTGCAAACCTTTGAATGGTAGTGTAGATAAAATATATCAAAATATGAATGTCTCTTTCAGGTTCAGACCACATCCGAGATAAAGATGGCCTGTGGTCAGTTCTGGTATGGTTGTCCATAATGGCAGTGCGTAAGCAGGGGGTGGAGGAAATAGTGAGAGATCACTGGGCCAAAATGGGACGCAACTACTTCTGCAGGTGAGCTGAACCAAATAAGCATCTTCCCAAGCAAAATTTCCTTCCCAATCTTCACTTCTAACATCAATATCCAGGGCTCTTGGGACAGGGTATTTCTTTGTGTATACACTCCCTCTCAGTGGCTTTTCCTTTGAGACTGAGTAGGCAGCATCTCTTAAATGTGTGCCTGGATTGTTTTTCCCTTTCCCATACATGTTTCCCACATTCACCATATTTAGCTTGTAGATGTCATGTGAAAATCCTGGGAGCTCTCCAATTGGTCATGAAACAAGTTTTATTACTGTAGGTGTTATTAGGTTACATTTGTGGTCTTTCTTTTACAGTGATGTACTATAGTGTTTGTTGGATTTATTTCTTTATGTCTGCCAGGTTTGACTATGAAGGAGTGGACGGCAGGGCAGCGTATTACCTCATGAGAGATTTGGAGGCTGTTATCATTGATAAAGCTTTTGCCACTCAAAAGTTTTCCGTGGGCAGTAACGTCTACAGTGTGGAGAAGGCTGATAATTTTGAGTACATAGACCCAGTGGACGGCAGTGTGTCAAGGAAACAGGTCAGTTCAACAGCTTGAGATAATATGAGAGATGGCCCGTCAAGTTACAGTCACACTAAACCATGCGTTTTATTTACTTCCAGTCACACACATGCAAACATGGGAAATAGAAATCACTTCTTTACTCTATGTTGCTTATTTGGCAAAATATTGTGTTGCTAAATATGCTAAATGAGCATGTATCATTTTTGAAAGATGCCTCTTATGCTCATCAAGGCTTATTTATTTGATACAAATACAGTAAAAACAGTAATATTGTGAAATATTATTACAATTTAAGATAACTGTTTCCTATTTGAATATATTGAAACGCAATTTATTCCTGATGACAAAGCTGAATTTTCAGCATCATTACTTATCTTATTACGGATCTTATTGTCACATGATCCTTCAGAAATCTCTCTGGTATGCTGATTTGGTGCTCAAGAATAATTTTTTATTGTCATTGATGTTGAAAACAGTTGTGCTGCTTAATATTTTTGTGGAAACCACAATACTTTTTTTCAGGATTCTTTGATGAATAGAAAGTTCAAAAGAACAGCATTTATTTGAAATATAAATCTTTTGTTACATTATGCATGTCTTTACTGCAAATTTTTAATAATTTAATGCATCATTGCTAAATAAAAGTATTAATTTCTCGGTAACACTCTACAATAAGGTTCATTAGTTAAACATTAGTTAATGTGTTAACTAACATGAATTAACCATCAGCAACACACTTGTTACTGTATTTACTAATCTTTGTTAACGTTAGTTAATGAAATACAGGGTTATACTTTATTTTAAGGTGTCTTTGTTACACTGTTATTATGCATTTAAGTACTGAGTAATATTAAGTAACTACATGTACTTACTATAGGTTTAGGATTGGGGTTTGGTTTAGTTCAGGGTTAGTTGCATGTAATTATGCAAAAGTTATAGTTATTACTATAGTAACTACATGTACCACATGTAACAATGACACTGTAAAATAAAGTGTTACCAAATACAGTTGTTCATGTTAGTTCACAGTGCATTAACTAATGTTAACAAGATTTTAATAATGTATTAGTAAATGGTGAAATTAACATTAACAAGATTGATAAATGCTGTATAAGTGCAGTTCATTATTAGTTTATTTTAACGTAGTAATTAACTAATGTTAACTAATGAACCTTATCATAAAGTGTTAAAATCTTACCAACCCAAAACATTTTAATGGTAATGTAAATGTAAAAATAAAACACACACAAAACTAAAATCAATGTTTTTAAAAGTTGCAAGTGAATTTACGTATCACAACTTTATAAAGTGCAGTATGAGAAATGGATGTTCATTTTGAGATTTACATTTAACAGTGTTATTAAATCAATGTTTTTTTTTTTTTAAAAAAAAGAAAGAACTTTAAGTGAGCATTTGATGACGACAAAGGACATCTAAGTGAAAAAATGAAAGAAATGTATTACAGTGATGAGATCCAGACTGCAAACAAGATCATGCTTTAGACTGACCGAACAAAAGTAAATGAATCTTTACAACATGTGTGTTTAATTATTGAGTTCAACCATTATAAATACTTCTGATCTGTAGATAAAAACAAATGTGCGCATTGGTCCCATAGTGCACCTTATTCATCTGAGATAATGGGGAAACGTCAGAGATTTTGCAGCTTAGTCGCTCGTATAAAGAGCTGCCAGGGGTTTGTTGAGCATTAAGGTTTTATGTTCAGCAATTATATGCTATTTAGTGCGGCACGCGCCCTGTTGCCCACACCGACCACCCAATGAACACTGGCTTGAGTGGTATTCCTTGTTTGGGCATCTACATTCACACCTAGCTTCTTATGTGTGTACGGTGCACACTGGCTGCTTGAAATAAAGAATACACAAGTGCCGAGACTCTGTTAAAATTTTCATTCAGCTGCTCTATCTCTCTCACTCCTTTTTTGGAGGATGTGCCGAAGCACACGGAGACGCACATGTGCTTGATAGTAACAGGAGAAGGATGCTTCAATAGATGCTTTATCTTTATCTGGCCTGGATTTGCTGTACCAAGATGCAGAACCCTTTAGTGGTCTGTGTCATACACACGTGTAAACACTTGTGTTTGAAGTTTACCCAGCTGACTCACACTGTTCTGACATGGAATGTGTGGAAACCACCTTCTCCCTCTCCAGAACACAAAAAAGAATGTAGTTAGAGCATCTACCAGCAGAGGCTAACTGGATGCCAAACCTTGACCTTTTGACAATTAGCATTCACCCTTTGCTTCTCATCTCATTTATATCATTGGTATATTGGAAGAGAGAAAAAAAATCATTGTTTCCAGAAAAATTAAGCATCACAACTGTTTTCATTATTGATAAAAATAAGATTTTTCAAATCAGCATATTAGAATGATTTTTGAAGGATCATGTGACACTAAAGACTGGAGTAATGATGCTTAAAATTCAGCATTGCCATCACAGCAATAAATTACATTTTAAAATGTATTAAAATAGAAAACAGTTATTTTAATAATGTTTTATAATATTACTGTATTTTGATAAAATGTTAATTTAACACATCCGATCTAACTTTATGATTTGGTGTGAATTCACACTGCTGGCATGGGGTCACGGCCTGTCGTTCATCCAGTGGTCTCTCGTTGACCGTAGTGGCACAGTCACTTCAGTCATCCGGCCGGCGTCTCCACAGCTGAGTGTGTATTATTACAACAGACATTCCTCCCAGCGCCGGATTGTGTCAGCTGTCCTGGTCCTCTCTGCTGGTCTGTGGGGGGCCACTCAGCTGTCGGAGACCATGACATACACAGACACACACACCAACACAAATATTATATAAATAACAGTGGTTCTGGTTTGGCTTTGGGATTTTATATTGAACATAAACATTGGACGTCCTTAGTCCCCCGTAGTCAAAAATGTTATCCCTTAAAGCTCATCTTTGATCACCAAAATAACATATTTAAACATTTCTTTCTGTCAACAATAATCTTCATGCCTTAAAATAGATTGAATGTAACTATACACCCTTGCTTCATTAAGTATATTCGGATACATAAATATGCAAATTAGCTCAATCGCACAAGCTCAGAATACCTGATCCACGCACCGTCAACTTTACTCTAGTAAACGCTGCACAATGGCAAGTGGAAATATTGGTTTAATTCAGCCATACATGTTTGATCTAGAAAGAAGTGGAAGAAAAAGATTACCTAGATGACCAATTTCTTCTTGTGAGATTCTGAAGTGTGCATTAAATGGACACTTTACTATTCCATGAGGCCACGGGAGAGGATTCGTGAATGGCAGTGAAGCAACACAACTGACGCTGGTAGGTCACATAAGGGCAACATGGTGAATGAATGTAGTATGTCCAGATTACATTCATACTACAACACATGAATGTAGTGTGTTTTTTAGTGGTCACAAAGTAATTACTTATTCAAAATAAAGAGTATGTGATTTTAGACGCAGCCACTGTCTTTGGTTCATGTAACGAGGTTAGTCGAAATGGGAAGAAAGAGGCGGGAACCGGCGAACGTTAAACATAACTTTAATAATGACAAAATAAACAAACAACAAAACGAAAGTAAATGGCGGCTGCCTCACGGCGACTGCCACACACACAAACATAATAAAACATAACGTAAAATCCAGGCCTGGTCCTCTCTCTGGTCCTTCACTGTTTCGCTCCTCCTTTTATGTTTCCGGAGCTCCTCCGTTAGGAAAACACGAGACCGGTGAAGTGCGCAGGTGATGCTCCGCAGCATCCGCAGCATCGTTCACTGCAGTTTTAAGGAGAAAATACTCAGCAATGGTGTTGACTTATGAATTTGCATATTAACTAGGCCTATCAATCTATCATTTATGTACATGTTTGTTGAGGATGAGTGCATATCTGACGCATCTTTCTAATTTGGTTGCTTACTGCTTTCAAATGGTAGATTAATAATATAGTCAAACAATATTATTGTTGACTGGGTGAGCAGCATTTGACATAAACAACAAAAAAAATATGTGGGTTTTAAAAAGAGCTCTATGGTGGTCAAGGGAGAAACTTTCTTGTACAAGCCACACATTTTTTTTTCTCTTTTCATCAGAAAATCATTCACTCGTCATCTCACTTGCTGTCTCTGTAGTTATTGTCATTTGTCTCGTCACTTTACAGCTCAGAAAATAGTGTTTCCTGTCATCTAGTGGACATTATTATGAACTACAAGTGTTTGGGAAATCCAAGTAGTAGAGCTTACACTACTACATCACATTTTAAAAGAGCTGCTGAGGAATGTGAATGTGTCGTGTAGAATGTTTTACATGTTCACATACAGTTTTATTTGTACTGCACAAGTCTTTTGAAATGACATATGCGTACTAGTTAATGATTCTGGCTGGTAACTGAAGATTGTAGGTTCAACAAGCAACTTTATGATTAATCAGAATTGTTAGCACTATAATGAGCTGAATTTCTATTTCTGCACTCGTCCTGCAGGGCCTAAGGATCATCTTCACAGACTCGTCCCGAATCATCTTCCGACTCAGTGGTTCTGGGGCTGGAACGGGGGCCACCATCCGCATCTATGCTGAGAGCTACGAGAGAGACCCAGAGAGACACAACAGAGAGACTCAGGTGAAGACTTCACTCTAGTTTTCCTGCTCTTTCAACACAGCATCAGTCACAGCAACACTGGTGTAAAAGCTCATGCAATAGTGATTGTGAACCAATGCATCGCCAAAGTGCTTTGGAAGGAATAAAATAGCTTAGTTACTCACAATTTAGTTATGCACTTACAACAACAGTCTAAATTAGGGCTGCGTGACATATCGTTTTAGCATCGAAATCACGATAGTCACATCCGTACGGACCAGACACGGTTCTAAACGCAGGTGATTCTCTGATTAATTGCAAAGTTTGACCATCATACATTGAAAGTTTATCACTTGAAAGTGTTTTAGGTCTTGTCAGTTTAAACATTCGAGAGATTTTAAACCATTTGAGCACAAAAAGACTTATTGTGTCATGAATGCTAATCAAACAACAAAAGACAAAGAGAAAAATCACTTTTGTAGTTTAGACACAGATTAATTATATTTAATTTATATCGTGAGACTATGCAGTGTTGTTTTGCATTTTATTATTGCATTTCTGTACCTGAATATTGTTAGACTTACCTGGAAAATATAAAGCACTATTTATTTAATTTGTATCTTTGTTCTATAATGTTTATGCTTATCATTTGTTCATTATTTTCTATGTGTATTCACTCACCTACTAAATCACCCAAATCATCCTAGAATGATTAATTCTTTCCAAATAGAGCCATTCATCTGGTGATTTTTTTGCATATTACAATATATATTGCAGAAAAACAAAATAATGCAATGTCAGTTTTGCGTGCAGCACTAGCCTAAATAAAGATCACACTTCTTAGTGTAAGAGATACCCTCCATGTGTGTGTAGTAATATTTATTAATCATAAATTGATACATATGGGGCTTTATTGCTGTCGTAACATCATACAAATCTGTTATTAACAAATTTTGCCACATATCAGTTTTGCTTGTATTGAAAAATTAAGTAATAATCAGAGCAGAGTAAGCTGTCGGACAGGAGGGGTTAGAGAGATCGAATCCTTTGTCAAACTGTTTCAGGCACTGTGAAAAAAAATCTGATGCTGCAGTGTATATTATGAGATGAGAATATTAAAGTGTTTTTTTTTTTTTTTTATACCTTGGATGCATGCAAACTTATTATAAGTTACCTCCAAAACAAAATTAGTAACCTTTAAAATAGTATAAAAGGGATAATTTACAGTAACAGTGAAGCACGTACAATGAAAGTGAATGGCACCAAATTTAAAAACATAAATGTGAAGCTTATACTTTTATAAAAGCACTTGCATGTATTTTTCTGTTAAAAATAGTGTATTGTTTGAGATTTTGTAAAGCTGTATACATAATTTTACTGTAGTTTTAGATGTTGTCATTGCAACAAATTGTAAAATTGAATGTTTTACAGACAAAAAGTTAAGTATATCTTTCACACTAAAATCATGTTAATATGCAATATTGCATATGTCTTCTGGCTGCGCTATTGAAACAGTGAATATTTTAATGTTTATGAATTGGTCCCTTTCACTTTCATTGTAAGTGACTCACCATCATTTTTTGGTTTCTTTTTTAAAGAAAAAGAACTATAAGTGTAAATTAATTTTTGTCTTAATCAGCACAGACGCCACAAATGCTGTCGATTCAGAAAACCCAGATTTGTCACTGCATTAAATTAGCCTCATGTTACCGGCAGTCTGTTTAACATGAACTTCCTTTGACCATTGTAGGTTGTGCTGGGTCCTCTCATTGCCATCGCTCTAAAAATCTCCAACATCCACGAACGAACTGGACGCAAAGGCCCCAATGTGATCACCTGAGACCAATCCAGCTGCACACACCAGGGGCCAAATTCACTTTCCTCACTCACCGTCTGATCCGTTTTCATTTGTGCCTTTTACTCTCAACACCACAAAGAATGTGCCAACGATTCATTTTGCTGCTCTTTTATCATTTCTCGCCTTGTTTTCTTTCCTACCCTCTCATTTGTCATTACAAGGGCCCCTGTAAGGTTTTCTCTTCTTTTGCACAATTATAAACTCATGTAAACCACTAAAGAAATCCAAAGGGAGCAAAGCGTTTTCTTCATGCTCACGCAGACTCCTTTACTGTTTAATTCAACAAGAATGAGGTTAGAAACAGAACAAATGTAGACCGCTTTGGTTTTGAATCAGCTGCATGGGGTCTAAACCTTACACCTTGTGAAATTGGTGTAACTGTATGCTTTTGTTTACAATGTAGCTGTTACAAAGAAATGTATTCAATGCAGTCAATGAAACGAGGGAGCAATGTTGTTCAGTACTTACTTATTTCTGTGGAATTCACATCAGAAACACAACATTTAATTCGGTGCAACAGGTAGAGCTGGGGCCTCATTTATAAGATGTGTAGAAACCGTCCTACATTTGGTCGTGTTCATTTCCGAAATGTTTGTCTGTGTGATTCAGAGAACGAACTAACAAAAAACATGTGTACGTCTCTCTTCAAGATGTGAAATTTATAAAATGCAAATGATCTTGAAATGTGCACAGCTGAATGGTACAGATCTCCACCTTGTAAACCCTCCCAGTTAATTTAATTTACATATAAAAGAGCAACAATCAACGTCTATTCTTTACTTGAGAATGACGAACGGCGAGAATTGGTTAGACTTCCAAATACCTGCAGGACTCCGACTCTGCCGCAAGGAAAACTGCATACATCTGCTTACAACCTGACCACTTTTCCACGTCAAAGACATTCTTATGAATATGAATGTTTTCGTGGATTTTAGCGTACACACACTCTGCAATGATGTGCTAAAAACGCAGTTTTTCCTTTGTGTTTTTTTGTGTACTGGCGACAACATTGTCAAAATCATCCCCGTTCACACGGATCTGCGAAAACTATTAAAAACGCTGTATTATGCATGCCAGGCCAGTAGTTGGCGATGTCACTTTGTAAAAAAAAAAAAAAAAAATAGACTGAACACGTAATATGCATGCACATGACGTCACCGTTTTCACAAATTCGATAACTGTGTCACTTTCAAAAACTTGCACTTTGAAACCCCTGTTTTCAAGCCCCCAAAATGCTGTTGTTGTGTAAATGAACGGCCAAAAAGCATAAGAAGTTTTCAGTTTTTAGTTAAAAACAGTGTTGTGTCAAACCACCATAGACATTGAAGTCCTCCCTAATAATTAGAATTATTAGTACTCTCTTTTATATTTATATATCTTGATTTAATTTTGACAACTGCTTTATACGATAAAAATGTTCAACGACCCACAGTAATATACAGTGATACAAACTACTCATATTTTCATGGATTTTTTTAAAAATATGCTATAATTTACATCATCCATGTCATTCATAACTGAATGTATCAAGACAAGTAATGTTTAGCATTTTTGACATATTAGACACACAAATAAGAGTGAACGTGTGCATATTTTTAAATAAAATACTATTTTCAAAGAGTTTATAGATTACATTCACAAATAAGCTACAGTTATTCCCTTAAATCCCTTTTAACCCTTTAATTATCCAATTTCTTTATATAAAAAGACCACCTCCCAACTTAGGTCCACCCCAATGATTAAGACATGGTTACGACCTTGGTGTAAATGGCCCTTAAGATCTAATAGGTTATGTGTGGACAGATGTTTTATAAATGAGGCCCCTTATGTCCAACAATGAACCACTAAAATAATAATCATAAAGATTGTCTTGAAGAACAGTTGTGCTATAATTCTACGTCTATTCTTATAATCTGCTAACACTGGTTTTGATTTACAATTGTCTGACCATTTTCTGAAATGTCCGCCAGATGATCTTTGTGGCGTGAATCAAAGTATGAAATGAGTTAAAGGAAAGATTGGCTATGAATTGTTCAGTTTAAATTATTCTTATAGTTACTATTATTTTGTTGATATTTCATTTTTAAAATCCTGCATTAATCAGTTGTTTGTGTGTCAGATTGATTATGTGCATTCCATTGTGTGATGAAAAACATGCCTCTAAGTTTATTATTATTTTTATTATTATTATTATTATTATAATATAACATTTATGGCATTTAAAATACATTTCTTTGAGCCAAGACATTTATCAGTTTTTAAGATATTTGTGAGGATTTTTGAAAATTGTGGATCCCTTAAAAACCCTTCAAATATTATAACGACTCCAAGGTGAAAACAAATGCTCCCTTTGAAATATTATTTTGATGAAAGATAGGAAAAAACTACAATGGCCTTATAGCTGTAATTAATTTTGTATCCTAAAACGTGCATAAATAAACTTTATCTTTTGTGTGTCCTGGCTTCTTGTTATTACAATCTATCATACAATCAGTGAGGTCAAAGACTAATACATGTTCTTGCTGTCCATTTTATTCATATTCATAATCCTGGATTATTTATTAGATTTAACATAATAGATGTTAGATATAACGAATACTGGCAAAACATAATTTATAACAAGACTATTTTCTATAGGCATAAATGTGTCATTTTCTTGTTCTTTTTTAGGTTTAAACAAAGAAATACCATATGCATTGCCATTTAAAAATTTAGAAAGATTTTTTTGAAGTAGACAGCTGTAAAAACAGTAATATTGTGAAATATTATAGGAGTTTAATGGAAAAGCTTAAAGGAAGTTAAAGGTTCCTTTATTTTTGAGTGCAGGACAAGCAATTTAAGAATGGATGGATTTATTTTAAAATTAATCAAAAAGAAAAAGTCAAGGTATTTTCAATCAAGAGAGGTTTATGCTTAAGACAAGAACATTTTTTATATTTTACCAGCAAACAAGAAAAATAAAATAACCCTGGAAGTGGAAAGAGAGTGACTTCTAAGGGACTTCATGTAGATTCTGGCACAATTAAAATCGAAACAAAGCAAGGGCAGAATGAGACGGACTGCAAACAATAGGTGTTTGTTTTTGTTCATGGCAAATTTACATGGGCTCAAGTTCAACACAGATGAAGCTGAGGAAAATCTGCTGAAGACAATGTGCAATTCACATCTCAACTGTGGAGGGTGGGAGTAAAAACAACTAAATATGATATTAGCAGAAAGAGCTCATGTGTAGGGCTCTGTGTGTCTGGTTTATGTTTGGAAAAAGCATTTTCTATTTCTAAATCCTAGTGTCTATGTTTGAATACATTCATTTGAATTCAAATGTCAGTAAGAAATATAGTGTATTTCTCCTGCAAAGTCAAACAGGATTCAGTTGTGAAATAGAAAATTTAGTCTACTTCTTCCATACAATAAAACACACTGACAGACACACAATATAAATTCATTGTCTTCTTTTGAAAGGCGATATGGGAAAATGGGACCAAGACGAAGAAAACTTGTGTAGGCCTTTATAAACAAAAGGTTTAACTGCTGTTCCACACAGAAACGCTAGATGGAGACAAGTTCCCATGATAGCCACTAGAAAGCGTCTCAGTTTACAATCATACAGTCAGGTGTATTAGAATAAATTTAAACCTTTTGCAGAAGCGATTTTTTTTTTCAAATAATTTGAACGGGTCTTGATCATGTAAGGTAACTAATATATCTGGTTTACGAGTGAAATGGTACCAATCAAATGCGATAAATCCAACACGATGACGAATGTTTCTGTAAACTCGCTTTAGTCCGCTAGTCAAGACTTGCAAACAATTTTTGCACGTTTTCTTTATCTTTGCTGCTGAATAACCGAGTCTGTGTCTTTAAACAGAGATTTGTCTGTGTAGTCACTATTAATCATGTACTCGTCTAGTCCCACCTCTTCCTGCAGCAGCACAGAGTGCGAGAGAGAGAGAGAGAGAGAGAGAGAGAGAGAGAGAGAGCAGAAACAGTCCGATCATATGAAGAGACGGACAGCGATGCCAGCGGTAACCTTGCAAGAGTACAGCGCATCTCTGAGAAATATCGACGTTTGAGAGAAAAACAACACTATTTTCCGGTAACTTCTTTGGATACATAATTGAAATGATCTAACATGACTGAGAAGTGAATTTTGTACGCGAAACTGTGTTTATAAAGGATTTTCAGTCATCGTTTGCCATATAAATGGCATGAAACGCGGATGTCAGTAGATGTTTGAAGTGCACATGGATATTTCTTCTCTGCATGTTGTGTTTGTGGAGAACATTGTGCGTCTGACCAAGATCAGCTGAGTAAGTGTTTATCAGATATTGAGTTGATGCTATGCATGTGCACAGGACAAGTGATAATTCAGCTGTAGAATATGAAGTTGTAAATCACCATGGCTTTGGGTGTATTCTTAAAAACAAGTGGATTTTAATGTGTAATTTTTTCTCATTAAAAAAGTAAACCAGCAGTAAGCAATCATGGTAGAACCGGTTGGGTTCGTGGAAGCGTGGAAAGCTCAGTTTCCTGACTCAGATCCTCCTGAGATGTGTTTGAACTCTGTTGGAGACATCGAGCAGGAGCTGGAGAAATGCCGAAATTCTATTAGGCGACTGGAGATGGAAGTGAACAAGGAGCGCTTTCGAATGATCTACCTGCAAACGCTTTTGGCCAAAGAGCGGAGAAGCCATGACTCTCAGCGTTGGGGCTTCAGTAGGGTCTCGCAAAGTGAGCATAAGCCGACGTCCGCGGACGTCCATCATCAGAAAGCCGATGGAGGCAGGTGTCTCCCAGCCAAACTGAAACACACGGCCGCAGCAGAGGAGAGTTGTGAGTCTCAGCCTTGTGTTGAGGTGCTGGAATGTGACATTTCAGACCTGGACAGGCAGAAAAACAGAGAAGGTGAGACTGACTGGATGTCTCCATACAAAAAAAGGAGTGTTGAAGCTCCACTCAGACCCATTGCTGGACGTGGACCTGCACACCATGAGACTGATTGCGTTCCAGAGTCTCCACCGAAGGAAAAGGTCACCACGGGGTTAGGAGTCGCTGCACTTCGGTCAAACTTTGAACGCATCAGGAGAGCCAATTCTCAAACATCTAGCGATGGGAAAAGCGAGAAGCCTTACTACGTCAATATGGAGTACCACCACGAAAAAGGTCTGGTTCGGGTCAACGATAGAGAAGTCTCCGAGAAGATAAGTAGTTTGGGCAGTCAAGCTATGCAGATGGAGCGCAAGAGGTCTTTGCACTCTGTCCCGGGTAATTTGTCCACTGCTTTTGGAGACATTCGTAAACCAGAGCGCTCGCACGAAAGAGCAAGCGAGAGCGGCTACAACTGTGAGTACGAGGAGGCTGACCTGAACCCTGGGTTCCTCAAGGACAATTTAATAAGACTTAATGGAAGAAGAGCACCTCAGCAGAACTGGCAGCAGTCGGACTGTCAGCCCTATACCACCGTTTATGTAGGGGGCATTATGGGAGATGGAGAGGATCTACACTTGACATGGCCCAGGCGGTCTTACTCACCTGGGAGTTTTGAGGATGGATACACGCCAGATTGCAGCTCCAATGAAAACCTGACTTCCAGCGAAGAAGACTTCTCCTCAGGCCAGTCCAGCCATGTGTCTCCAAGCCCCACCGCCTACCGAATGTATCGAGAGAAGAGTCGCTCTCCATCCCAGCACTCCCAGCAGTCGTTTGAGAGCGGCAGCCCTCCTACCCCTCAGTCTCAAAAGCGTCTCAAGCAACAGCTAGCGCTGACCGAGACCAATGTTGTTGGTGTCCGCAAGAACTGGCCCACTGACGGAAGCTCCAACAACTTTAGCAACAGTTTCCATGGCGATTTGGGTAAGACAACATTCTTGTTTACTTTACTTACTGTCCTGTAGTGTCTGTTTGGTGGGACTTTCAAAGCATTTCACTTTCCCACAGTGGGAACATATTAAGAAGAAAAGGCACCAAGATCCATTAAAATGACAATTTATGCTTTTTATTTAGTCTTTTAAGTGGTATTTACTCGCTGTTGTGCAACCTTACTAACATGTATCTGAATTTTTCGCCATCACGGGGGGTTTCAAATTTTTTGATGCAATTATGATGCCCTTGTGAAGCATTCCCTCCCTAAAATATATGTTCATTCATAAAGACTCATTATATTATGTGCTCACAAAGAATTGTTTCCGGTGTTTATGAATTAGCTTTTACGTTGTCTCTGGTATATTTTTAAAAAATATTTTAATTATTAATACTGAAAAAGAAAATATTGCTGAAAAAAAATCAGTTTTGATTGTAGAAAGCGTAATGTCATCAGATTAGGTAACTGTGTTCTAAACTTTAGATTTATTATTTATTGCATTTTAAAAAAACTAATTAACGTTGACCTAAAAATGCATTTTATAAAAGCTTAATTTTTCTCTCCCTTTCAAATTTCCCCACATCCCTGTCAAGTTTGAAACCCCCTGGACTGTCAGGCAGATAATGAAGCGAATCCATTTTTTGTTTATAGTTTTCTAACAACAGTACCAACCCTCTACTATATTTCTTCTTTGTTTAAGCTCTCCATGTGGTTTCTCCCTTTCCTTATCTCGCTGTCATGATACGACTGGTCTGATCTGCAGTGTTTGAGGCCAAAAATGGCCTGAGGCAGTGCAGTCGCTCGCTCTCTGTCCACCCAGAGTGTTTATGCATCAGTTCACATTAGTGTTGTTGTCCTGCCGAGGGCTAATTAACCTAAAGGGGTCATCTAGCATGGTGAATTTAGCAAGGCTTTTTGTTGGGGGAGGGGTGAAAGACTAATTGCAAGAAACAAATGAAGAGAAGGACTGAAGATCCAGAATGTCAATTGGACCAAACGATCCGACATCTGTGGTTTTATTGGTTTGAATGGAAGCACACAAGGAATAGTTCTTCATTGTGAATGCTAGCTGTGATGTGTTTGAATGGTAGCTTTTCATTAGCTAATATTCAGTCTTGTTTTCCTGATGAATTGAGGGTCACTGCAGTCTAAAGAAGAGGTTATTGGAAGCGTCAGTGTGAAACAATCTTGCGTTTAGAAATAGGTTTGGTTTTAATCATGAATTTATTTATTTATAACAACTGCTGTAGCAAACATTTCATGTTCTGTTCAGATTGTATTTATTTTTGGGAAACCCCAGTGATGTACACTACTGTGCCAACATTTGTTTTCAGCAAGGATGTATAAATATTAAGCTGTTTTTAACATTGATACAGCAGATCAGCATATTTGAATGATTTCTGAAGGATCATGTGCCACTGAAGACTGGAGGAATGGCTAGTTGGCTACTGAAAATTCAGCTGTGCCATTACAGGAATAAATGACATTTTATTCACATAGAAAACAGCTACATTAAATTGTAACAATTAAAGAAAATCATATAGATATGTTATAGCAAGACATATTAACTGAGCCTTAGATTCTCAAACCATAAACAGAAAATTATTGTTAAATGATTAAGCAAGAGCATGATCAAATCTAGATCAAGCACATCTCTTGTTTTATGTCTTTACTTCCCCACTTTGCCTACAATTGGAGACTTATTGTCTTATATATGTTATGATAATTATGATATATAATATAAATAAGACAGTAACTCTTTAATTTACATTTTATAAGTGCACATATAAATTTGACAAATGGCAGAAACCGATAGAAGACTTCAGAGCCTAGAACAGATTTCTCTCCTTTAAAGCAGAAAAGAGCTCATCAGCTCAGTCCAAGCTATAGTTACATAAGCAGGCAGAGAGCGCAGAGCTGCAGACTCAGCATGCCACAAACAAATTGCAAATGATCAGTGTAAAGTTGCGTTTTAATGACAAGATCGTGATTAACACCAGTGGGAAGTGTAGCCATTCTTCAGTCTGTCTCTAAACGTTCTCCAAATTCTTTTCTGCAATCTTAATCTAATGCCCTCAAGCTGTTCGTGAACCGCACGGTCGAGTCTTGCAAGATCGTTTTAAACTGCCTCTGTTGGATCCGTTACTCAGAGAGAGAGAGAGGGAGAGAGATCAGAGAGTATGATGCACAGATTTTAGTCCTCTAAAATCTCAGTCACGCTCACCTAGTGCCCCTCCCTCGTGTAAACATCAGCGGACAGTGCAGCCACGTGCGTTTGTCAAACAAGCACATGCTGTGCCACAGTCTGTGGTGAATGCCCTGACATTTCTGAAAATCCTCAAGGATTTAATATGAATTTACTATGAAATTAAAGGTACTTATGTAAGCGTTATGCATTGTATATAGTCAAAAAAGCGGTTGCATGCCAGAGGTTATTTCGCAACAAGGAAAAGAAAACTTCATGGAAATCCCTTGAAGTAACGCCAATAATAAAAATGTTTCCTCAGACCTCTTCTGTGGTAAAACAGTTACTTGTCACTCATCTTTCATAAAAAAAAGTGTTGTGCTTGGTGGGCTCTGAATGGGTTGAGTTTGACTTTGTGGGCATTATGCTGTCAGCGAATCAGATCAGGTGGTTCTTACAGTTTTACTGTGTTCCATTTTTCTTGGGAAGCAAAATCTGGCAGGTTTCCTTTCTGTCAACTGGGTGTTAAAAGTCACCTCTTAGGAACAGACCGGCCCTGGCAGACAACCTAATCCTGCCTGTATTATTAAAATAAACAGTCCTTTGTTAAAGTCCTCCTCACAGACTCTTGAGTTCCTCCATGCATGCTGGCTTGAGCGAAAAGTTTGTTTAGAAGATTTTTTAGACTTGTGGGTTTTGCATGGCAGTGTTGGGAAAAATGCACAATTGAGGAATTATCTGTATCTGTCTGTCTGACAATCTGTCTCATTCTGTCTGTCTGTCTCATTTTGCATGTCTGTCTGTGTCTCACTTTGTCTGTCTGTCTGTCTGTGTCTCTCATTTTGTCTGTCTGTCTCTTTTGGTCTGTCTGTCTGTCTCGTTTTGTTTGTCTGTCTGTCTGTGTCTCTCATTTTGTCTGTTTGTCTGTTTGTCTGTCTCATTGTGTCTGTCTGTCTCATTTTGTTTGTCTGCCTGTCTGTCTGTCATTTTGTCTGTCTCATTTTGTCTGTCTGTCTGTCATTTTGTCTACCTGTCTGTCTGTCCGCAGCGAATTTCAGTTAATTTAAATTATATCTCCTTGCATTCAAATTCAAATTGAAATTCTCTATCCTCTTTGATTCCTCAGTTCAATTTCATAAATTAAGTTGATATTTAAAAGGCTTTCTCAAATCAATTCTGAATGCTGCACAACCCTTCTGCATGGAAATGGTAACAGGTGGTATTGCATTTTATCTTCGGTTTAACATTATTTTTAGATAAATCTTTTGTTATTTTGAAAACATTTCAACTTTGCAAACAGAATCTGTGGTCTGCGTTCAGTAAGGCTTTGGGAATGGCGAGAGGTATTTGATGGCTCTTATCCCTCTTGTTGTTTTTCCGTTTTATCATCTGCCAGAGCCCATAAATCCAACGAAAGCCTCAACATCAGAAATACCACTCATACAACATCAAACGTGCACCATGTGCACATAAAGCCTGACAGCAGTAGCAACCGCTGCATGTAATTTGCTTCTTTTCAAACAGTCTACTTATGTGGTCAGTTAAGCTGTAATTTTTCACTACCGATGCCCTAAGACACACTAACTTTTTGTATGTGTGACTGTTTGTGTGTCACCTGTTGTCCTGGGGGTTGGACTGTGTAAACGGGGGCAGGGAGGCCAGGCTGGCTTGGGTCCAGCTGGCATGGGCCTCAGAGAGCCCTGCACCACCATCACCAGCTGCAGGGGAAAGAGCAGATCTTTCTCACTGTCGTTTGATGGTAAGAGCGTTTCTCTCACAGAATCACCAACACAGTCGTGTTATTTTATATAGTGCAAATGTAAATACAAGGAAGATATGATATATTGAAGCTTGTCCTTTTATTTATTTATTCATTTTGAGTGTCAACTTTACAATGACTATTTGAACTGTTAAAAGGAACACCTGACAAAAGGAAAAAAAAATTCAACAATTCTTAAACAGATGTGACAGACACAAGTCTGAAAATTGCAGTCGGTGTTCCACCGAAAAACCTCTTCCTTTTCACACAATGTGTTTGCTTATGTCACAAAGGCAGAATGGTCTCTTGATTACAGAGGACGATGTCAATGACGGAAATAGTTGCAATGGGGCCCTGTTGGCAAGAGTAAACAGAATCATCATGAAACTATTCCAGTGGTGTTGTTGCTTCAAATGGACATTGAAGAACTGGCTTTTCTGGGGTTTGCAGTCAGTGTTTTTCTGGCTTCCTGTGGAGTCTGTTGACATTTTAATGGGTTTTAAAGTCCCCACCCTTTCCAATTTCATAATTTCAGATGAAATGGGATATTCGACAAGAAAACAAACTACCGTTCAAGATTTTGGGCACAGTATGTTTTTTTTTTTTTTAAAGAAATTAATAGGCTACTTTTATTCAGAAAGGACACATTAAATTGATCAAAAGTGATACAGTTTCAAATATCCTGTTCTTCTGAACTTTCTATTCAGTAAAGAATCTTGTTGAATCTCGCGGTTTCCTCAAAAATAGTAAGCAGCACACCTGTTTTCAACATAAGCTACATTTTCATTCACCTATTTTTATGTGCATTTTGGGATATTGCATAAAAAAACGCTGGATGGAAACACCAAGATGCACATAAATACTAAAAATGTGCATAAAAATATGCGGTGAAAAAATGTAGGTGGATAAATATTTTTTATTCCAATAAGAAAAACTACGATGCAAACACATTTACTGAATAAATCCATTGATGCGCAACAAAAAACTCACGTGACAGCCTCAACAGAGATTGGATAACTGGACTAACCACCGGACCAGTTTCATTGCACAGCGTCTCAAATGTTGGTTTGGTCACACCATCATCCAAATGCAAAAAAAAAAAAAAATGTTATTCGCAAATGTTTTATGTGACATTTCAATATTACGCATAAGTTAAATTCGCAACTTTGGATGGAAACATTGCCACTGATAATAATAATAACATCAGCCAATAACCAATATGTTTATATAACCAACTGATATATTGTGCATCATTTTTCTGAACCATGTAGTTTTCCATCCCTGCTTTTTATTATTCATGATATTTAGCACAATCACTGAATCTTGACAGTGTTGTGAGTTTCCCCTGAGATCTTCGGTACAGTGCGGTCTTGTTATTGTAGCGTTCTGTACGTTGTGTGGTTCTCCTCTTACTCAGCCATGTCACCTCTCGTCCTAATTTTGCACCAGTCCTCTTGAGTCTTGTCTCTTACAGGACCACCCCCTCCCCTACATTTCTCCCAGCAGCGTAACCTATCCGACCTAATTTTTTTCTTTGTCTTTCTGTTCTGTCGGATCCCCTGTGATTCACAGTAACATCATAACCCTTGACTGCCTCCAATTGATGTTAACCCTATAAAGCTTGCTCTATCATTTGATATGCGCATTTCTAATTCCTCTAAATTATCAACATGATCAAAACTTTGCTGAAAAACCTCCTGTACACAATATACAGTCCATGCTTTCTGTTGTCTGATTGACAGTTTATACTTTTTTTAGCAACTATAAGGTAATAAAAAGTGAAGGTGTGCATATATTAATAACTTATAACAACTTGTATTGACAGAACAACTAATATTTCAAGATGTAATATTTCAACACTTACTGGAGTGAAGCAACTTGGTTTTTCTTGATTATACATCAAATATGATACAGCAGGCTTTGAGGAGTGTTTATTTTTATGTCTTTCAATCCTCATTGTATTTCGTAGCATTATATGTTTTGCCCCCTATATATAGTCTGCTATAGGGATTCCTAACCATGTTCCTGGATTCCCCCCAATACTGCATGTTTTCCATATCTCCTTGATCAGACACACCTGATTCAGATCATCAGTTCATTAGTCGAGACTCCAAGACCTGAAATGGGTGTGTCAGACAAAGGAGACATGCAAAATGTGCAGTGTTGGGGAACTCCAGGAACTGGTAGTACTGGTGGTACTGTTATAAAGTTTCCATTGATTTACATTAAAAGCTCGGAATTTCATTTTAATTTTTGGCCATGTAAATATTAGGATCTGGTGTTTTTCCTCCTCGAGTATGAAGTTAATATTCTCCTACATCATATATGTGAGATTGATACTCAACAAAAAAAACACATGCAAATTATTTTAAATATATCTTTTAAATTAATATATTGTATGTTTTAAAATACAGTATAAGCTTAGTAATTGGCTACTGTTTTTGTTTAGCATGCAAGAGTATTAATGTAAAACTTGTATTTATTAAATTTAATAAAATGAGCATACTAAAAGTAAAAAAAAGTACATTGAAATTTAATTCAAAAACAACAACAAATGAACTTTACAGCCTGTCATAATATCAAGCAGAGAAGTAAAAATTCAAAGTTAAACTTATTTTTCAACTGTTTGTCTGCTTTGTGCCCTGAACCCTCAGGGGTTTACCCAGCTCCCCTGGTGGGACTGAAAGGGCCTTCTGTGCTCGTTCCCTAAAGTGTTTATGGAATGTCTCAGCTGCTTGAGAAGTGTGGTAAATACACGGCTAATGAAATGTAAAGTGGCCCACAAGCACAGGCACTGAACCCTGGGGGCTGTTGCGCAGTCATGTGTGTGGAAAGTGGTTGGTGTAAAGTGCAAAGGATATTTTTCTGCAGTGTTATCGTAAAAGTTTCTTATGTTAAATCTCAGCATGTTACTATTGTATTAGTGCCATATCAATATTAGGGTGGGGTCACACTTGTAGTTCGGTTCTCTTGGTTCTTTTGGCCTAGACCAAAAAAGATAATGACACAATTAGTCCTGGTTCACTTAGCGTTCTCATTGTAAATTTTAACATCAAACCTAACGATACAAAACAAAACAAAACAGAAAAACAAAAAAACGGCTTTTATGTAGTAAGTATATTTTACGACAGAACTTGCCAAACATCCAAAACAGCGCTGTGTGCTGGGCTAAATGCACTTGTTGTATGTGCGTACATATGATGGTATTTTTTTACCAGCCGAGTACTCAAAAATAGCTTTAAAAATGTGTAAATGAGTCAAAAACAGCACCAGGAATTCCTCCATTGCACACATATGCTGATGAATCTGCTGCAACGAGATGCTGTTCTGATGCCTGTACCAAACTTTAACAGGCTACGTAGCTCCTATGATGAGAAAAACCAGGTACGCTTGAGCATTTTTGTGGTTTTTAAGGTTGCATCTTGTTACATCACTTTCCATTATGTTTACCATAGACCTTATTTAACTATAAAACCTAATGAAAATCTCGAGGAAACCAGTGGTGCATTAGTCTTCTGGGTTTTGGTTTCAGCATCACCATTGTTAATTGTTTGGTGCGTACCAAGGTTCGAATGGTAGCGTTTGGTGCACTTCTTCAAATGAATCGCACTAACAGAGAAATCGCACGAGTTCATTTTAATCTAACTAAACCTGCCAAGTGTAATCACACCCTATGTTCTGAAAGAATGTTTCTGCTTGTTTGGTAATAGAAGTAAAATGTTGTGTTGATTATGGTTCCATAATTCCACGGGGAAACAAAGGTTCCATTAGTCATTTGAAACCTTACAGATTGTTATTTTGAAAAATAACCAATAATATATTTTGTAAAATATTTAAATGTTACATTTCTAGAATACCATTATTAATTTATTTCAAACAATTTGTCCCTCCATCGACAACAGCGCAATTGAAACTTTGACGCTCATAAAGTTTATAAAGAGATCGAATAAAAACAAATCCATATGAATTGAGTGGCTTAGTCTGAATTTTCTGAAGAGACTCGATCACTTTTCATGATGAATGGATTTAATTTAGGCTTTTACTCACATATATACATTGATCAGGGAACATAAACAGCAGCTTAACCAAACCTATGTGACGCGCGAGAACAAACCTCTTCCAGGAGCTAAAACGTGCTGCGTAACACGGAAATGAACCTCATTGGTTCTTGCACATCAAGCTGACATGCTTGATCTTCCGTTTACTACAACTGATGTGAGTTGATGAAAGTTTATATTTGAAAATAAGCCTAAATTCAAACTGTTCATCTTATAGAGCAATCGTGGCTCTTCAGAGAATTTGGACCAATTCGTATGGATTAGCTTTACGATCTCTTTATGAACATTTCAAAACATCAACGTTTCAATTACGTTTCAAGCTTCTATGGAGGGACAGAAAGCTCTCAGATTTCATCAAAAAGATCTTTATTTCTGCTCCGAAGATGAAAGAAAGACTTACAGGTTTGGAACGACATGAAGGTGAGTAATTAATGCCAGAATTTTCATTTTTGGGCGATCTAACCCTTTAAATAAAAACTGTCATGCACTCTTAGTGGACACACATATGGTTTTCCTAACTAAATTTTAAATTGTCACATATATTTTGTCTTGATTGTTTTAGTCACAATCTGGAGCCCTGACATGTGGTGTCTGTGTTACTTGAGTACAGACTTGAGCATTTATTAAGCTTTGATATACCCTGTTCCCACTCAGATCTATTTAAGTGTTTTTAATGAGTATGTTTGGTTGTCCCACCCTGATTCTCATTAGTTCTTCTCAACCTGATCTGATAAATAAAGAGAATTTAATGACTGTGGTGTGGTCACTTGGATTCATCCTCCATCAAGATGAAAGCAGACGATGGACGATGGAAGTGTTTTGACGAAGCATGAGGGAACTGGCCATCAGCCAAACCAGCAGGCGGTGTGTGGTTAAACACATGCCCTCCTCAGGTCCAGCAGAAGTGCCACCCTTTCCCAGGCCCTGAGTTTTTATTTTGATTCAGTATGTGGATGGGATTTGCTTATAAAGTCTGTATGGGAACTCCAAACAATTGAGTAAATTTGGCCTGCGCACTATCCCTTTCCACAGTGCGAAATAAGCAGAAACGTTTTACTGCTGATTTATTGAAGGCTTAAGCTTGAATACCGCAGAGTCTTTAGTTGCCATGCCAACCCCTGGTTTTATGGTCTTACCAATGCTTAATTGCTTAGATGGTCAGTTTAGATATTAAAATGTTGGTCAGACTAATTGTTTTTCTTCTATAGTGATGACGTTATTGCTCTGATGTAGAGGTAAATGTTGCCAACAGACTGCGTTTGTTAGGTTTACACTGTCAAAAAAAAAGATTTGTTGAAGTTGTAAATAAAACGAATATTGTAGTGTGCTTTACAAAAAAATATGATTTCATGTTTAATTCAATGTATTTCTCTCTAACTTTGGGATATATACTAGTAATTTCTGAGGGGAACCAATTTGTTTTTCACTGCATGTGCTTCTTCTTCAGAGAGACAGAGCATATTAATAGTGTTGCAGAAAGCTATTGCTATTTTAATTCCTTTTTATGAATATTAGGCCCAGCTATGCTTTTCCACTCCCCAAATTGTCTCAAGCCAGACATTTGGGTGACACAGAATTACTAATAGCTTTTTATGCTTGGAAAAATCAAACAGGATTGGGCATTGTCCTGTGTTGATTCTATATACAGTACTTTTTATCGACCAGCCGCTATTTTCCTTAAGAATAAATCTAAACAAATCTTGTATTGACTCCTCAACTGGATGTCCTAAGTGAATTGCCTTTGACGGAGGCTATTTTTTAGTTGCCTCTTGTAGCCATGCAAATGTGCCTGCGTGACTTTCTGGTAAAATCCATTTCCACTCTCACCCGCATGACCGCCCGCCTCCCCAGTGACCGTGCTGTCGAGAGCTCCATTGATTTACTGAAGAAGCAAATCCTTTTAACGCCACGCCACTTTTCTCCTTACTCTCAGAGGCATCTCCTGAAATCGATGTGTGTGTGTGGAGTGAAGGCCAGTAGCCCCATCATTAACCTGTACCGATCAGGTGCTGTATGTCCGAATATAGATGTCACAATCACTTTATGTGCCTGGCAAGCATTTGTACCAGTAAGAAATGGGGACCAAATATTTGGATATTTTGAAACCTGAAAACAGTGGCAGTAAAAGTGAAGGTTTTTTGTTTTAACTGGTTTCGTCGAGATGAGCTCTGGAGAGTTCATGAAAATTGAGAGTACCAGATTGGTTCATGGTTTGATTTGTTAATAAATAGCTTTAAAATGTCCCTCACTCAGGCATTCATCAGGCCAAAACTTATAGATGGATGAATTTAGCAATTGATTTTTTTTTTTTTCAAATCCAATGTCAAAGTATCAAACAAGTTCTTCAAAACAAGATCTCCGCGAAGACCTTACGCTTCAATTAAAATTAAGTGTATTTACATACACAATCGCACACCGATTATGCCTAATAACCTGACAAAGGTCATGTAAATGCCTTAAACTGTGTTCTTTTATTGGGTAAAAGTCATAAGCAGTTTAAGCGAAAACCGTTTGGCACACCTTCACTTTTTATTACCTTAATTTCACTTTGCATGTAAACACCTTTACTTCACTTTAAGCAGCGCATACAGTGCAAAAAATGTTGAAATATGTGAAAAACATAACAATAGACAAAAATAACTAGACAATTTCAGAATTGTTTTCTTGCATTGACGGGTTTTATGAGCTGATTTTTGATAGTCATCTATCTTTTGTTGTACATTGACTAAAAACATTCTTTTCTAAAATGTAATTATAGATTTTGTTTCTAAAACATTTCCCATCATCCTACTACTGTTTGCTACCTTCCACCATTGTCCTTTAATACTTACGGCAGTTATGATAACAACTACATTGAGCAAGTCCAGACTTTTAGTCTGAGTCAGTGAGTGAAGTTTGGATGTGTTTACAATTCCAGCTTACAAAGAAAGACATGAAGAGGGGGAGGCGTTCCTGGAGGCCTGTCATCATGTAATCTACCTCACAGACCGATGGGTTAAAGCGATCTGAATAAATGCATTCTGTCCTCCCACGTTTACCTGGCACTGCCTTTTTATATCATAATGTGAAGAATGAAGGTTGAGAGTGTCCAGGAATGTGAAGGTCATATTAAAACGAATAGGCTGTCTTCATTCCTATACGATTCTTTAAATAGACCTTGTGAAATATATTAAGAAATACCTGCTTCTGTCATTGCCCTCACTTCCCTCTGTGCCAGTTCTGTGTTTTTCAAGAGGAGGCTGGACACGTTAAAATGAAAGCTGAAGTGGATTTACTGTAGTTCCAGTAAATGTAACCAAATACTGTTCTAATAACTAAACAAACATCTCCCTGAGCTTAGAGAAGTTTGTTTTCTATTGACTTTGAATACTGCCACTAACTTTAATTGGGAATCATTTTTTTTCTTTGTAGGGGAACTCATTTTATAGGTTCCCACTGACGTTTCGGATTCAGGTCCATTAGACTTTAGGAGGAGGAAGAATAACATACATATATGACCTGGTTCTTCTGTGTAAACATCGTGTTCCTTTTCTGTTGTTTTTGTGGGATGTCAAAGTGTATTTTTATCAACTTTAGGAATGCTAGAAATAATAAAATAGCAAAAACTAAATTTAGACTTGAAAAGCACTCTATTTCATCTCTTATCTGTAATGTTGCTTTGGTGTTGATGTGACGTTGTAGACGGTGTGTCATAAACAGGAAGTTGCTTTATCCAAAATAGTAACAGTTGAATGGCTGTCAGTGCACTGAAGAGCTTTTTCCTGCCTGCTATATTTACATCGTCTCCCTTCTGAGGGGAAAACGTTCCACCAGTTTGTCTTTGAGGTGTTACGGGAATTTGAGACACAATAACCACGTGTTCCAGATTAAACAACTGTATCGACAGGCTTTATACGTAGGCCACATCCTTTGTTTCATAAGGTGAATTTACATGTAAACCTGCCAAAAATCATATTTTCACACAACAGAAATGTCCTGTTGACCTTCTGTTTCCTCTAAGAGGCACACATAGAGGCACATCACAGCATGATCTTTTTATCTGTGTCCATTTAATGTTCGTCACACTGCTGACATCATAATTGTGAAATCTTGATCTGTGATGTAATTCTGGGATTTTTTTGAAAAAACATTACCGAGATGTGTCATGCTTAATTGTTTGGCGCACAGTTGATTTAATTCTATTGCTTAATGAACATAAAAATATATATAATGTATAATGATTTCTTTTTTATATTTATAAATTACATAAATTATTAATTTTTATTTATATTTATTGTATTTTTTAATGAGTATATATATACAACATATAAGTAAAAATACAAAAAATATATATAAATATATAATAAAACATATATATACAGCTCTGGAAAAAATTAAGAGACCACTGCATATTTTTTGTTATTTTGACCAGTTGTTGCTTTTGGCAAATAAATGCTCTAAACTACAATATTTTTATTTGGAATTTGGGAAAAATGTCAGTACTTTATAGAATAAAACAAAAATGTTAATTTTACCCAAACACATACCTATAAATAGTAAACCCAGAGAAACGGATAATTTTGCAGTGGTCTCTTAATTTTTTCCAGAGCAATAAAAAAACTACATACTGTATATATATATATATATATATATATATATATATATGTATATATATACAGTATGTAGTTTTTTTATTGTTTGTAGAGTATTATTATATATTTATTAATAGTGATTGTATTCATGATTTTTCTGGCATTTTGCCTAAAATCATCTTAATATGTCTTTAATAATTTATTGTTGCAGTACTGATGCTCCCAGCCATGCTGACATGACTTATCACGCCTTCTTTGTGCTTGACCTCCTAATTTCTGCTTACAGCTACATTATTTTTTATTTATTTATTTATTTATATTTGCCTACATTTATGACAGATTACACATGACCTACCACAACATTTTCACTATAGAATATTCAGATCATCTAATGAGGCCTTGGATAAACTTTGATCCTCGAGTTAAAAAAGATAGTTATGAGCAGCTGGTTATGTTAGAGTAGATCAGTGAATCTGATCCTGAGATGGATTGTTCCTGGCCTTACACATCTGGTGCTTTCCACCCCCTTTGGGATCATATTCAAACACACGGATTAGGCTGATCTGTCTGTGGTTTTGTGAGTGTGTGTATGCATATATTGGTGGAAGAAAAAAGACTAAGAGTGGGGCGACTTTTTTTTTTTGTGGTATTATCGCAGGATAGAAATGCTGATATTACGTCATGAGTTTAATCTGCCTCTCGTTGAACTGTGTGACGCGCTTGTATTATCTGCAACGGACCGAACCAGCTGCGCTCGGTTGCCCTGTTTATTGCTAACTGAAGGGTTGTGATTTTTAAGTTCAGGAGTCAAAGCTCTCTGTTGTTATCTTTGCCCTCTTATTTGTGGATTTAAATAGAGTTATATAATAGCTTTGAGTCTTTGTCATTTCAGAAACAAATTCTCAGTTATTAATGTTTCCTTCCAAGGAAATGTAGGTCGTTTTTCCTACTTTGTTCCACCGAAGGCCTTTTTAAGACTTCCTGGTTGAATCTATGAGGCAGTTTGACAATGTGACATGAAAACTACTGCGGATGGACAAGTGTAGACATGAAAGTGCTCCAAGGAATTCTTCACTTTCAAAGGTTTTGACCGGTGAACTGTGCCTTTATGATGTTGACAGTTGGTTTAGGTTAATTACTTAATGGCATTTTGCATAAACACATATGTGCAAAGAAAACCCCATCAATAGCATTGAATAGACATCGAAATATTGTTTGTTTTATTTCCATATCACTGAACATAAGACTATCACTGACCTACAGTGCACAGCAATCAAGTTTTTCAATATTTCACACAGTTCCTTTATTCCATCTTCACTTTTTTTTACTGTTTATCGATCTGTAAACACAAATATTACACAGTTTTTGTCATTTATTACAATCATTTCACTTTCCTCATAGTTTAGGTGTTTTAACATGTTTGGATGTTTGTGTGAATGTGTGTTTTTGTTGGAAAGATGACCCTGCTTCAAACGTGTGTTTCCTGTGGAAAGTTGAGTGTCGTGGTCAGACATCCCTGCACACTTCCTTAATGGCTGATTCACAGTCACGGTGACCAGTGGGTCTGTTCCACACACACTAATTCCATCGGAAGATTGCTGGTTTTGGACGCCCAATTTTAAGACAATGTGTTTTTGTAGCGACTGTTCAAACACGGGGTTCTCAATCTTGGCCTTGAGATCCACTTTCCAACAGATTTTTGCTCCAACTCTGATCAAATACACCTGAAGTAGCTAATCAAGAGTCTTTTCTCAATGTACGTTCTTGTTTGACTTGTGAAACGTCATCAGTTGCAGTCCAAGTACTGTTCCAATTCAAAGTTCATATCTAGCCAAGTATAGTTCAAATGGATGTGTTCCTAATCCTAAACATCAGGAGGTGACATGCAAACTTGAGACAGCCAGGTATCCCAGAATTCATCTTGCACCAACTAGCAACTGGACTAGCAACCTGCATCATTTTAAAAATACTACTGCTATTATGTCACGAAATGTAGTTTTAAGTGTTTTTCAGGTGCGAATGTAGTTGTTTAAAGCTCAAATCTTTGGTTTATTTATAAAGATTGCCTATCTGAAAATTTGCTTTGATGTTTTGGGAGTTGTGAGATCCAGGCAATCACCGGGCGCTCATGTATCCCTCCGAGACCAGCCGTACCTCGACTGCTCCTTCTGACATTTGCCGCTGGCTTTGATGTCTCTATAATGGTTAAATATGAGATATAATTCATCTTGTTTATATCTAACGGGCAATCTTTGAGCTCGAGAATCTATTGTTTGTTCCTGGGCATATCGTTTTGGCTGAGGCCATGGTTAAGTTTCACAACTTTACAGAATATATTTATACCATTGTGTAAGAACGCTGACTTTATACGTCTGACTGAATTGTTTGCTTGTCTTTATTTCCTATTGTATTAACTCCTTATACTTTATACTTGTACTTTATAGACGGCTGTGTTTTGTCATGTTTCATTTTATTATACATTCACTTACAGAGAAGATAATCAGAATACATATGTACACTTTAACTGAACCACATGTTAATGTTTTTCAACTGAAAATGGAAAGGGGTAGGGTTGTGTTTTCTATTTCGTTTTGGTATAAATATACATGCAATGAAGAGAATCAAGTATGCACGGATTGCCTGTACTGGATTTTTGTGGCTATTATGAATTTTTAAATGAAAACGAAAAATATGCAGTGGGGACAACCAGAGTAGCCTAGGCGAGGTGAGTGACCTTATCAAGTACGCTGCTGTTCCATTTGCAGAATTACAAATGGAATTACTTTTGTCCTCCCATCCTCAGGAGTTCGTAATCCTGAGTCAAACCTGCCAAGTCTGAACTTTGTGTGCTTGGTATTGAGAAACACCTAAGATCTTTCGGATGTCTAAAAAGTTGTATAGGCAAGTGAGTTTGGTCAAGGTTGGAGTGGAACTCTGCAAGAAAGTACCTTACCTACACTGCTACTGCTCATTGCGAATGACATAATTTTTTGCAAAAATATGTAAGAAATAAGTATAAAGGAATTATATGTTATATGTCATGTCCATCATAACCATAACATTTCCAGTCACATTTTGTGCTGCAAACCATGAGGGATAATCCATGGCTAGGTGTGCATTACAAAATTTCATTTCACTTTGCAGGCTTTGCTTCATAATACTTACCTAGTTGTATAGTTATGATTACCTTACCTAGCTGTGGATTATCCCTTATATTATATTATATTGCATTTAACATTTATTTTCCCTTACAAAACTACTTTTAAGTCTCTTCTGCTCAACAAGGCCGCATTTATTTGACCAAAAATATGGTAAAAACAGCAATATTGTGAAATACTATTGCAATTTAATGTTTGCTGTTTTCTATTTTTATTTATACTATTAAATGTTTTAATTTATTCCTGTGATGGCAAAGCATAATTTTTAGCAGTCATTTCTCCAGTCTTCAGTGTCACACAATCTTTCAGAAATCATTCTAATATGCTGATTTGGTGCTCAAGAAACAAATTGTGTGTGCTGAAACAAATGTTGTGCTGCTTAATATTCTTGTGAAAACTGTGAAGAACTTTTTTTCAGGATTTTTTGATAAATCGAAAGATCAAAAGAAAAGTGTTTATTCGAAATGACATCAGGACGTTTGTATGGATTTACCCGTATGAAACATCCATTTTCACAGTCTTTGTGGCCTTGGTGTTAGCCACAGGAACTGTTTTGCTCGTAAGCTCAGTGCTAGTTGCTAATCACGTTGTAACACACTCTGCCCTTTGGCATGGCTCTTCCTACTACATTCAGACAGCAACGATCTCTCTCTCTCTCTCTCTGTATCTCTTTCTAATCATCTACTTCTTTTCTCATGCTCTCTATTTGTTCAGGCTTTGTCTATTATTCTCTCTTTTTAAGCAGGCTTCATGCCAGGCCACTCAGCAGGGCTGTCTCTGTGTTTCCGGAGTCCTCTCTTTCCTGTTTCTCTCACAGTGAGGTGATTTAACTCCCACTTGCTCCCATTTTTGCCCAAGTAAACCCAATGAATTGAGATACGGGACACTTGTTATACTATGGAGCTCTGAATCAAACAGCAATGCTGCTGATGTTCCATCTTTCCATCAAAAAGCCCTTTCTCTGCTGTTTATTACAAAGCCAACACCCATCCTCTATAGTCTATTGGGCTTTTTATGTAAATCACACTGTTTGTGCTGTAAGTGGTTGTTTTACACTGTTGTGCTTGATGGCTTTGAGTGCACAGACTTGTCCTGTAGGTGGACAAGTGGAAGTGAAACTAGGTATTGTGAAATTCAAAGCCTCATCTTCTCCCTCTTTTCAACTGTATGCAAAATTGACAGTGACTGCAACATTCAAAAATATAATGAGAATAATAACAGTGTGAGTGAAAGATCTAGAGGAAAAGAATCATTTAAATTAAAATCTAAACATTTGTTAACAGTAATATTAAAAATATTAATATCATATGTTAAAATTACGGTGTTAAAGGATTAGTTCACTTCAGAATTAAAATTTCCTGATAATTTACTCAGCCCCATCTCATCCAAGATGTTCGTGTCTTTCTTTCTTCAGTTGAAAACAAATTAAGGTTTTTGAGGAACTTCAACGGGGATCAAGGGGTTGAAGGTCCAAATTGAAGTTCCAATGCAGCTTCAAGGGGCTCTACATGATCCCAGCTGAGGAGTAAGTGTCTTGTGTTGCAAAACGATCAGCCATTTTCTTAAAAAAATAAAAATATTTATACTTTTTAACCACAAATGCTCATCTTGCACTTGCTCTTCAATGCGCGAGTTCATGCATTACAGTCAAGGTCACGCGGAAAGGTAGGCGGAAGTACCGACTAAGTGTTTATTGAAGGAAAGTGACTAAGTCAAATGCCCTTTACAACAAAAGGTAAAACAACGTTGTCGTACGATTTTGAAGTTGGAGGAGAAAATGAGGTGGAGTTTTTCACCCTACTGCGGTACTTCTGCCTACGTCACACTTCACCTTTCCATCGTGATTATGTAATGCGCATCCTAGAGCTAGTGCAAGATGAGCATTTGTAGTTAAAAAGTATATACATTTTTAATTTTTTTAGAAAATGACCGACTGTTTCACTAGATAAGACCCTTATTCCTCTGCTGGGATCGAAAGATCCTGGAATGATTTCTTCAAAAACCTTAATTTCTTTTCGACTGAAGAAATTAACATCTTGGATGACATGGGAGTGAGTAAATTATCAGGAAATTTTAATTCTGAAGTGAACTAATACTTTAATAATCTTAAATAATTTGGTAACACTTAAAAGGATCAATTCATTAATAATTTTACAGCATTTTCTTCTTCTTAGTTAATGTTAAATTTCGTAATATTCTTAATATTCTTAATTTATTAAAATAATATATGTGTAACACAGTTCGTAAATATGGGAAGAAGGAGGCGGGAACCGGCGAACATTGAACGTACTTTTAATAATAAAATAAACATTCAATAAAACGAAAGTAAAATGGCGGCAGTCGCCGTGAGGAACACAAACATAATGAAAACACAACATAAATTCCAGGCCTGGTCCTCTCTCGTCCTTCACTGTCGTCGCTCCACTTTTATGCTTCCAGAGCTCCTCTCGCGCCGTTCCCTCACGGCTCTCGCCCGCCCTGCTCGTCACAATATGTATTTATAAATTAACATTAGCCAATTTCTAAAAAAAAAAAATATTGTTCATTGCTGTGTCATGAATCCTAATGCATTAACTAATGTTAACTAATTGAGCCTTACTTAAAGATGTTACCAAGTTAATCATTAATATAATATAATATTCATACTATTAATATTACAGTTAACAAATACCATTTTAAAAGGCTAACATTTTGAAAGGACTGTGTTCTTTAACCTTTGTTTTGCTGTGGCATGGAAATGATTGAAATTTCAGTGGTTTTGCTTTTGGTTACTGAAGTTTTAGTATCGTGACAACTCTAGTTTAAACACGTTATGTACAGAGCAAGAGCTGTGAGAGATCAATGAGAGTGGATTTCACTATTGATATCCTGGCTATGTGTGTGTGTGTGTGTGTGTGTGTGTGTCCACATGTTTTGTGTACATCTACAGAGCTCTTGATTGTAGCATTAGACTTTGTCTTATTTGAGCTGATCAGGACACCAGATAAGATGTCACATAGTCGATACGTTTGCGTCTGGATGTCTCACAGGTGCTGAGCTGTTCACAGACTGCAGGAAATGAATGACTGCTTTTAGACAACTTACTCTACAAATACAGACAGAGGGATAACTCACAATTGTCAGGACTGTCTATGAGGATTCATCATGTCTCAAGTCAGTCTACAGTCTATGAATCACAGCTGTTGTGAATGATAACCGCCGTATATATATATATATATATATATATATATATATATACATTATATGCACATGATATTGTAATGTTTCATTGGTTAATTTTGATACATGTGTTTATTGTATGGAAAAGTGATTTCATTTTTGGGTGAACTGTACAGCACAGTTGTGTTGTATATTTAGGCAGTATGAAGTGCATTTGTTTGGTTTCATCTCAAGCTGCTTCTCCTCATTTTTAAATCTAAACATGCTCAGTATATTAAAATGGCATCACTAATGCAGCTATTCATCCATGTAGCCCTTAATCCTCATCAATGGTAATTAAAACAAGAACAATGGTGTTGAATTATTCATTGTTATTTGAGTGATTAAGAGGTTTTAGTTTCCGCTCAATGGGGTCTTGTCAGTCTTCTCCTAAATGGACTGCTTTGACTTCAGTTACACATTTCTGACAGTGAGTTTTCATGTTTCTAACTTACATACCGTCCTTTCAGTGGCAGTAAAAGGGTCTCCGTCAGGACAGAGGCATGATTGGAGTCCTCAAGTCTTTCATTGTTCATTAGTTGTGTCGGGCTTGAGGAATAACAAAGAACTGACTCAACTTATCTCTCTTTTTCTTGGTGGTTTCTCTATGGTATTCCCTGGAGGTGTGGAACAAATACTCAGTCTGTCACAGCAGCAACCAGATCATATGAAGAAAATGTTAGCTCGAACTTATCAAAAAAACTCTTCTCTTTTTCCCCAGATTCCTCTCAAACAAAGGCAATTAATTCTGTTTTAATACATCGATCAGTGTATTATGGTGGACTTATAAAAAATATGCCTTTAGTAAGTAAAACATCCAATTCATCTTCATATTGTCAAAGGAAAAAAATACAATTCAATAGCTGCATTTTACTACTCACATTTTTAATAATTCAGTTGCAGCATCATGCATTAATGATGAACAGGAGGCTTAATTGAGGCTGTGATTTAGAGAGATGGTAGATAATGTTTCCAAGAATAAATGTGAAATGGGTGATGAATTCCTAACGGCTTTGGTTGTCTTTGCTTGGCAGGCTTTATCTGTTGCTTTCAATTATATGTCAAGGTCTTTATTGCAAAGAGGAAAAAGCTCAGGCGGTAAGCCTTTTGGGCTAAGGTTTCAGTCCTCTGTGTGGATTATATTAAGAGATAAGAGATGTATAAGACACTCTCTGGCTGGTGAAGGATGTATTGATTATTTCAGGCACTCAAAATTAAGATGGAAAGCTTGACTTGAGAACCCATTTTTGGCAATGGAGATTAAATTATGTTCTAATAATATATTGTTTTTATACTGTATATTACATGTATTTGGTTTAGAAGTGAATAAAATCATATGCTACACTTCTTAGTCAAGTCTAGGGTTGCAAAGGGGCGGAAAGTTTCCGGTAAAATTCTGGAAACTTTCCACAGGAACTTAACCAGGGGAATTTTGGAAATATTCTTATTTGGAAACTTAACAGGAATTTATAGGGATTTATGAGAATTAATTGGAAGTTTTGAGAAATTTCTATAAATTTCTATAAATGTATCATGTACAAAGATAAGTATAAACATTTTAGTTTGGTCATAATAACATGAAATAACATTATTTCTTTTTTTCTGCTTCCAATTAATTCTAATTTCTTAAATATGTAAAATATATTTTTATTGCAGCAATTATTATGTGTGTGTTATTTATTTCAGTTACATGATCCTTCAGAAATCATTCTAATATGCTGGAATGTCAATGTTGGATACAGCTGTGCTGCTTAATATTTTTTTGGACCTTGCATACTTTTTTCAGGATTCTTTGAAGAATAAGTTAAAATAAAGTTAAAAAGAACAACATTTATTCAAAATAGAAAACTTTTCTTTATTATCACTTTTTTTTTTTTTTTTTACCAATTTCACACATCCTTGCTGAATAAAAGTATTAATCTTTTTGAAAAAAAGAAAAAAAAATTACTGACCCCGAAATTTTGAACAGTAAGTGTATATTGTTAAAAAGATTTCTATTTTAAATAAATGGTGTTCTTTAACTTTTTATTTATCAAAGAATCCTGAAAAAAAGTATCACAGGTTATAAAAAATATTAAACAGCATAACTGTTTCCAACATAATCAAATCAGCATATTAAATGATTTCTGAAGGATCATGACACTGAAGACTGGAGTTGACTTGATGCTGAAAATTCAGCTTTGCATCACAGAAATAAATTATATTTTAAAATATATTAAAACAAATAAATATTATTTTAAATTGTAATAATATTTCACAATATTACTGTTTTTTCTGCATTTTTGATCAAATGTGCATGTTATGGAGGAATGCACAGTGCCTCAATAGCCCTGCAGGAAGTAGTGCGCTGTGTGAATGTGATTGAGATATGTGCATGGTAAAAATTCATCTGAATTTGTATTAAATCTGCTTGTTTTAACCAATATAACACAGAATTTTTCATTTAAGTTCCTTTTTATAGACTAACCTGCAATTTTGCAAATTCCCTGTTTATTCCCATTAATTCCCGTTTATTCCCATTAATTCCCATATATTCCTGTTAATTCCCATGGAAAATTTCCAGCCTTGAAAATTCCCTGAATTTTGCAACTCTAGTCAAGTTTGACATCCTGACCTCTCTCATCTCTATTTGCAGACATCCCGTTTAGCGGGACCCCGCCTCCAGCATATGTTTATGATGGCGAACGAGGGGAGGACCAGCGTATGCAGCCTGACGTTGCATCCTACACGGATGACTCCCTCTCCTCTCCGCGCCTGCACCCAAAGGGTCGAAGCATTAGAGAGACCTCAGGATCCCTGGAGTCCACTAAATCAGTAAGGGACATTGATATATAAATCATAGTGTTTACACATGATATGTTGTTACCGTATCGGGTATTGGCCAATATTAGAGTTTCTTTTTGTTGTTTTACTTATCAATAGATATTGGATATTCAATTATATTTATATATATATATATATATATATATATATATATATATTTATATTTAATTATATTTTTCACATACTGAATGCCCATATTTTTAGTTTATTTTCTGTCATCTAATGCTCACTTACAGTTAAAATGTAAAAACACTAATAATTTAGTAACACTGTTAAATGTATCTTTATTAAATCTCAAAATGAATATCCATTTTTCATACTGTATTATAATGTTGTGATGCCTAAATTCACCTGTAGCATTGAAAAAGATTGATTTTAGTTTTTGTTTTATTCTTAATTTATTTAGAGAAAATACAGAAAGTTTACATTTTGATATCATTGATTTATCAACTGTTAGCAAAAACATGAAAATAATTATCAGCCTAAATTTTAATATTGTTTCTTCTATTTCAGGTTTAAGGGTCTTTTAACATTTGTGGTACTGCAGATGTGTGTATGTGCTGAACTTTTGACCTCTGCATCTTTATTGTTTGGGATGTTTCATATCAGTATATGGGATTACGTGGTCTATAGTTGACCGCTGTAAATCTGTATGGGATAGGATTTAGGTTTTTATAAGGATTACCCTCCTGAGGAATTCCTAAGGCCTTTAGACTGGAATGTGTGTTTTTGGCTGAACCTTAAATATGTTTTGTAATGGGCACTTTCTTCATTCTTTCCACTCTCACCCTGGACATTCCAAGTCGGAGCTGGATGTCGAAAAAGGGCTGGAGATGAGGAAATGGGTCTTATCAGGGATTCTAGCCAGTGAGGAGGCCTATCTCAGCCACTTGGAGGCGCTCTTACTGGTGAGTAATATGGTCTTGCTAGGTCTGATTTACTGCACGCTTACTCACTAAAGAGGGTCAAAGATCACGTTGTAGTGGTGCTGAGCTTTGCACATTGCACTGCACCCATATGGTTACAAATGGGAGCACATGGACCCCCCTTTGACCCCCTGTTTTTTATCACAGCCTATGAAGCCCCTGAAAGCTGCTGCCACCACTTCGCAGCCCATGTTAACTCTCCAGCAGATAGAAACCATTTTCTTCAAAGTGCCTGAGCTCCATGAGATTCACAAAGACTTTTATGATGGCCTGTTACCCAGAGTGCAGCAGTGGAGCCACCATCAATGTGTGGGCGACCTCTTCCAGAAACTGGTGAGCAGTGCTTTGTTATATTGTTTAATACAAAACATATGGCATTTATGTTGGATCATTTGGTTTGCATTCACTAAGTCCAAAACAAAAAAGAAAAAACATACAAGATTTAGAAGATTAGAAGAAAATTAAAATTAGAAAAAAATGTAAATTTCAAATTATTAGGGCATTTGATTATGAAACAATTCAGCATTTCTCTCTCACACACACACACACACACATATATGAAACATATATTTATTTATTTATATACTTATATTTATATATTATTTATATATATATACAGTAGAGATTAGAATTCTGTACTATTTTGTCTAAATAAATAAAAATAAAACACTAAAACCTAAAATCAGTAATTTCAAATGTTACAAGAAAGATGACACAGGTTTTGTATTCACTTACTGAGTTTCCAACAAAATATGTATATAATGATATAAACTATATAAGCTATATCGTATCATAAAATAAGATTTTGGTCATACCACTTACCAAATGTTCTTTTATTGAAATCACTGGTTCATAATGTACTATCATCTGTTACTTATTATAACAACTGAATTGTGGTGTAACTCGATGCCACATGCACGTGTCTAATTTGCTAATCCATACATGTTTCTGTCAGACCACCCGAGAGATGTCTTTTAAGACGGTTTATAAACGCAGTCATCATCAAAGCATGTCTCTCCAGTCCTCCCTAAGGAAAATTTCCTTTGATAACCAGTTTAGTGAGCTTCACGAGCAACAGCCACATCATTCCACTCTGCACAATTAGCTGTGGAAACTGAAACTTTACCCCCATCTTTATAGACGCCCGCAGGACTTGACGTTTGTGCAGATGAAAGCTTTTCAGAGCCACATGACTGCATGTAAAGTAGCTAGGGGGTCTTGCTCTTTGATTGGTGGGGCTGCGGTCAAAAATGCTGGGGTTGAAAGGTATTAGGGTGTTATAGCTGGGGGTGCAGATCTCATGGCAAACTTGAAAGTTTGTTTTTTTCGCAGTATTAAAGGGGTCATGACATGGATTTTTTAAATTATTTTTGAGGTTCACTTATAATGCTAATAAAAGATTTTGCACCAAAAAATGTATATGCAGAAAAATTATTATTTTCAACCTTCATTATGCCCATCTGTCTGAAATTATCCGTGGCCCCTTTAAGGCATGTCAGTAAATGGCCTTGATGGCTAAAGTCATTGCATAAGAAACAGTATCACTCACTATTGCATGTGAGTTTTAAGTGTTTTGAAAGCTTTGTCCATATAAAATGTCATTTACAGACATTATGAAATCATTTACTTTACTCTTACTTTACTCTTCCATAATTTGTCCTGTTGTCAACAGACTCAAGTGTGTGGAGTAAGTCAGAAACTGAACACGCATCTGTGTATGCAGTGTAGCGTCAGTGATTATGATGGGTTCTCACTTGCAACGCAATGCTCACATCCGGTTAAGTGACTGACTTCTTTCAAAAACATTTTAAAAAATCTTATCAACCCCAAAGTTAGTGCATGTCACCATGAGACTCTTATGTTGCAATGTGAATTTATGTCTCATAATTGTGAATTTATTTCCTTTTTAAAATTGTTTCTCTTTTATGCGAAATGGGTTTCCATAGATCACATTTGCAACTGTATGAAAAGGTTGTGAAATTTAGATGTTGTGAAAACTAATTTCAATACATCTTATGCCCAGACATTCATGATATTATAAAACAAAACAGTATTGAAAGTTGTAAATTATTACTATGAAGTGAACTGCTCATAAATTCTGACATTTCCATCGGGTTTCAAATTTCCACGGCCAGGGTTGTAGCTGTGAGTGTAGGTGTTGTTCGACATAAATCTCTTCTTTGAAATAAAAAGGCATTATGGTTGAAGAAGTGTGGCTGAAGGCTGAATTCATTCATCTTTTATTTTGATTGTTAATCCCATAGGGATTATATTGTTAGCTGCAAATACCTGTGGCTATTATTTGAGGCATTAGTTATGTGTAGAGCTGAGCATTTTTGTAGCTTGTTCCTTTATCTTTGTGCCTTTAAGATTTGTTTGCATGGAGGAGTAATTCTAAAGCACAAATATTTGGGGGAATAAACCATGTTACTTACATTGGGCTTGTGTCTGTGTGTGTGTGTGTGTGTGTGTGTGCACATTTTTGTGATTTGAGGACACAAATTTGTATAATGACATGAGTATTACACTGGTATTACGACGTAAACATGAAATATGAGGACATTTCAGGGGTCCTAAAAATGTAAAAATGCTAAATGTTTTCTGTAATGGGTAAGTTTAGGGGTAGGGTTAGTGTTTGTACAGTTTGTACAGTATAAAAACCATTACACCTATGGAATGTCCTCACTTTTTTTTATAGCAAAATTAACCTGTATGTGTGTGTGTGTGTGTGTGTGTGTGTGTGTGTGTGTGTGTGTGTGTGTGTGTGTGTGTGTGTGTGTGAAATGGCATAGTTCTCTTTCAGGGTGTGTGTGTTTTACACAGAGAGGGGTAAATAAACAGGAAATCCCACAGGGAGACATGGTCACACAGAGTTTTCAGCGGACAGTGAGTCCAGTGTGTCTCCGTTTCCCAGAAAGCATTATGTCATAGTGTGTGGGTGCATGTGTCTGCCCTGGAAACCCACTCACTGCTGGGCATTCCCTTGCCCTCTCCCTCTCCCTGTGGACTGCCAACTCTCACGGCATGGGATTTACTCACCCCTGACTCCTCAGACTAGTTTAGTCCAAAAAATGGGCTCAGATGTTGTTTTCATACTGCAATGAATTGGTTCAGTCCAGTGTTTCCTATAGAATCCAGTCCACCCTTCACTACATTTATATGTAACTTATACTAATAACTTGCAGTAAGTGAGTCAGATGCTGATACAGTAACCACTCTGGTCAGTGAAGGATTTGTCAAACTGATTTAAACATGGTTTAAAAATTAAAAAAAAAAAAATTGTGAATCTGAATAATCTGGTCAAGTTTTATGACTCACTAAAATGAACTGGCTCGTAAGAGTCATTTGATCATGAATCAAGATACACTGGTCTTGCTGTATGTTTTTGCCTCATTAAAATGAAGCAGCTCATAAGCGTCATTTCATTGTGATATGGGATACAATGGTCAAGCTGTAAGTTTTTGACTCACTAACCTGAACCAGCTCGTAAGAGTCATTTGTTCATGAATCGAGATGGACTGGTTAAGCTGTAAGTTTTTGACTCACTAACCTGAACCAGCTCGTAAGAGTCATTTGTTCATGAATCGAGATGGACTGGTTAAGCTGTAAGTTTTTGACTCACTAACCTGAACCAGCTCGTAAGAGTCATTTGTTCATGAATCGAGATGGACTGGTTAAGCTGTAAGTTTCTGACTTACTAAAATGAACCAGGTCATAAGAGTCATTTGTTCGTAAATCAGGGTACACTGGTCATGCTGTAAGTTTTTGACTCACTAGAATGAATTAGCTCTCATAAGAGTCATTTGTTCACGAAAAGGGATACACTTCTGTAAGTTTTTGACTCACTAAAATGAACCAACTCATTTGTGAACCAGTAAACACTAGTAGTGTTATGTTTGTTTTTGCATACACACGGCAAGGACAACTCAATCAAAAGACTTTTCCTGACATTATTTCATGGTATTACATTATTTCAAGTGTTTTTATTGCACATTCACATTCACAGTTTAAAATATAACACTTTTTTTATGCCGCTGAAGATGTGTCATCAGAACACTTCACTAGAGTAGAGTCTTTGGAAAGTGCTTCCTTTCATTTTAATGGTTCTTTTCACTCTTTTAATGAGTATTCATCTTTTATCAGTGAGCGGAGTTAACAGCACGATGTAATCCGTCTTTTTTCTGAACTCTGGGTAATGATGCTCATATTCTAGATCGCTCACAAGTTTCCCCAGTTGCAGTATAATGGCTGTGTTGAAGGAAGTGCTTAACCTCTCTGTCTCATGACAAGCCCCATCACAAGTCCTTCTCTTATTTACCCCAGTGTTGGCAGCACTCGAGATGTTGCCATGGAAAATGCTTGTTATGTGCCCATTTCACAGTTGTTGTCTTTTGAATGGTGTTTTTTCTTCATGACACAAACGCTCATTCACCGCAACATTTTGGCTTCGTTTACCCCAAGTCACTTCTTCTTTGTTTCAGTGTGCATTCACTCTCTTAATATGGCCTTTTTAGAAACTCTCTGGAAAAAGTGTTGTTGTGTGTTTAATGAGGGAAATTAGTAAAGGTTCTTTTTGTTTTTCTCTTGTAAGTGACATTTACCTTGATTTTTATTGGTTTTCTTCACGAATCGCATGCAGACTTTGCAAAAAAACTTTATTAGTTTGATGTGGTGAAATTAATGCCACAGCTGTGGGACGGTTGTACTTTTTGATGAACTTATATCAATAATTTTGACACTATATATATATATATATATATATATATATTCAAATGGTTGTTAGTGTTAATTTAACTATATTTCTTCAACTATATGTTTTCAAATTGTTATAATTCATTTTTTTGTAGCTCAACCAATTACTTCATTGTCATAATGTGTCTATTGTGTTGAGTGCTGTTGTCTTTGTTGGGTCAGGGTGGTATTTGCTTGTCTTTAAATATCAGAAGCTTGTCAACCATGCCAAAACAGGCCATGTAAAACTGCCTGCTCTACCTTAGTAAGCAGAATTAAGCTGATGTAACATGCATGAGTAATCTGCCTCTAGCACTGACTTTTATCTTTAAACCACCTTCTCTCTCACTCTCACTCTCTCCTGTCGTTTCATCTACCCACACAGGCCAGCCAGCTCGGCGTGTACAGGGCTTTTGTGGACAACTATAAGGTTGCCGTGGAAACTGCCGAAAAGTGTTGTCAAGCCAATTCTCAGTTTGCCGAGATTTCAGAGGTCAGTTTTAAGGGCGCTTGTATTATACTGTCAAAACAAGATATGATATCTTTGCCTCTTCATAAATTTTATGTATTTGTTTTTCCTTTTTACCTTCAGAATCTGAAAGTCAAGAGTGCTAAAGAGGGTAAAGATCAGAATGCCAAGAACTCTTTGGAAAGTAAGAGCTCATGATTCGTTCACTGATTCTTCCACATTTACTCTCTTTTTTGACTACTTAGTATTCTGATCACTTCTTTGCTTTTCTCATTCTCAGCCCTGCTGTACAAACCAGTGGATCGCGTCACTCGCAGCACCTTAGTCCTCCATGTGAGTGAAAATGAAAGAGCATACAGCTAATCATGAGTTTTTCTCTAGTGAAAACATTCAGGGCTTAGTTGCACAACATGTTTTATTTGAAAGTGCGTGGGCTGTATTGATTTATACATTTAATAAGTTGAATGTTTTGCACTATTAGGCCCTGGTTACACCTGGTATTGAAGGGATAGGTCACCCAAAAATGAAGATTATCCCATAATTTATTCACGCTCATGCCATTCTAGGTGTATATGATTTTCAAACAAATGGCTGGGCATCAAACTCAAGGTCGACATTTCTCTTTAAAAATTCTAATTTTAAACTTCTAATTCATGACCCGTGTTTTGTTTTGCTCTGTCCTCTGCGCTTCCTTGTTCATCAAAACGTCATTCGTCGGGTTAGAAGCCACTCTTCAACCTAAACTCGTGTATGGCCGTTCCCGAAAGCCAGTTATTATAGTTTAGCAAAGTTATAAATATGGATATTTTTCTTTAAAAAAAACTTTGCTTCACTTCAGAAGGCCTTTATTAACCCCGTGGAGCCGTATAGATTACTTTTATGATGGATGGATCACTACCATTATAAAGCTTGGAAAAGCTAGGATATTTTAAAAAATATCTCTGATGGTGTTCTTCTGAAAGAAGATACAAATACACCTAGGATGGCTTGACGGGGAGTAAATCATGGGATAATTTTCATTTTTGGGTGAACTGTCCCTTTAAGATGTGTTCTGGTCAATCCGATCACAAGTAGATTAAGGAGACCCGTTCCCATTTTTTGTGGCTATTCGAATGCATTTGACCACATGAGCATTTACGAAAGCAATCCGGTCGAATGCATTTTCGTGGACAAGCTCAAAAGGTTTTAGACCCCATTTACACCAGTATTTAGTGTCGTTCACTTGTGATCTGATCGACCAAAACGCATCTTAATACGAGGAGCAAACAGGGCCTTAGATTATTCTGTGTGTTTCTTTAAATTTAGGACCTGCTGAAGCACACCCCATCCAGTCATCCAGATCACCCTCTCCTGCAGGACGCCCTCCGCATTTCCCAGAACTTCCTGTCCAGCATTAATGAGGAGATCACACCCCGTCGTCAGTCTATGACAGTGAAGAAAGGAGAGGTCAGTGCTGCCCAACTGTAATGATGCTAATATCGTCATGATAAATATTTTTACCTTGACAAATATATTTTTAATATATATATTTAAAACGTGTACACTCACACGTGTTCAAGGTGACCAGGCCAGAAGGAAAATCCGTACTGTTATTCTCTTGTACTGTAATTCTTAGGAGTACTATCAGGTGTACAAATATTCTTTAGTACATTCTGGTTGTGTAATGCTACAATGGTCCCGTGAACACAATAATCATCTCCTGCCTACTTGTTCCCCTTCCTTCTTTATCAAAGGTCAGTTTTGCGAAACGAGAAGTGTCTCAACACCCTTCCCAGCTTCAAAATGAACACAAACACACTTTCCCAAACTGTCCTGACCCCTCTGAACTGTGAATCATTTGACTTTGTACTAGACTTCCTCATAGATTACTGGAAAACTGTGTGGGAAGTGACTCTCTGATTGTAGGCTTGTGGACATGCCAGGCATTTTTATTACAGAAAATACAAAGATTCAATTCAAAGATAGAGATAATTTATTATTTGAATGATTAAAAGAATGTTTGACATATACGCTGGAGAACAATACAGCTCAATTAATCCTTCTTCCAGTAAAGAGTTGAACTAAAATGGGGAAATTTGTATCACTTTGCAAGATATTTATAATGAAAACATCATTATACAATCATATGAGAAATATTCATCATAAAATATTCTTTTTCAACATTAATCATTACTGTGACTCATCCCCAGAGATCCAAAATATCTCTTTGTATCTCCATTGGGATTCAACTAACAATTTGGTATGAAAGGAATATCATTTATTTTTTTCTAGAAACTTTAAAGACTTTTGATCCATTTTCCAATTTAAGTATATTATAACTGAAGCTTTCAAGCTTCAACAATGACTCAAATGCACAAAAGTGCCATAAGAGTAGCTTATATCTTTTGTGCACTACATTCCAAGTCTAATTTAATTGATTTTGTGGAAAAAATATCACCAGAAACATACAATAAATTGAATTGCATGTTTACATTTTCATTCAGAGCTCTCACAATGGCTGTTCAGAAAGAAAATATTGCATTTTCTTTATGACAGGACATCTCGGTTCATGTCCTGTGTAATTATTGTCTGCGAGATGATGGATTTCCAGTTCATGGCCATGTGTTGCTTCTCATCTTAGGCTGTTTTAGCAGATGTCTCTGAATGCGGCCAAAGTCAATACTGTACCCATATATCATGTGGGCCAAATCCTGATGTAAAAAAATGCAGGTTTAAACATAAGGGAGAAACACACACTCACTGAAACCAGGGTCAGAGGTCAGAGCCAATGTTTTGAATGTATCTACACACACACATAGACTTTCAGGCCATGAAAAGAGCAGATGTCTTTCGCATATGTCACACATCCTTCAATTACTGAGGATTTGGTCACTCAAGAGTGCAAATGCACACCCAGTTATAAAGAATGACCTGAGATGGACATCTTTGGGAACATCCCGTATGGAGCTTTTTTGATATCACTGTTATTTTAAGGACAAAATGAGCTTTTTTGTTGTTGTTAGTAAAATATATTGTTTAGTTCATGTAGGGTTATGTTTTTTTCTCTAATGTGATTTACAGTAGGTAATTATCATCATAACTACCTTTTGTGAATCATCTCATCCAGCACAATTTTTTTTTTTTTATCCCATCTAGCCACACTTGTCCAAGATTGAAACCCCCTCAGGCTGCCATCATTATCATGAAAATAGCTTCTGTGACTCACCCACAATAGCGCAGTTTCTTAAGTGTGTCATGCCTCCATTTGAGTGAATGAGTCTGAGCCTCTCATTGGCTGCTTTTCTTCCTCACCTACTTCAAATGACCTTCTGCCTCAGGCAAAATAGTGACTTCCACTGATTCATGGGGTAGTAAACAATACATGAGCGCCATCTATTGATGAACAGTTGAAACTAAGTGTGTCAAGGTTATTTTCGGTTTGCAAAAAAATCCTGACGGACACTTTTGTGGTCATAGTGGTGAACAGAAGCTACAACAAATAGATTTTTTTCATTCCAGTTTGCTCCAGTAGCAAAAGAAAAATTCCACCATAGCATTTCTGTGACATTACAAAAGAGGAAAAAACTGATTGATTACATCAAGAGAAGAGAAAATTTGTCATCACTCTCTTTTATTAGAAATGCTCATTTATAACTATTTTTCTGTAATTTACTGCAAAGTTGTGCATAAAATGGGGAAAAAAAACTGAAATTATATTAAAAAGAAAATAGAAAAAAATAGGTTTCCTATGTGGAAACACATCGTCGCAGCCTGTGAAAATGGTCTATTAGTACTTGTGTTATTATTCTGATTTCTATCAGCAATTATATAGCAGTACAACAGCAAAAAAGACATAATTATTGTTTTAAATGTATTGACCTGCATATTTAAGTCATCCTAATGTCTTTAAAGAATCGGCAGCTTCTCAGAGACCAGTTTATGGTGGAGTTAGTAGAAGGGGCACGAAAACTTCGGCATGTCTTCCTCTTTACTGACCTGCTGCTCTGCGCCAAATTGAAGAAACAAACCGGAGGGCAAGTCTATTAAATGTTTTTTTCTTCTTTAGAAACATTCCACATTTTTAGAGTTGTTTTTTTTTTATCTCATCTTTATTGTCACATATGTGACCCCTGGTTTCTCTGTCTCCCCATATTTAGGAAGGGACAGCAGTATGACTGTAAGTGGTATATACCGCTAGCTGATGTCACCTTTCAGACCATTGATGAATCAGAGTCCTCACCGGTCCCCCAGATACCGGAGGAAGAGATCGATTGTTTAAAGGTCAGGATCTCCCAGATCAAGAATGAGATCCAGAGAGAAAAGGTAGATGAAGTATTCATCATAAATGCTCTTCAACAGCAAACAATCAGATTGTTGTTAACTGTTTCCCATATCTTCTTGCTTTTATTCTCCCATGTGTTCAGAGAGTGTGTAAAGGAGGTAAAGCCCTTGATCGCCTCAGGAAGAAACTATGCGAACAGGAATCGCTGCTGCTGCTCATGTCTCCATGCATGGCCTTCAGAGTCAGTAACAGGAATGGCAAGGTGAATCAATATCAGAAAATCTCCTAAAACTACATTTGTTTCTCAGATATGTGTTTGTGTTTGCTAAAAAGTTATTCATCATTTACTCACGGTAATATCATTTTGTATTTTAATGGTAATATTAGAATTATATACTACATTGTCAAAAAATAAAAATAAAATACTGTTTAAAACTGACAATTTCTCATTTCTTGTGTGTTTTATTTCTTTAGGGCTATACATTCCTTATTTCATCTGATTACGAACGAGAAGAATGGAGGGAGATCATTCGGGAGCAGCAGAAAAAGTGTAAGCACTATTCCAAACAGAAACCTTCCTAACATCCAAGAAAATCCCAACAGAACTCTGTAATCTGCTCTTTTCCTTTAGAGAGTGAGACTTATTAGTTAAATTCAGATGTTGGTGGCTTCACTGACCAAGTCTCTGTTGATTTCTCAATGTTCTCTCCCAGGTTTCAAGAGTTTTTCTTTGACTTCGCTGGAGTTGCAGATGCTCACCAACTCCTGTGTGAAGCTACAGACTGTTCACAACGTTCCTCTGACAATCAATAAAGAAGGTGATCGTTTTTTGTTTGTTTGTTCCATTAAGATCTGTTTTGCATGTTCTTTCTTTCCACTGTATCTGAAGCTTGTCTTAACTTTAGTTGATTTTTCCCATAATAGATGATGAATCCACGGGGCTGTATGGATTCCTGAATGTGATTGTCCATTCTGCGACAGGGCTGAAACAGAGCTTGAGTAAGTTGTCTGGCACGGAATGTCTCACCTAGTTTATGAGACTACAGCAATGTGTTTTTTTTTTTTTTTCGGTGGTTGCAATTAGATGGAGTGAAATCCGGCTCACAGTAATCATTAAATTATTGAATGCCTCCCTAATATGTGCGCACATGCATGAAAACACCTGATATGCTCCCTGCTGTTGTTGGGCAGAGTTCTCTTTATGAGCAGCTGTGGAACCGGTGGATTAACCGGGAACACTGCGTTCCTTCTTAAATCTAACTCTCCATCGTTAATATCCGTCTCTCTTTGTTCTCGCTCATTCATTGTTTCTGCTTTCTTATAGCCTTTGTCCTCAATAGAATCTTCCTTAATGCAGTGCAGTGTACACTCATGACTGTATAAACCAGAAGCGCTTACATGCGGTTTTCAATTTAAGAGGCTGTTACAGTGAATGCTGTTCTTAGGCACGATTTGAAACCAGTGTTTAATAAATAATCTAGAATATTAAGAGGTTAGTTCACCCAAAAATGAAAATTATCCCATAATTTACTCACCCTCAAGCCATCCTAGGTGTATATGACTTTGACTTTTTTCTTTCAGTCAAACACAATCGGAGTTATATTAAAAAATATTCTAGTTCTTCTAAGCTTTATAATTGGAGTGAATAGTAGCCCAAAAACACATCCTTGAAGCCCAAAAAACACATCCATCCTTCATAAAAGTAATCCATACGGCTCCAGTTGGTTAATAAAGGCCTTCTGAAGCAATGCATTTTTGTAAGAAAAATATTGATTTATTTAACTTTATAGACTATAATCACTAGATTACGGTAACGTCCGTCCACGTGTTCACGTGGAGTAGCGTAAGCTTAGGTGAGAGTAGACATCTCTCGTGGTTCAAACAAATAGGGCTGGGCAACAAACTCAAGCTTCTCTGACATTTCTCTTTAAAAATTCTAGTTTTAGTCTTCTAATTTGTGACCGGTGTTTTGTTTTGCTCTATCCTCTGCGCTTTCGTGTTTGTTCACTCACAAGTTCACTCTTCCGCCAGGATCGACTCGCCTACGGAACCCAGTGATTCTAGTTTATAAAGTTATGTTAAATATATAAAATTAAAAATGGATATTTTTTTCACAAAAATGCATCAGTTCACTTCAGAAGGCCTTTATTAACCCCCTGGGGCAGAATGGATTACTTTTATGATGGATGGATGTGCTGTTTTGGGCTTCAAAATATCGGTTACTATTCACTCCCATTATAAAGGAGCCAGAATTGTTTTTAATATAACTCAGATTGTATTTGACTGAAAGAAGAAAGACATATACACCTGGGATGGCTCGAGGAAGGGTCAATTTTGTGATTATTTTCATTTCTGGGTGAACCAGCCCTTTAATGATTATAATGAAAAGTAGATTGACATGTATAAGTGACAAATTAAAGACATTCATTATTTAATATTTCTATTAAAGATTTCTATTTCAAATAAACACTATTCTTTTGCGGTTTCTATTCATCAGTAAATCCTGAAAAGAAGAATTATTTCTGATGAATCATTCGACACTGAAGAAAATTCAGCTTTGCCATCACAGGAATTACTTTATATTTAAAATTGGTTTTATATGTAACCAGCTTGTTTTCTGTCCTCTCCCTCACCTCAGATCTGTACTGTACGCTAGAGGTGGACTCTTTTGGTTACTTTGTGAACAAAGCAAAGACTCGTGTGTACAGAGACACCACAGAGCCAAACTGGAATGAGGTCAGAACTGCAGCCCATCGTCAGCATGTAGTTTCAATCAAAAACATTAAATGACAAAGAAACCTATATATATGATATAATGTTATTAATTGAAAAGACGCTACAATGCAAGGTGTGATTAAATGGAGGTTGGACTTTCTTTTCACAGGAGTTTGAGATTGAGCTGGAGGGCTCTCAGACCCTCAGACTGCTGTGTTACAGTAAGGTCAAACAGTACAGGGATGATGGGGAGAACATGGATCGCATCATGGCCAAGGGACAGATTCAGGTATGCTTGTGCAGTATATCCACTCATCACATCCAGGGATACAAACACCTGACAGTTAACAGCATATTGTTTTGAACACTGCAATTATATTTTGTAACTTCACAGATTTTCTTTTTGTAACAGTTGTAGATTTTAGTAGGTCTGCAACTAAAGCATGTTTATTAATTGATTAATCTGTTGATTATATCTTTGATTAATTATTTAATCAGATAAAGGTTTTATTGCATAGTTTTCAAAGGGATAGTTCACCTAAAAATCAAACTCATCTCATCCCTTACTCACCCTCAAGTTGTTCCAAACCTGTACGAGTTTCTTGGCGGTTGACAGTAGCCCTTGACTTCCACAGTAGGAAAAAAATACTATGGAAGTCAATAGCTCTGTACGAGTTTCTTAGTTCAACAAAACAAAGAAACTCGTACAAGTTTGGAACAACATGAGGGTGAGTAAGGGATGACAAAATGTGAACTCTCCCTTTAATCTCCAGTTTTAAAGCAGGAAGACAAATTAAGACATTAATTAAAATTATGTATTAAATTAAATATTATGTTAAATTATTAAATTAAATTAAATTATAAAAACATGAAACTAAGCTTTGTGGCCTCAAATGCACCCCCCCCCCATAGAACTACATTCATTCTACTGTAAAGTGATGTAGCAGATGTAACTGTTTCTCTGTGCACAAATTCAAAAAATCAGCAATGAAATTGTGTCGATTATTTTCATTATTGATTAGTGATACATCCCAGGATAAAACAAGGCTGTATATAATCTGCTTACAAATAGTGACTAAGCATTTACATTTTTAATTCCTAATGCAGTGACAGAACAAAGCCGGTAAGTTGTTCAGGTAGATAATCCTGCCATATGCAGTGGTGTGGTCATGTCACCAGAGAAAACAGCAGAGGGGCGGCCCCAGGGAAATGCTAAGGTGTTGTGCTAGAAAAGGATTAGAGGGACTGTACTATGGATTGTCGTCAGAGTTATTTGGAAGCGCTCCAGGGAGAAAGTGGGACATGACACGCTGACAGAGTCCCAAAGGGGCAGGTGCGAAGTTACGAATGGGAGGATGAAGAGTCTCCATCAGCAAATGAAAGCTTTTGTCTTAATCACATGACCCTTTGTTGCCATGGCAACCATAAGCATTTCCTATACAGTCAACAGACTGTATAGTTCTCAGTTGTTTACTCCAAGCACTCCGAGCAAGATCCCTTATACCTGTTTGTATATAGTTAAAAGCTTCAGTTACTTCTCAAATTATTGTTATGACAGGACATATATAATAATCGGAAGAACATAATATTGTCCTAAACTTTTTAAGTGCCACATTTCAGTGCGAAACACCAGGCGAAACACTTGAAATTGTCTTGAATATGTTGTTGGTAGGTCAGCTGCCATAGTGTAATCATCAGGGTGGGTGGAGATTGAGTTGTTAATCCCAGCGCTCCATCTGTGGAACAGCTCAGTCAGGGGAGTTGTGTGTGTGTGCACTCAAGAATATATCAGACAAGATATTCACAACAACAGATTCATCCAGACCAGCATGAGAACAGTTATACCAAAACACGCACTGCTTCAGGATGACATGGAACGCCAGCCGGCCGTTGTGCTTGAAGATCTGAATTTGACTGTGCGTCTGTGAGCGGGCTGGGATTCGTGTTCCTGTATCCTCCTGCTTCTTGTCAATAACAGTAGCTTCCTCTGAACCTGAGGAAGATGGGCAATAAGGACCAGATCCAGGATGGTGAAGAGAACTATGGTGGAATGAAGGCTGTGAACAGTAAACTGATGAAGGAAGAGTTCATTAGCAGCTGTGCCGTGGAGGAAGAGGAGAAACAGGAGGAGGATGAGGAGGTGGATACTGGCCTCAGGAGAGGTCCCAGCACCGGGGCTCGGCTCTGGGGTAGAGTTCGCAACACGCTGCTGAGGCAGAAGGTAACGAGAGCCTCACTCCCTCATGTGAGGAATTCTGGAAATGAGAAACCTGGTTCATTAACTTGCATTGAGATGAGTCTTATTAAGCAGGCTGGTTAGGTGTTAAGATGGTGAAGTGTTTGATGTGGATTTTACCATCAATCATAGCAAGAACCTTCTTTGGTCTGTATTTTGTGGTATCGGTAAAACAGAGTGTGCAGTGTTTTGGTAAAGCTATACAATGGCAATTGTGATTCGAAAACTATTAAGGCTTGAGAATGAGTACACAAGACTGCATATGTTGAGACACCCTTTCATACCTCCAGGGGGCAGCAAGGGGGTCAAAATGTATTTTTAGGACTGTCATACTTAACAAGATATTATTAAGATATTAAATCTGCATTTAATTTTGTGGGATATAGTATGAGGGGCCGTGCTGTATTGTGAATAAATCACGGCTGAAGGCCATTGTTAAGCAAGACGGGCTTGCTGCATGGTATTTTTTTTTCATTACGAGTTGTCGCGAATGTTGCTGTTTTTCAGCACTGGAGCATGATGGTTAATTTTTTCAGAAGTCTCTCCAAATTGTTTCGGAAACCACTCATCTATTTTCATGCCACCTAATAGATCAAAATTTACTTCAAACATGTTGGCTTTTTAGGTCTTCCAATATTCATGTTGCTAAAAGTGTTGCACAGTGATACACTAAGTCATTGGGTGAAGCGGTCATAGTCGTGCTTTATCGTGAATAAACATAGCTATTAACATTTCAACATGAAGGACTGGAACTAACCGTAAAACTACAATGATAATGTTAAAGCCAGTTATTTAATTATTGAAACAATTGTTGTCTTTATAATAACACATTTCATATTTTTCTATTGCAGTATACCTTTCAAAAGTTCAGGGTCAGGAAGATCATTTAATATTTTTAAAAGAAATCTCTAATGATCACCAGGACTGAATTTATTTTATCAAAAAATAACATAAAAACAGTAATATTGTGAAAAATGATCATGTTATCATTGAAGTTATCATGAAAATTAAAAGGTAATTTATTCCTGTGATGCAAAGCTGAATTTTCAGCATCATTAGTCCAGTCTTCAGTGTCACATGATCCATCAGAAGTCATTCTAACATGCTGATTTGGTGCTCAAGTAACATTTCTTACTTTTATTAATGTTGAAAACATTACTCATGTATGATATATACAAAAGATGCCTGTCCTTCTTGAGCATCTGATTTCAGAATATGGAATTGATTGTTGTTGTCATTTCACCATGTTCTAGTGTACCAGTTGCCTTTTAAATCAGACTTGTTGGCATGAGTAAAACCAACCAATCAATGCAGTTCTTTCACTTGGCAGCAAGCTGGTAAATTATGTTGTCACAACACCCATAGCAGACCACAATAAATATAAACTGACATCCTGGTATTAGAGACATTGGATTGATTCTGACAACCGACTACGAGGAAGTTGTGTAATACTGGGCATAAGACTAGGGAAGATTGACACATCATAAAGAATGGAAAGCATTTGGATCATGAGATTTTTTGGGTTGTGCATCTCTATTATATATATATATATATATTAAGTTAAAAGAGTGTTGTGCGTTGATCTGCATCATTTACATACTTGTGAGAACTATCTTAATTTGTCCTGGCTCAGCTCATTTGTTTAATGTTTGCGAAAAATAGATACTTTCCAGTAGCGTGTTCACTGAGCTGCCATTTTTAGCAGGTGACTCTGTGTTTGGATCACACTCAGATAAGGATTATCCTCTTGATTGACATTTGTCCCTATTTTCACAGCTGGATCCTCAATCGCTGCAGGGTAAAGACTGGCAGAGGACAGTAATCAGCATGAATGGGGTCAGTGTGGCTCAGCCTGCACATTAATAACACCTTTACTAATAATAGGAGCAATCACTTTATTAAATGTTCAAAAGTCCATTTAAATTTAAATAGGCCAGTACATTTTGATTAAGATCATCTGTATATATCTGGGAAGTGAAAAATTGATTTTGCTGTGTCATTGTAGAAAACTGAAGTATATGATGATATAACCATTGGAGATTTTGCAAAATATTTAAATTAGATTGTTCAGGGATTGTTTTTTCTTTTTTGCATGTTATATTCCCTAAAGCTGTATAACAGAGAAATTTGGTCGATTTCATTTTTCAAAATAATAACTAAAATTGACTAATACTAAAATTAACTAAAAAATACTCTTCAAAAGTTGGGTCTGAAAGATTTTTTTTTTATGTTTTTAAAAGTAATCTCGCATGTTATTATTTGATCAAAAATACAGTCAAAAGTAATATTGTGAAATATTATTACAATTTAAAAGAACTGTTTTCTATTTTAATATATTTCATAATCTAATTTATTTTTGTGATAGCAAAGCTGAATTTTCAGCATCATGACTCCAGTCTACTGTGTCACATGATCCTTCAGAAATAGAAACATTTCTGATTATTATTAATGTTGAAAACAATTGTGCTGCTTAATATTTTTGTGGAAACGGTGATACATTTTTTCAAGTTTCTTTGATGAATAGAAAGTTCAGATGCTCAGCTTTTATTTAAAATAGAAATCTCATGTCAAGTCTTTGATCAATTTAATGCATCCTTGCAGAATAAAAGTATTAATTTCTTAAGATTTTAAACACTAATGTGTTTATATATATATATATATATATATATATATATATATATATATATATATATATATATATATACATAGACACATACACACTACCGTTCATATCTACTTACATCCTCCAATCAATAGTTAAAAATCATTTGTCCACCATCAGGTTTTAGCAGTACAAAGCAATGATAGATTATCTTGGTCATGTGGCTTGATATTAAGCTGATGGCCACAGCTCACAGTGATTTAATTCTTGATTATTTGATAGGTGAGATTGAACACAGAGCTCTTTTGTTCTCATCAGTGAGATGTTTTTGTAAAATAATTTGTGTACATTCATCACTCTTTCCAGATTGAGGTCAAGCTGTCTATGCGGTTTACCAGCAGAGAGTTCAGTCTGAAGAGGATGCCCTCCAGGAAACAGTCCGGAGTGTTTGGTGTCAAAATCGGGGCTGTCACAAAGTGAGTCAGCCTACATGTCAATCTATCCAGTGTATGACTGATAAAAATACATTATATAACAAACAGTATTAATATAATGGGTATAATATATATTTTTTCAACTGTCCACTCATATTAGACCATTACAGTCATATCAGTAGCCTAATAAAAGCTGTTTTTCTTTACATGGAGCAGACCTTCTCATGGGGGCTGCCATGTTACAATCACATGACCAACCAAATATTACATACTTTTACACCATGACCCCCCTATTTTTGTATAATTTCATAACTGAAAACTTTTGATTTTGAGTAATGCTGCATTCACAACACTAGATGTCAGTTTAAGACCAAGCTGACTGCCAAAAAGGCTAGCGAGTGCACCTTTAAGGATTAATAAAGTTATATTGTTTTGTAAAATTCAATCGTGATTCAGTAATCAAAACAGTGATGTTTCACCCATCTCTCACTCCAAGAGCAACACCAGTCAGACGTCAGCCATGTTTCCCATAATTTAGAGGACACAGGGACCCTTCTCAGAGTGTTTTCATAGACCCACCTGACTCAAATGAGGGCTCATAAAAACTAAGGAGGGGGACACTTCCTTTTAATAAAGCTGAGGAAAGGTGGTCTTCCTTAGAAAGGTTCTTAAAAGCAGAAAGGAAAACAGAAAGCAACCCCATTATGGACTTCCTGAGAAACAGGAAGAAATTATTATTAAAGGCAAGGGTTTGCCAAGGGCTTCCCTCAGAGGACTGCAATAAAAACAGGACTGTGGATTTAGGAATTAGACTCTCAGATATGCATTTTTCATAGTTTAACAGCAATGCATAAGGATGAAATATTGCCCTCTAATAATAGTTGTTTTTTAAAAAAACGTGACAGTTTTGAGATGGATATATGCTTGACAAAATGTTCATTTTCTTTGGTGGTCTCATTATGATGTTGATTTTGGGATATTGGAATACTCTGTCAGGATAATGCAGATGTTGGTTTAAATATAGGCTGTGAGAACACTAATACCACAAAGTAATTTTTCCTTTCATAGTGAACAAATAAACAAGCTCTTTGAATATGCTGGTTATTTTTATACGTCCCAGAAATGTGCCAAAAGATTTCCCATAATTTTCAGTGGTCGTAGAATTTAGAGCTTTAATACTGAAAAAATAAGCACAGATCAACTGAAATGTATTTTCCAGACACTCGTTGTTGATTCTTGTGTGTTTGTTCCTCTCAGACGGGAGCACTCCAAAGTGCCCCTCATTGTGAGACAGTGCGTAGAGGAGATTGAGCGCAGAGGGATGGAGGAAGTGGGCATCTATCGTGTCTCTGGTGTGGCCACTGACATCCAGGCCCTGAAAGCTGCCTTTGATGCCAGTGAGTACTCAAGTACTTCTTGCAGGGATGAACCTATAAATTAAATTCAATTAAATACATTTTTTAACTTGAATACAATTAAGAAATATATTATATATTAAATATTATATGCATTTTATTTTGGGACTTAACAGACAATAAAGACGTTTCAGTTATGATGAGCGAGATGGACGTGAATGCCATTGCTGGAACACTGAAGCTTTACTTCAGAGAGCTTCCTGAGCCCCTCTTCACTGATGAACTCTATGCAAATTTCACTGAAGGCATTGGTCAGTTGAGAGTTTATACTGTTACGATGATTAATAGTTTATATAAAACAGTTCACATTAACCATTTATTCTTGTTTTTTTTGTCTTCAGCATTGTCAGACAGTGTAGCAAAAGAAAGCTGTATGCTCAACTTGTTGCTCTCACTACCCGAACCCAACCTGCTGACTTTCCTGTTTCTGCTGGACCATCTGAAAAGGTGAAGATTGTCCCATCAATCAATTTTTAATATGATTCCTAAGTGAAAATACACACTCGATCACCATTTAGGAACCAAAATATCACCACTACTTTTTTTTTTTTACAAAACTGTTTGCAGATTGGGCTGTCAACAGAATAGAATAATCACAATTAATCTCATGATTTATACCAGTGTTTAATAAGAAGGAAATATTAACCTTTTACACTTTGTGAATAAATAAATGAAATACATGCTGGGTGTAACGAAGGAGACAGCGGGATGGGATCCAAATGCAGCTTTATTAAAGACGTGGTCAAAACAGGCAAAGGTCAAAACAGTGGCAAACAGGTCTGGAGGAGAACAGGCAGAATCATAGTCATTGTACAGGCAAACAGATTGAGGCAGGCGGCAGGCAAACAATAGTCCATAAATCCGAAGCAGGTAATCCAAGGGGCAGGCAGAGAATGATCAGAAAATGGGGAAAACAGGCAAGAACAAAACTAGAAAAACAGACACGGGAATAAACGCTCTGTAATGACAGGGTAACCAAATCAAGACTTTGTGGGGAGTGATATGTGAATGGTGTTTTTATATGATGTGGGTGATGAGGTGCAGCTGGTGCGGTGATCAATGAATGGGTACGGGGCTTATGGGAAATGTAGTCCTGTGTGAATGAATGAGAGTGAGAATGTGTGAGAAGAGTCCAGAGTGGAGTGCCCTCTAGTGGATTTCACGGGCACTCCAGCTGACAGTCATAACACCGGCTGCACACTGTACGATTTATAACAGTCCTTTACGACAGCTGCTTGGAACTGGAAAAAAATGAAGGTGTGTGTGTGTGGAGCAAGTGGTGGTTTGTTTGTTGTCTCACTAATCGTAGGAGAAGCCACACTGCAGGAATGCGGCTCAAAACTAATGACACTGAATTTTGTCCGAGGTAAAATTTGATCGTAATGGTCATTACTCGGCTGTCGGCAAACATTTCAAATGAGTTTTTAAAGACTTCAGATTTTAGCCTAGTATCAGAGGAATCTTTTAGGAATCACAAAATGTGTCTCAGGCTGCCAAATCGTGGCCAAAATCGTGCAGTGTGAACTTAGCTTAAGTGAAGCCCATTTTGTGAATTTTTTTTTTTCTTTTCTTCTTTTTTCTTTTGTTTCATGAGCAAGCAAGCACCATTCACATTTTCTACCAGTATTGTTCTTTGAATAATGCCCAAGAATCAGATTCGTTTTAGACCTACATGTTGACTGAAACGTTCCTTCTTATTTCCCTCAGGGTGGCTGAGAATGAGAGCTTCAACAAGATGTCCTTCCACAATCTCGCCACAGTGTTCGGCCCAACTCTCCTCCGCCCCTCTGAGAAGGACAGTAAAATTCCATCCAATCCCACACAGCCCATCTCTATGAGTGACAGCTGGTCTCTTGAGGTTATGTCTCAGGTAACACATGTACACTACGTTCTAGAGTACTAGAATTCTGGTTTCAAGGTCTGAAAGCATCAAAGTCATGTACAAAATAATGATTCTGTTGGTTGGATCTGTTGGTCAAGTTGTTCCTCTTTGTCTCTATAGGTCCAGGTATTACTGTACTTCCTGCAGCTGGAGACGATCCCTACTCCTGATAGTAAACGTCAGAGTATGCTCTTCTCCACAGAGGTTTGAAGAGAAGCTCAGGTGCATTATGGTGCGAAATGCCCTGGGAATGAAGTGATTCAGCATGTGACCAATGGAGGGCACCAACAACCTACTGAAATCTTCCAAGCGGAGTGAATTCCCAACTGTATCAGTAGCATTCAGTTGATATTTTTGGAGAAATTTACAGTGAAGAATGACAAGTCAGTCTTATATCTTCTCACGGACTCACTGTTACAAGCGCTTAGAGTTCCACTCAACATGCAGATGATGTTGTTATTTTCTCTGTCATCCACTGTAACATTTCCGACTGAATGGCGAGTGCCAAGCTTCTCGTAGGTCATTGGATGGGGAATGTTGTTCTTACATTTTGTCTTGTTCCTTTCAGCACTGTGGATTTATAAAGAATTACACATTCCAGTTTTCCATGACCGTTTTATTTGATCTGACATTTTGCTCACCTATGATTTATGTCTTCCCGTGGCGAGAGCTACGGAACATCTGAACACCAAAATCATGAGGAGGAACACATTTATATGGCCCATTTCTGATGGATAAAACACAACGCAGAGAATTTAAATGTGAGATTCTTTAACCAATGTGTGACTATACTCAACATAGTAGCTGTCTTAATGGTTCATGACCAAAAAGAAACTATACAGTATGACACAATTATAGTTTCTACCACTCCCAAGATTCCCAAGAAAATACATTACGTTTGTTTTATGAAAACATTTCTCTGTTTTATGTCACATAAATCCACTTAATATTGGATTACTGAGCCTATATTAAAACAATACAGTACACATGGGTACTATCACATGACATAGGACTAGAACACTGAATTTTTCCGTGCTTTTCACAATGGAAACCTTACATAGCTTAAAACAAAACAGTAAAATAGTTTGAAATCTTTATGTAATATAAGGTATCGCATGTTATACATACATGCTTAACCGTATCTGATGGACCTAATACTGTATATTAAAATGAATATAGGAGTTCTCCATCAGAATTATATCACGGATACTACACTCCTTTAATTGAGAAAAAATTAACTTAACTCAAACACTGTAAATCTTTCTTGTTTAATGGTTTGGGATCATTATATTTTCTTTTTCTTTTTTTTTTGCTGTTCACAAAACTTGCAAGCACTTTGCGATCCTGGACAGTGCCAATACCTTGCCCTGTCATGTGTGTATGTAAATTGTTTAGGTTATCATGGCTAATATGCATAAATATGTATTATGTTGTTCAGAACAAAGGAGAGGTTGTGTGTTGTTGTTTGGGTGTCATGTAACATGCAGGCATGTTGATTTGTTTATGACTTATTTTCCTATAGAGTTTACCTTTAGATATTGTACGACAGTCTTTTTCGCTTGTGTATTTCCTTTAGAGTAAGGAAAACCGAGACATTCCTGTAATTGTGTTGAAGATCATTGCCTTTCTCTGTTCTTATTCCATTGTATTTCTGCACTTCCTTTATCAAAGTCCAACTGGAATTACAACTATAGTCATTCCTCGTTTTTCTCTCTTTTATTTGGTCCATTACACACTGTACTAATGAAGATATTCCTGGCTGCCATTTCACAACCCTGCCTCCATGAGGAGGAAATGTTCTGTATATGGATAAGTATTGCACAGTGTGGATTAAGGAGATGGATCACAATAAACTCCTTCATCCTCTTGTTTCCACGGAGCCGTTGACTATTCTGTGTGTTTATCTGACCGATGGCCAAGTACATTAAACGTTCCTCGAAAAGAGATAGCATTACTCCCCAGAAGACGTTAGGACAGTGGTTTGTGTTCAGCATTCCTTCCTCTCCTGGAGCACTGTCTATTGCTGAAACGATAGTCTTTATTATTTTTACTGGACAATACTCAAACTGCACAATGCTGCACTTGTATGGCAGACCTGTTCAAGTGTAGTCATAATGTGATTCTGTACAAAGTAGATGAATAATAAACATGAAGTTGGTTCAAATCAAAATGGCAATTCCCATGTTTTTGTTGATATATTTAATAAACAATTAACTAACATAATATTAACCTAGCATGAAAAATAGATAGTTACTGTGTTAATTTATGGGAAATCTGAGTGTACCTAGTAAGTGGCATCTTAATTTAGGCAAAATTTACCCTCTTGAAATATTTTATATTTTATTTTTGTACATTTAATGCTAGAAAATGGCTAAATTGTATAAATAAGGGTTGTATTTAGACTTTGGTAACAGAATTGAAAAATTGCTTCATAGAAAATAAGCATCTAATTTAATATTTAGTTTGATGATCCTAGTGATCAAAGTTTTTAAAAGGTCAGATTTAGGGTCAGCGTGATTTGAAAGAGGTCTCTTATAATGGCCCAGGTTGCATTTATTTGATAAAATGTTTTCTTTTTTAATATATTTTAATTAAATATATCCTACTTGAATATATTTTAAATGCAATTTATTCTTGTGATGGCAAAGCAGCCATTACTTCAGTCTTCAGTGTCACATGAGCAGAAATCATTCTAATATGCTGATTTGGGGCTTAAGAAAAATGTATTATAAGAATTTGTTTTTGTAGAAACCATGATACTTATTTTCTTCAGGATTCTTTGATTAATAGACAATTCAAAAGAATGGCATTTATTTGAATGATTTGAAACAGAAATGATAAATGTCTTTAATGTCATTTGATCAATTTAATGCATCCGTGCTGAATAAAAGTATTAATTCATTTTAAAATTAATTAAAATATTAATTTATTGTAAGATCCTACTGATCCAAACTTTTGAACCTCCTTTCAGAGGCTTTGTTGAAAAAGAAAATGCAACATTTTGAAGAGTTTTAGGTTTCCTACTTTATTTTCTTCCTTAATCGTGGAAAGACATCATATCAATTTCACTTTCAGGCTTGTAAAGTTCCAGAAAGACTTTGTAAAGTTCTAAACTCTGACTTCGTTTTGTGTGGTTTGGACAGCATAACAATAGCATAACTCACTCATATCACTGGTGTATGCTTTGTTTCAGTGATGTCAAAGTGTATTATGACTAATGCTGCTGTATCTTGAGTTGCACAAATCATTAGCTGCAGTGACTCATAAAATGCAAGGAATCAAGTGAATGATTGGCAGATTAAGAAGAAATAAATCAGATTAGTAAAGATGAAAGGTTCATGAAAGAGGGGGGTTGGAACAGGAGCATTATTGTACATATATGTGTGCATAACTCATACTTTTAAGCTACTACTGCAGATTTAGGCCTATAGATATATGAATTAGTATGACAAGTTAATACAGGTAGTTTTAAAAGATTTTTTGTAATATTATAAGGTAAAACAAACAATTTATTTGAGTTTTAAAAACAAAAGGTGGTTGTTTTCAGCTAACAAAATGAATATTTCATGCTGCACAGCTGTAATATTGAAGCACATGTGGTAGGCGGGCGCAGAGTGAGTGTGTGGTGATCTGATCTACTGTGTGTTTGTCTACTGTCTGTCAGTCGCGCTGTGTTTGCAGTGGCCGTCAGTGTAGCATGAAACGGCTATCTCCCTCTCAGAAACGATGCCACAACTAAAACTCCGGAATACCCTTTGTTATCTACCCTCGAACACTACCAAGAAGATCATCTACCCTGACGGGCGCTTATACAGACCGAAAGGAGGGAGCCAAGGTAAAAAATGAGACATTTATTTCACCTCGCATCCTCTTCAAGTAGCACATCCTGTTAGCATTAGCGGTTAGCCTGTAAACCATGCCATGACAAACACGGGACTCCAGTGATGAGAGTGGGTGTCAGATTTGTCATATTTTTTGTGTTTAGACAGATATTGTGTTGCTCAAGCTGTTGTGGAACATGTCACGTTTGTAGGGATGGTTGTTAGTTCGCGAACTGTACAGTCAAACCCTGTTGGGTCATGGCAGTGGATATCTGTTATCTGTCAGATTTATTTGGGGTGAAAAAAAACGATGGTTTCTAGTTAACGGTTCACTGAAATGTGTGCAGTATTAGTAGATTTTTTCTGAATTCATTCAATGTTTTGTTGTGTAGGATTTCAAAACCTAGTAAGCTGCCAACCTTGGGAGCAGTTTGCTACTTAAAAACGTTTGTCTGTGATGCTGAAAATGCTGTTTGGGCAACCGTTTATGCCATAAATAATGTCATTGTAAAATTGCAAAGCAAGATTATGATTTTTTTTTTTGTATTTTGATAGGAGGTTGGTAGGCTTATTGGGGATAATGACTGAAACAACAATTGAAGCAATAAATCATTATGAATGTCAGATGACTCAATGTTCAGAATATAACAGGTATCCTTAAAGGCACAATATGTACATTTTCGCCGTTAGAGGTCGCTTATTCAAAAATTTGGGAATTGCAATTTGTGTAAATTGACATGCCTAAAATATATATATATATATATATATATATATATATATATATATATATATATATATATATATATATATATATGTTTGTGTGTATATAATATATATATATATATATATATATATATATACACACACACACACACACACACACACACACACATATATATATATATATATATATATATATATATATATACACACATACACACACACATATAATATGTGTGTGTATATATTTTATATGCAAATATATTTCATTTGCATATCAATGGCTAGCATACTTAATTTTGGATAATTTGTAAATTATTCTCAAAAAGAATTAATCTGTATTTTTGTATTTCCTTTTATTTCCCTGTAGACCTTAGTCAGGCTAGTGCCATATTTAATGTTTGACAGGCATGAAAACAACAAGGCTGTGAAGAACAGAATACAGTGCATTCAATGGACTGTACTGTTGTTTAACAACACACTGATTTATCAGCTGACGAGACGTCTTTCAAAATAAATTGTCAGTGTACAAAAACTATATGATCTGTTTTAAAAGTTGTGAGTTGTGAAAATTATGTGTTCTAGGACCTGTAAAGACTGTAAGTCTATCCTTCACAGCCTCATTTTCATCTGCATTAAATACAGTGTAGAGTCTAACCTGACTAAAACTTTCATTTAAGATGAATATCTCAAGTGGAGATTGCTGAACTCCAGCTTACTTGTTTGTCAGCGTTTTTGGTGTTTTAAGATCATCTTCCGTGGTGTAGAGAGAGAGCGCATGGTGGCCAGATTGCAGATATTAAGCAAATCACCGGGCAGAAAACAAAATCTTTTCAACAGAAAAGCTCTGATTGGGGAATTTAAAATTTTGACATCTGTCAATCGCAAGAATGAAAGCTCGTAAAGGCTTGTTAAAACATTCTGTAATATTTTGTTTCCTCTTTTTGTTCGGCAAAAACAAGATTTTTTCAATTATAAATTTTAAATCAGTTTTTATTGTCTTTTTTTCATCAACAGTATTGCATGTTGATATAGTCAGGAATCATTTAATGTCGTTGGTGTTGTCTCCTCCTCATCTCAGCTTGGACATGGAAAACAATGTTGTCAACGAACAATTTTATTAAGGAAATTAACACTACCTCAGTGATTTTGATGCAGAGCAAGACATTTGTTTTCTCCCCTTTCCGTTTGCGGAAAAATGTCTTCTTCTCAAACTATTTATCACAACTGCAATTGTGTTCAAGGAAAGAGACTTATGCAACAAGAATTACAGCCTGTTTGGGCCGCTCTCGATCCTTGGCTTCCACAGGACAGTCATCCCAAGTGAAAATGTTGGAGTTTTTGGAGGCCATCCTCTTAAGATCTAATAAACCACCAAAAAGGCCTCCAAACAAAACACATTCCTGGAGCTGAAGCAGTGGGAGGGATTCTGTTGCAATGTGTGTATAGGTTCACTTATAGGAAAACCGAAGGCCTGCTGAGATGTTTCAAAGTGTGTGTGGGAAAAAGATACCCCTCAGTGCGTTCATACTGAGCATCATAACCTTTCCTGTACTTGTCAAGCTCAGTGGTGGTTTATGTTTGTTTATAAAGGCAAAAGTTTTTCAGTGAATATAATTTCAAAATGATTGGTGTTTTCAGAAGATGTGGTGTTGGATGCTTCCACAACTAAAGGAAGGGCTCACTAATTTTATTGCATTTGAAGATTGCCAACAGATGTGTTGTTGGCGGTTTTGATGGAGCAAGATGTTGTTCAGGCATTTCACAGCGTTTGAAGTTCTTTTGCAATTGGTAGCGTTTCAGATAAAAGATGACGTGGAATATAGGGAATAGTGTCACTGTGAATTGTGTCTGTTTTATTTAACCTACTCCAAAGGTTTATGGCCAGTAACTTTTTTTGATGGCAAGAATTTAATATTTATTTTATTTATTTTATACTTTTTTTCTGCAAGGACATATTAAATTGATCAGAAGTTACTGTAAACATTTGTAATGTTACAAAAGCTTTCTATTTCAAATGTTTTTCTTTTGAACTTTCTATTCTTAAAAAGTTTCCACAGAAATATGAAGCAGTACAGCTGTTTTCAACGTTTATAATAATACATGTTTATTTAGCAGCAAATCAGCATATTAGAATGATTTGTGAAGGATCATGTGACGCTGAAGACTGGAGTAATGCTAAAAAGAAATATGAGGAATTCAAATTGAATTTGAAGTGAATTTGAACTGCTAGCCAGAAAGTGTTATTCCCGTTGTGGATCCACAATTCCTGTTGTAATAACCCAATCATAGTAAATAATGTCAGGCATTGCTGTTTGAGCTGACCCTGAAGAGTGACGGAAGGAATCTTTTCATAGTTCCAGAACTATTGGTTGAAGTACCCGGATTTTCCCGTGTCCGCATCACAGGAATGATTTTAGTCCTTTTGGGGGAACTAAATTAGCTCCTACTTCAAAGTAGGGTCAAAACCAGCACTGTAGGAATTATCAGTGACGTAAGTGTGCGTTGATTGGTCAGACGCATGTCAAACACCGGCACCCAGCTTTTTTAAAAAGCCACGTAAAAATATTTATTTCACGAACATGGAAAACAGCGATAAAGGCATTTACCTGTTGTCTGCGGGGTTGAGTTATTTTCTTAGCCTCAATGATATGTAATACTGAAAGTTGTCACTGGAGATTTCATCTCTTATCCCCACTTTTTGCTTCTGCATTTGTTGCATTTACATCCTATCCTATTAACACGAAACACACAACAAGCACAGCTCAGATCACGACATCCTCCATGCACCGGTTGTTAGCGTTTGTAAATGCCGCGCTTAAAGACGCTGCTGTCTGCTGCTTCTGAGTTCCTATTCCTGGTGTGAATACAACCAGGAACATGGCCCGGGGGAGAAATTACTTCTCAGGGAACTATAGGGGCTTTCACACCTAGTAGTTTTAGGAACTCAGTTATAAGAACTAGCCACTAAGATAGTTCTCTGGGAAACGCATACTTTTTCACGTGACTAAGGGTACGTTCACACTTGTAGTTCGGTTGGTTTGGTTCGTTTGGTCCGGACCAAAAAACAAAACAAAACATATAGTCCTGGTCCTCTTAGCGTTCACACTGGCATTTTTAACAGCGAACTTTAAGTTACCGAACCAAAGGCATAGGGATACGGTCACAACCTGATTGGTCGGCTTTTATGACGTATATTTCGCGATGGAGCTTGATTCCCGAACATTCAAAACAATGCTGTGTTCTGGATTAAATGCCATCATTTTACGCGGGTGCAAATGCTATATTTTTACCAGCTAAGAACTCATGAAGAGCTCATAAAATGTTCAAAACATTCAAAACAGCTCCAGGATTTCCTCCATTGTACGCAGAAACAAATATTGATGAGGCGCTTTACCTCCGTTGCTCCACGTTTGCCCTCGACTCATTTTGGATACACCGATTTTCCCGTGTCGTCAAATCAGCTCACTTGTAGCGTCGCATCTTGAGGCATCACGTCCTGTTTTTGGTTCGTTTACATGTCTTTGGTCCGTGTCGCGTTCATATATCAATCGAACCGCACCAGAGTTCGTTTGGAAGCGGACCGAGACCCATCTTTTTAGCAGTCTCGGTCCGCTTGTTTGGTGCGCAGCAGGGTTCGGGTGGCAGCGTTCACATATGTTCAAACGAACCGCACTAACTGAGCAATCGCACCAGGGTTCGTTTTAATCGAACCAAACATGACAAGTGTGAACGCACCCTAAAAGAGCAAAAAGTGGGGCTAAAAGAGATCTCCTATTAGTTTTGAATATCATTGAGGTGGAGAAAAGAACTCAACCCCATAGACAACAGATAAATGCCTTTATCGCTGCTTTCCATGTTCATGAAGTAGATATGTTCACACAGCTTTTTAAAAATGCTGGGTGTCGGCATCTGAAATGAGTTTGAACAATCAACGTACAGTTACATCATTGATAATTCCTACATTGCTGGTTTAGACTCCACTCTGAAGTAGGAGCTAATTTAGTTCCCCCAAAAGGAGTTCCTAGAACTAAAGTTGTTCCTAGTTCCTGCGGTGTGAACGCAGCAAAATCTGGGTACTTCAGCCAATAGTTCTGGGAACTATGAAAAGGTTCCTCCGGTGCGAAAGCCCGTTACTCTAGTGGCTAGTTCCTAGAACTGTTCAGTGCAAAAGCCCCCTATGAACACAGGTAAACTGAAGCACTTTGCTAGCGGGTTAATTAACTCAACCAAATGCATCCTATATGAGATGTTTTGGAAATGTACAACATAAAAGTAATATTTCAACTTCCTCTGATTTGAAGTTGTGAAGGAAAGGATGGAGCGCTGGATGGAATGCGGCAGCAGCACAATAATCATTTTATGTCGATTATTATTATAAGCCGAAATTGAAAAGCTATTTTTTTGCCCCCCTGAAAACTAAAGCTTAGAACAAATAGTTTGCCATTTCTGTTGTATTTCCCAGACAATTGTGGAACTTTGGATTTTTCATATAATGTCCAATGAACCTCTCCTCATTCATGTTTGATGTTTAATATTCATGAGGAGCAGGATTTTGAACCAATAATTAACATAAATAACATTTTTATCACAGTAAACACCACAGTGTTTTCCCACTCTTTTTCCACAAGGCTACACAAACACAAACAGCCTGACCGCACCAGGCAGGATTCCAAGACCCCCATCACGCTCTGATGAAGTGGACTAAACAAATAGTGCCATCTCAGTGCTCTCGTAACTAACTCCACTGAGACACACATTTCCAAAGAGAAAGAACAAAGAGTCCAAACAAAGATGGACACAGGAGTCAATTCTCAGCACATTGACACCTTTTTTTTTGGCCATTTTGGCTATGATTGCCTAGTTACTGAAAGGCCAGAACAATTATTATTGTGAATTGGAACAAATGCCGTTATCCAAGTTTGGAATCAAGAACCTGCTATTATTCAGAAGAAGTTCATGTCACGTGTGTCTTTTTAATAGGCAGGGTCCACAGAGTTATGATGACCTCATTGTAGTAATAAATCATATGTGAGCGTTACACATGCAGCGCACACTTCATAATGTGACCTCATCCTGCACGGTCCTGATGGCAAACAATGTCACGGTCAAGAGGTAAAGAGAGCATAGAAGAAAAAAACCTAGCCCCACATATGCTTCCTTTTATTTCGATCAGTCCTTGAAACCCTGGCCTACTAGGTAGTGGATGTATTTAGCTATCAGTATGTGATACACTATGCAGAGGAGTGTTAAACCATTCATCTGTTTCTGTGTATGTGTGCAAACGTCTCTGCCATGACTCATATTTGAGGGATTGGCGGGTTGTTTTAATGTTGAGTCTCTGTCAGCACCTCTTAATGCTTACTCCATATCAGGGGCCAGCTTGAGGTCAAATCCGGGAGCCGCACTGTACTTATTCATAACACTGATTTCTGCCATTGTTTTTTGCTTTACATTTATGTTTACAGTAAATAATTTAGCTGACGGTATAATCATTTTTGCGTACCAGTCACGGTGGCTGGCGAATGACCCATTTTACCAGTCACTAGGATTTTTTGACATTTAATACTTTTACTCTGTAAGGACACATTAAATTGATCAAAAGGGATAGGAAAGAGGTTTTAAATGTTACAAAAGATTTTTAAAATAAATTCATTCCTTCTTTCTTTTAAAAATAAATTCAAGTAAAAACAGTTATTTTAAATTGTAATAATATTTCACAATATTACTGTTTTTATTGTACTTTTGATCAAATAAATGCATCCTTGGTGAGCATAAGAGACTTCTTTCAATCATTAAAAACTTTTTAACAGTACCGTGTACATAAAGTATTTTATTTTGTTATATTTATATCACCAGATGCCCAATAAGATAAAATGTTATTGCAATTTTTATTACCTTTCTCCTTCGTCCCTTCCTTGTTAAATATTTCCCAAGAATTTCCAAAAATTATATGTTTTAATAGAAATTACAGTTGTGGAATAAAATAAAATTAAATTAATATTATTTTAAGCAGTTTTATAATAACCTTACGAACATGTGAACAAGTCAAAGCTGATATCATATACTCTTTTTCAGTTATGAAATGTAATTATGTCCTGAAGTATGGTTATATTGTTGTTTTAGGAAGATAGATATATTTGCTATTAACATATATTTAAAAGTGTTCAACTTGGACACTAGATGGCGCTATGGGGTTATTTTCATTGCGAAATAGCCTACACAATAATTCAAGTTTGCGTAAGAGCGCCCTCTGCCATTCAGAAGCATTTACTGCTGCTCACAGAGCCGTACAGTTCTGACAAGTTGCGTATTAAATAATCCCAGCCTTTGCCAAATCGTGGGTGATTTAAATGCGATAAATCGTGCAGCGCTAATGAGGATTATGAAGAGCTTCGGGAGTCAGCTGAACACGGCGCGTCTGCAGCAGACAGAGCAAAATCAAAAACATGCAACAAACATGGGCGAATCATTTAGCAAGAAAGTTCCTTACGACAGAAAAAGCGACAGATATAACAAACGCTGTCACCAATGACATTGCCAGAGCTAATGCAATAAAACATTTGAATGATGCAAAATATCGTCTGATTATCGTTATCGGAAAATATCGAGATATCATTTTTTGTCAATATCGCACACCCCTATCCAGGAGCATCACCCTGGTTCCCACAACTTTTTCGTTTCATTGCTTTTGGATTATTTAAGAAAGTAAAGTCTGTCATTAACAAAATTTTATGATTCTTGCACATTTTTTTCATTTTGATAATCTTTTATGAATTTTGAAGCGTAAATGCAATCGGCAGAAGTCAAAGGCTAAACATATAACTGCCTAAAATGCTAACTCTTTCTTTTATTGAAAGTAGCTTCTTTTACCTGTCAAGACAAGCACTCATAAGAGCTGTATTTGTGATGTTTGAGTTGGGAGAGGCACAATGCACAAAAGGGACATTTGCAAGGTTGTTTGAAAATATCCTTAATTTTTATCCTTAATTCTGCTAGATGCCACTAGTGTTGCAGAAACTACATACTTCACCTTTAAGAATCCTCCTTCACCCTCTCATTCATGTATCAAGACAAAATATTGCAATACTATTTTTCACCCCTAAATTATTTATATATATATATATATATATATATATATATAAAGTACCCACATTTGGCTGTTGGTAGATGTTTACTTTGCATTAGTTTCACATGTGAAACAACCATCATGGTCAACAGATGGCAAGCATGACTTTCAGGAAGTTATTTGCTGGGAAAAGAAGGACGAGCTAATACAAATATACAAGCCAACACAATATTTTCCTTAGTCACGATTAATCCAGGTATTGTTAAAAGTAGTGAGTCTCGAGTCAGTGCCTGAAGATTGGGTGGGATTCTTCTGTACTGTTGTGGAAGTTGGGTGTGAGAACAGCTAAGTGCTTAGTCTTGATGTCAGGTTAAGGGTGTGACAGGTCACATGTGTTATGGATGATCTAAGGGGTGAGTCATTATTCTTGAGGTCACCAGATGTAGAAGATGATAGTCTGTTAATTGGCTTGTATGCCAGGACAAGTGTTTTAATTGACTTGATCCCAGCAGGGATGTACATGTCATGACTAAATTAAATTTGTATTATCGAATGGACTATAATGTAAAATATATAAAATATTAGAGTTGAATAATTGCATTTTAGGCAATGATTTTTTTTTGTCATGCTGCATAATGGTTAAATTGATAACAATTATCAAAATTGTTTTTGAATTATTTTTTTTTATTTCATCAGAATTATTTCACTTTCACCTGTAAGCGCAAATTAAGAGAATGTCAGCTCATGTGCATGGTTTATTTTACAAAGATTAAGTAAAGATGAATATCTCACACACACAGTTATCGTTCAATGACACTGGTGTCGTTGACAATTTTTTTTGTCATAGATTTTGTTAACAAAATTAACACTACTGTTGATATAAAGTTCAATTTGAACATATAAGGCATAAGTGTTAGAATATACTTTATATATAATTGATAAATAAGCAATTCATATTGGAGAGTTCAGTTTTCATTTCTGGAAGTCTGACTCAGCATTTCTTTCTGGGTAGTTCTGAAAAAATTTAGCCAGAAATTGTGCTCCAAACCTCTCCCTTTAAGGGAATGTGTGCTGAAGCCTTTTTCCATTGGGGGGTCTGTAAATTGGAAATGAGTGAACGTTCTCCCACATCCCCCACCCCCTGCCTCGCAACAGCTGTAACATATTAGGCCTTATTTTCTCTTCCATTGAGAGACAGGGGGAACAGGCTCTTTGCCTTGCTATGATCAGGCTCGAGAGGACAATGGGGATCCATTAAATGAAGGATCTGGAAAGATCTGCACCGTCCAATAACAAGTGCAGAGGACTGGGTTGGAAAATCGAAATTGTGATTCATGCTATTTTTCCAAGACATCTTGAAAACTACTGACAGTTTCAGAACGAAAACAATTGTTCACTTTCTCAGTGGTCGCTCATAATGACAAAAATATTGGTTAATTTTCACATGATTACATTAAAATTATAGTTCACCCAAAAAAATCAAAGTTCTGCTATTATTTACTCACAATTACCTGTTGTTCTAACCCTGCAGTACACACAAAAAAAACGATGTTTTGAAGGCTAATACTGGCTGCACTTTTTGCAGTGAATGAGGACTGGAGTTTTTAAGCTTCATAAAGAATGAAAAAGCATCTTAAATGTGCAATATTATATTCCAAATCTATATGCAAAGCTATATGATGGCTATGTGTAATAAACAAAGTGAAGTTATTCACTGATTCACTGAATTGACCCTTCGCAAACAGTTGGATTGACAGGTAATCTGACCAATCATAACCCCAAATCCGCCATGTTGTCTGACAAAGCAGTCAGGGGAGTTAGTAGACTAACGTTGGTAAACTTGAACTTGAACAATTGTGTGTACTCACATCTTTCTGCGGTTGAAACAACATTCCTTCTGATGTTCATTCATGTTTATTTGATGCTATAAATGAACTAGTATGAAGAGATCACGGTTCACGAGCCGATTGAAGGAGCTACAGCAATCTGTCACGACACATTAAAGAGCCACTATACGCTATTTATTGTTTAAACGTCTTTAAAAAATTACGATATATTAAATGTGAAACCGTTTCATGTCTGTCGACGCGTTGTCAGTGTCATCTTTGCTCCGCGATGTATTTTTCACTGTGTGAGAACATGATGTGTGGCGTGAGAGCGCATGGCTTGTCGGACAAAGCAACAGTAACTAAAGGGGGCGGGTCTTTGCGAAGGCTCAATTGTGTCATTGTTTTAGGCAATTTTTTAGGTGATGTAGCCTTTCCAAACTCTTGCTTATATTTAAATTAATATCATACATATAATAATCAGTTTTATATCACAATATCATTAAACATTTTGATTGATATCACAGTAGCCACTGTTTAATGGAAAGCAGCCTCGCACATTGTAACACCCTAATTTAAAAATAAGAAAATGTTAAAATATATGATCTGTTTGATCTAAAGAAAGCACACAACTCGCCCAATTTTGAATGTAGCCTTTGCGCTCAATGAATTCACAGAGTTCCCACCTACAGTGAGCCTTTAAATGCTTCGACTGAACCATTGATCAGTGAGTTGAACTCGAATCAAAACTGGTTCATTGACCGTTCACAAAGACCCGCCCCCTTTAGTTACTTTTGCTATGTCCGGCAAGCCATGTGCTCTCAAGCCACACATCATGTTCTCATGTGGTGAAAAATACATCGCGGAGCAAAGAGGACACTGACAACGCGTCGACAGACAAGAAGAGCAGATTACTTTTGATATGTAACCGTTTCAAATTTCAAATATTGTAATTTTTTAAAGAAGTTTAAACAATAAATAACGTATAGTGCCTCCTTAATGTGTCGTAACAGATCAAGCGGCTCGTGAACCGACCAGCTCTTCATACTAGTTCATTTATAGCATCAAATAAACATGAATGGACAGCAGAAGGAATGTTGTTTCAAGTTCACCAACGTGAACCAACGTCTACCATCTACTAACTCCCCTGACTGCTTTGTCGGACAAAATGGCGGATTCAGGGTTATGATTGGTCAGATCGCCTGTCAATCAAACTGCTGGTGAAGGTTCAGTTGAAAATGTCTAACGGATAACTCAATCTTATGGCTTTAGAAGAATATAGCACACAAGTTATATGTACTTTTAAGGTACTGTTTGTTTGTGTGTGTATGTGTATGTGTGTGTGTGTGTGTGTGTTTTAAAAACTCAATTATAATTGCTTGGAAAACAGCAGTTAGTACAGTCATCAGAGTTTCTCCTTTTTGTGCTCCACATAATGAAGTCAGATTTGAATCTACATGAGGGTTAGAAAATAACAGAATTTATGGTTAAACTTTTACTTTAAATTTTTATTAACGTTGTGATCTTTGTTGTGCTGTGATCTATATGAGCGGATTGTTTGTGGTGTGGTTAGCTTTGAATCTGAATAGTGATATAATGAGGCTCCATTAATGCTCTTCAGATGTTCTTTCCGCGATAGAATCTAATAGCTCTGATCTCCAGGCATTATTAGTGTGTGATGCCCAGAATAATTACCCTAGCTTGTTGCCCTCTCATTACTTGAAATCTGTTTCTTTGAACCACATGGGTCTGACATCATGCTTTCACTCTTTAGTTGGAATTTGTCTATAAAAATAAAGTGATTAAGTTGAAGGTTTTCCCGTTGTGCAGATGGGCTCCTCTGGTATTGTTATGTTGATCTGTTCTGTGCACATCCAGGATTTTGTTGCCTTTTAAGGCACTGTTGTTCAGCAGCATATACAGTAGAGAGCAACACCCCAGCAGACAGACAGCAGGCTCTTGTATGAACTCATGGTGAAGCCTCAAGCACAGCTGATGACAAGCTGTGCTTATACGCCTAGTTTGCCTTGGTGCTTTACCACACAAGGAACAGATGTGATCCCGACCATGTCATTAGAACCAATCAGACCTTCAGCAACAGTCAGCGTCATGCTAAATTTGCCAAAAGGCTGTTTCTGATAAACTAGCCTTGGGAAAGATGTGATCCATGCTTTCAGCCTTTAACCCAGTGGAGCAAGTGCTCCTCAGCTGCTATTTTAGTCCCTACTGCTCCCTGGTGGAAGTAAAGAGATATTGACTCCTTTTCCTTCTGAACTTCTGAAAACTTTTAAGACCACCAAACCCGTATTTTTTTTCTTTGCAAGAAAAATAATAAAGAAAAACAAAAAATGTTATGGGTAAAGTGACGCCAAAAATTTTTTAAATTATCTGCTAACTGCAAAGAACTGCAAAGCATTAATACAATTTTCAGCAAAAGTTTTGAAATTATTTCAAACATAAATTTTTAACCATATTACAAAGATTTTCTTAATCCTTTTTTAAAACTGATAAACATATATGCAATTTTTAACAAAAGGTTTTTTTTATTTTATATACATTTTATATTTTAATTGTAATAGACTATTATCATTTATAAACATTTTTTTCAATGTTAAAAATATTTTTACAAATAGCACAAGTTTATAATATTTCCCTGGAGTTATATGGTTTCACATGTGATGAATGCAAATGATTGTTATGATAGAATCACTGACCATTAGACAGTCATGAGGTCTTCTTTTATTCGCTTTCTTCATGTTGGTTATTTTTAGCTAATTTGATTTTTCAAATGTTAGTAATATTTGAAAACTAAACTGCTTCACTGCCTCTTATTCATATGCCAAACTACTTTAAGGAATTTCAGCCTTTTATTTCTAGTCCTTTTTTGTTATGATTTCAGGATGGTTACCCAAACAATTTTTGACATTTTGCTTGTCTTTACTCTTTTACCAGGCCCTAGGATGAGTATAGCCATTCAGCAAACTTAGTCGCAGTAAATCTATAAATTGTAACTTCTATTCTCTCTAGACTGAGGGGTAGATGTATCACCAGGAGCGAGCACAGTATGAAGAAAGCAGGCAGGCCAGTGGGGAATAAGGCAGCAAGCGGAGGAGGTAAAGGTGACACAGTGACGGCTGGAACCTCTGTTGGCAAAAGCGCTGTTAAGAGCCCCACCACAGCTCCGCTCTCCAAGGTAATATCATTTTCTTGTTCAAATCAACAACTTGTATTTGAGATATACAAACTAATATTTGAGTCACTCTGTTATGGTTACTTTTTTGGTGAATCATTAATCTTTGATCAACAGGTCAAAAGCGATGATGATCTTCTAGCTGCTATGGCTGGGAGCAGTGCAGGGACAAACAGCAGTGTTGCCAAGGGCAAGAAATCAAACTCTACTCACACAACATCCTGTGGAACAAACACTAATAACCCTGACACCAAGACCAAGACCAACTCAGGTATTTCACCCTCTGCTGTTCTTCGCTCATTTTTGACTGAATTTTTATTTATCTTTTTTTGTACTTCACCGGATTGGTATCAAAGTTGGTAAAGTGTTCAGAAAGTGAATAAATGTATTCTAACTACTGCATAAATAGAATTTAGTACCAAAAACTCCCCTGAAAAAAAATACTATATATTAAATAAAAAACTTCGAACTAAAATATAGTATATTCATTTCATTGAAATAAAAAAAAAAAGTCGTTTTTGACCACCGCTTGAGGAACACCAGAGGGATTTTGTTTAATTTAACCAATAACCAAATGGCTATTTAGGCATTGGTTTACATTACATTTGTATGTTGCAGCCCTTTTTCTTTCTTTTTTAAAAATCTTGGTTATATTTAAAACAGTATAGTATAATATGATATGATGTATTAATTGTATAATATGCACAATATTATTAAACATTTAGTTACAATATCCCATTTTTAATACTAATCAGCCATGCACATCGCAATAATACATTATCAATTTGATCACTTGCCATCATTTTTCAATACAAGCTATGAATTGTCTTTTTTTTAGCCTCTTCATCACACAATTTGCCCAATTTCATATTTTGAACGAAGCCTTTGCATAGATTTTACAGCATATATTTTGGCAACTATATGAACTGCTTAAACTTACTAAAGCTTAGTAAAAGAATGAAGGTGTAGGTATTACAATTAAAACCCTTTTATGTTTATATGACTCTAAATTTTAAACTAAGTTTCAGCTTTGTAATATTTTGCTCATTTGTTCACATAATTGTCATTGTCTTCACAAGGCCCATCTGGCAAACGGACATCATCCACGGCCTCCAAGGAGTCAAACACCTCACGAGACCGTTTAAGAAACTCAAGAAACTCCAACACTAAGAAACAGTCATTCACTGGAGCTTCTGATCGAGCCCAGCCTAGACATTCCCGTGGACTGGCCCAAACCTCGGACTCAGAGAGCCGCATGAGCAAATCAAAGTCTGACGGTCAGCTTAGCGATAAAGTGGCCCTGGAGGCCAAAGTGAAAAATCTTTTAGGTCTGGCCAAGAGCAAAGACATGGAAATCCTACAACTACGGGGTGAGCTGAGGGACATGAGGGTTCAACTGGGACTTCCTGAGGTTAGATCTACTTCTTATTATAAAATTGCTGCATGGTCATTTTGATTTTTGGTCCTAACTACGTACTAAACAAAACAAGACTGTTTAAAACATAGTCTAATGTACATAGTTTAAAATACTATTTTAATGCAACGAAACACTTTTGTGAATTTGTCCATAATGGAATGTTTTATTCTACCATTTAAAGATCCAGTGAGTCAGATGCATGAAGCCAGCAAAGACAACACAGTAAACTAGTTTATGTATTGTCTATGAATTATTTTGTGGTACCCAATCTTTTTATCTTATCACATTAAATTCAGACTGCAGTCTCACAACCCAGGTAAAATATTATTTATTTTTATAATGTTCTGTGGCACTGTAGATTAAGCAGCAGCATAGCAATCCAGGAAAAACTGATCCAGCCTATTTGCAGTACTACTGTAATTGAATTGTTTTTCATTTTTAAAATCTACCAAAACAAACTGCTCAATCAGAAAAAAAAATACTGTTTTGGGCAAGCCGAAGTATGTTGCGTTCCACTTTCCACCTGTTTCCGCCTCAGAAAAAAAAATTAAAAATGCAATTGTGAACTAAGTTTAAAATATGACGCAATTATGAGATATAAAGCCATGCAATGAGATGTACTGTTGCGATTACGAGATAGTATTTGAGGATTAAGTCATGTTGCAAGACATTATATCTCACAATGTGACTTAACTGCAACTTAAAGTCATAGTTACCTTTTTTATTCATTTTTTTATTACTCTGGTGGAAAAAGGTGGAAAAAGGCTTCCATAGTGACTTGATTAAAAAATATCTCTATGATTTTAACAAATATGGCAAATATTTGGTCAGCTGTACAATCATATTAGGATGTGATTTATAGGATATTAGTGTGTTTAAGTATGTGGTGATACAAATACCAGTGAGTAGTGTTGGTGTTTCTGTATCTGATCGTGAAGACTTCAGAGTAGACAAAAAAGCCCTCACCTTAGAGTTATTATACTCCTAGGAAGATGAGGAGGATGAGAGGCCACCCGAGAGGGAGGCGGCTGCAGTGATCACAGCTGCAGATGTGGAATCAACATTGCTGCTCCTGCAGGAGCAGAACCAGGCCATTCGTGGAGAGCTCAACCTGCTTAAGAATGAAAATCGCATGCTGAAGGACCGCCTCAATGCGCTGGGCTTTTCCCTGGAGCAGAGACTGGATGGGGCTGAGAAGACCTTTGGCTTTCCCTCCACTAGTCCTGAACTTTCCTCCTCTGGAGGTGGTGGAGGTCATGGAGACTGTGCCACTGTGGCCTCCTCTGTGGAGGGATCAGCACCAGGCTCCATGGAGGACCTTCTTACTGGAGGCCAGCGCAGTGGCTCGACAGATAACCTAGATAGTGAGTCCAGTGAGGTATACCAAGCGGTGACCTCCAGTGATGACGCCTTGGATGCTCCCTCGTCGTCCTCTGAGTCTGAAGGTGGTGCTCCGGCATGTCGCAATTCCTCTCGTAAGGGGAGCAGTGGCAACACCAGCGAGGTGTCTGTGGCATGCCTGACTGAGCGCATTCACCAGATGGAAGAGAACCAACACAGCACGGCCGAGGAGCTCCAAGCCACTCTACAGGAACTGGCTGACCTGCAACAGATCACGCAGGAACTAAATGGCGAAAATGAACGCCTGGGAGAGGAAAAGGTTCTACTTATGGATTCACTCTGCCAACAAAGTGATAAACTGGAGCACTGCGGCCGTCAGATCGAGTACTTCCGCTCGCTCCTTGACGAGCATGGTGTGGCCTACTCGGTAGACGAAGACATCAAGAGTGGCCGATACCTGGAGCTGGAGCAGCGCTATGTGGAGCTTGCGGAAAATGCTCGCTTTGAGCGCGAGCAGCTCTTGGGCGTGCAGCAACATCTAAGCAATACTCTAAAAATGGCTGAGCAGGATAACGCCGATGCTCAGAGTGTGATTGGAGCGCTGAAGGAGCGCAACCATCACATGGAGCGACTTCTAGAGGTAGAAAGGCAGGAGCGGTCCGGCATGGCGGCTGTGCTGGAGGAGTGTAAAGCTGCAGTCAACAACGACCAAGCTGAGCTGAGCCGCTGTCGGTCGTTACTGGAGCAGGAGAGGGAAAAGGTCGCTGAGCTCTACTCCATCCACAATGGTGGAGATAAGAGTGACATCCACCAGCTCCTGGAGGGGGTTAGGCTGGACAAGGAGGAAGCTGAAGCCAAAGCCGCCAAACTACAGGATGATTTGGGCCACGCTCGCACTGAGGTGGCATGTCTGCAGGACACCCTCAACAAGGTGAGCACGTCCTGTTCTGGTTCAGTTAATTTAAAGGATTAGTTCACTTTAAAATGAAAATTACCCCAAGCTTTACTTCCCCTCAAGCCATCCTAGGTGTATATGACTTTCTTCTTTCTGATGAATACAGTCAGAGTTACATTAATAAATATCCTGATGCATACAAGCTTCATAACGGCAGTGAACGAGTATGATGCTGTAGAAACTGCAATTCATCCATCATAAATGTACTCCACACAGCTCCAGGGGGTTAATAAAGGCCTTCTGAATCAAAGCGATGTTTAACAAGTTATAAAGTAAAATATCTATCTTTCTCCGACCACCTTCCATATATCATCTTACGACAAAAGCTTATCTGATCAGTTCAATATGGAAGGCGTAGGACGTAGCGTAAATGTTTTGTACTGCCAACTCTCAAAGTTGAATAGGGAAGGCGGTCTGTTGGAAGCTAGATATTTTACTTTATAACATGTTAAATATGGATATTTTTCTTACACAAATGAATCACTTTGCTTCAGAAGGCCTTTATTAACCCCTCAGAGCTGTCTGGAGTATGTTTATAATGGATGGATGCACTTTGGTCAGCTTCATTCTCGTTGGTCCCGTTCCCTGCCATTAGATATGCGTCAGGATATGTATTAATATAAATCTGATTGTGTTCATTAGAAAGAAGAAAGTCATATACACCTAGGATGGCTTGAGGGTGAGTAAAGCTTGGGAAAATCTTCATTTTAAAGAGAGCTAATCCTTTAAAAACTGTTAGGAGTCTGTTTGAGTACTTAGTCCATCTCTCCTCTTGTGGTGGTCCAGCTGGACGCTGAGTACAGGGACTTCCAGAGTGAGGTGCAAAAAGAGTTGGCTGAGCAAAAGAGGGTTTTAGAGAAGCAACGTGAGGACATGCAAGAGAAGGAGACGGAGATTGGAGACATGAAGGAGACTATCTTTGAGCTGGAGGATGAAGTGGAGCAGCACAGAGCCGTCAAACTTCATGACAACCTCATCATCAGTGACCTGGAGAGTGAGTTTGACCGCTTTTGATTTACACATGCTGATTTTAATCTTCCCCTGACCTAAACAAATGTATCGCATGCAGAACTGTTCAGCTTAGTCTTGCAGTGTAAGGTCTGATTCATTTGGCAGCTTATTCTGACCAAGAACCACCCACTTACAAAAGAAGAGACTGTCTAAATCAGTGTTGCCCAGCCCTGTTCCTGGAGGCACCTCAGCAGTACTCATTTTGGATGTCTCCCTTATCTGACCTATCCATTTTAGGTTTTGAAGTATCTACTAATGAGCTATTGAGTTAGATTCAAGTGTGTTTGGTTAGGAAGAGTTGAATGCCTCCAGGAACAGGGTTGGGAAACTCATGTAAAGCAAGCAGGAAGTTTATTGTTTACCTGCCATTTAGGATGATACAAAACTTGTAGCACAAGAAAAAAATGGTGTTACTGTGTTCATGAGCGTGGTGATCAAAAAAGTAAGAATCTATTTAAAAATAAGAAGTACCTGACTATTTCACAGAGGGAACAAGTTTTGCTTGTGAATATCTAGTTTCCTGTTGAAACACTGCTACCTTTTTAAACATGTTTCCCTGTGGACTGATTAAAAACCTGCGCGTCTTAACTCCAAGGAGCTTCTTTGCAGTCAGGTAGTTTTGTCACACATGCTTTTCAGATGTGCAAGATGCATCAGATAATAGAAGGGTAGCTTTCCAACACTAGGTGAGGCTGTAACTGGTGTATCTTCCTCATATCACCACATGATGGTGCCAGTCGTTTAAGAACATGGTTCACTTATTATTAGTAGTATGAAACAGCAAATGAATGATGTTGTTCTAACATCACTTGGCTGCTACAGTTCACAAATATCGGTGAAAATTTTATGGAGAGATTATATATTTTATTTGTCACCTTTTATCCTTTGTGGTGACATTTGGAAAGCATAATACTTTTATTACATAATTTCTGAACTGTAGCATCAGTGAATTTCTTTCTCTCCCCATATGAATCCTGTATGCCCTCAGTTCACTTGCTCATTTGCTCTCCTTCTGGTTTCCTGGCAGATTCGATGAAAAAGCTTCAGGATCAGAAACACGACATGGAGAGAGAGATAAAGATACTGCACCGCAGACTCAGGGTGAGTGAGGCCAGGGCTGGCAGTTCACGTGGTTATCTGAGGACCCGACTTTCACAGACGAGCATTATTTGAAAGGTTTTCCTCAGCTTCTGAGTGTTATGTTAGGATAAAATCACAGAAAAATCTCAATTCCTTACTAGAGAAAAATCATCTAACATACATTCTTGGTGGACACTCATGAGCCCACTCTTTTGTTAAGTCCAGATCTTTCATATGAATGTTCTGTGCAGTTCTTTTGCATTTACATTTTTTTGTTTTATTTTAAATATATATATTTTTTTACCATTACATTTAAATAAATGTGCTTTCATAAAAAAAATTAAATGTCTGTGCATGTCTAAAATTATTCTTACTAATCTTGTGCCTCTGTGGTTATGCATTTATGTATGTTTAGGAAGAGTCGGCAGAGTGGCGTCAGTTCCAAGCGGATCTGCAGACTGCTGTGGTCATTGCTAACGACATCAAGTCAGAAGCTCAGGAGGAGATTGGTGACTTGCGGCGCCGCCTGCAAGAAGCCCAAGAGAAGAACGAGAAGTTGGGCAAAGAGCTAGATGAAGTTAAAAACCGCAAGTAAGTGTTAATGGCTGGAACATAGTGTTATGCTGGTCAGTCTGGGCATTATTCAGTGACAAAACCTGATACTTTTGCTTTTGGTGGTGAAGATATTTATTTTTAATATCTTGCTTCAAATTCTGTTACATAAGATCAATATCTTTGCCTATCACAATGCATTCTAGGTTTGCCTTCTGGGATTATTTTAGAAGGCAGCGTATTTTTGCATCTTACTGTCACAATAGCAAAATTATGACTTTTGTACGATACCTGACTAAAATATGTCAGTACTGCTACTCAGACCACAACAAAAACTTAAAACAACAGGAAAAGTAATTGAATAATTCATGACCAACATGGAATTTAGAATTCATTATTTTATTTATTAAATGCATAAAAAACCTGAAATCTCTCACTTTACCTGCGTGTACCTGCACTGCTATTTGAGCATTTCCCCCCCTGATAGGTGAATAACACTTATGTAGAAGCACCTAAGCCTAATTGTAAGCCTTAACTTAACATAAACAGTAAACTTGTCCCTCAAATCTGATTGGTTGATTGGAATGTTGTTCCAGGATTAACAAAGATGTTGATCATGATGTACTTGGTGAAATCAAAATCACCGAGCCAACAGGTATATATACATCTTTGCAGCACAAGTTAGCTAAAAGGTAAAGCCAAATTAAACTGTTTTTTTTTTTTTCTCAGTCGCCTCATCAAACTCGGATTGTGAAAAAGTTTTTTTTAAATTTTGTTTTATCTTTGTTATCAATAATTAGAACAAAGATGTATGTTACAATTAATAGGACAAATACAGTACACCTAGGACTAATTAAACAGTGCTTTAAGATTTTCATGTACAGCTGGTCTATTTAACAGTAGCATTCAAGTAAAAAATAATAAAGAAATTGAATTAAAAAAAGTCAAAATGTAAAAATAAAGCACTGCTAAGATTTCATTGTATGAATTTAATATACATTCTTTTTAAAGGTACTAAAGTTATTCAATGAAGAGCAGTGAGTGAATTTTTTTATTTTTTTATTAACATTATAGATACAGACAGCAGCAGGTAAGTGCAGTATATTAGGCTGCTGTCACTTTAAGACCTAATGCACGGATTCTATTGGCACACATCCGAATTTTTTTACATTCACTTAAGTTATAACTGTCTGTTTATGTGATTGTTTGCCAGATGGGCATTTTGACGTAATCGTGTGTGTATTTGACCGTTCAAGCACAATAAGTCACGAAAGAGATCTGAATTTAAAGTTGCATGGTGTCTGAGAGCCAGCTTTCTGTGCGTGAACTTCGAGTGTGTGATAATGCGTGAGTACTGCATTGAGTTCTTTTTTTGAGGCTTATTGTGCTTAACTGTTTTTAACACCACGCACGTCTCGCGCTTTTTTTTTTCTCATTCACGCAGGTTTCTTTCACTCTAACGCGTCCATAACTTTTGGCAGTCCTGTGTGGATATATAAAGTTTTGCACGGCCAGTGTGCGGGAGTGGAAGCCGAGCGCTCTTATTAAATTCTTATGTCGTTCTTAAAGTACCTATTTAAAGCATGTTATCGTGATACCTTTCTAGTTCAGATATATCGTGCTGTTTAGAACAGCCTTTTTTTAATTATCCGTGAGCACATGTGTTTGGGTTAATTATATTAAGGCCTATAGGTTGCAGATGAGGATCACATAATCATTTAAATTTAATAAAGAGTTTCCTGTCTGCAAGGAGACAAAGTATCCATGTTGAAAATGTGACTCTGTGCTGTGTCAAAGGCAAGATGAGGAACGTGGACGTGTGTATAACTACATGAACGCCGTTGAGAGGGACCTGGCTGCACTCAGGCAGGGCATGGGACTGAGTCGACGCCCCTCCACGACATCTGAGCCATCTCCCACCGTCAAAACTCTCATTAAAAGCTTTGACAGTGCCTCACAGGGTATCACACCATTTTTAAGCATTGCTATAAATTTCATGTGAATGGGGCATCTTTAATGTTCTCAGAAGGTTCATTTAGTCTGCTCTGGTGTGGCCACAGGTCCTGGAGCTAATGCTACTGCAGTTGCTGCCGCAGCCGCAGCCACCGCTACCACAAGCACAGCCACGACTGCCCCCTTACCCCGCACACCTCTCAGTCCCAGCCCTATGAAGACCCCGCCTGCTGCTGCTGTCTCGCCAATACAGGTAGCTCAGAGTTACACAATGACATACAATATATTATACATGGCAGCAGAGAGTTATTTTCACTGTGATATTCAAACAACATTCTGACTCTTTTCCTGCTTGTTGAACCTCGGAAACCTCTAAGATAGCAGCACTTCCTCCTCCGCTGAGCCTCTTGACAGTTCTCACAGCATTGGCTCATTCATGAGAACTATGGAATTTCCACTGTGGCATAGTTTGGTTTCCTTTACGTTTTATTTCTAGTGCAGCTGCCGCTTCTGATGCTGTCTGGATGTCAAACATACAAAAACATAAGTTTTTGGGTTCCATTAATGCAAGACCCTGTTCTCCGTTCCTCGGTATGTGATGAAAATGGTGCTCTTTATCATCTAGTTCTACAAAAGTGCTTTCCTTATACAGTTAGTGCTATTCCAAGCTAGTAAGCTATGCAGTTAACTTGCTAAATAAAGATGAACTGAAAACAAATAAACACAAATAAAGTGTTAGTTTTTTGGAGCTCATCAAAAGACTTTCCTTAACAATTTAGCATTATGCTAAGTTGTTAACTTGACTGGAAATCACAAAGAAAAGGAAATGTTTAATTTATGACTCTTTCTAGCTTGTCAAAATAGCTTTCTTAAAAGTTTAGCTCTCTGCTAAGTTGGTAGGTTAAATTGTTAGCACGCTAACTGAAAATCAAGAAGGGAAATGTTTAATTTGTCATATGGTTTTAGCCAAACAAAGGGCTTTCATTAAGCAGTTAGCACAATGCCAAGCTAGTAAGCTAAGCTGTTAGTTTACTAACCAAACGTTAACAGAAAACAATGGAAGGTGAATTAATTGATCATGACATCTTGTTCTAGTTGATCAGACGAGCTCTTCTTAAGTTGTAGCGCTATGGCAACTAAGTTAAATTATTAGCTTGCTAACTAAAGGCTAACTGAAAACACAAATAAAGGGAGATGTTTAATTTTTTGATTTTAGCTTATCAAAAAAGCATTCAAAACACTTTAGTGCTATGCAAAGCTAGTTGGCTAAGGTTTTAGCTTGCTAATTGGAAACCCAACGGAAGGGTTATTTTGTCATGAAATCTTGTTATAGCTAATAAGAAGAGATTTTCTTAAACAGTTCATGTATGCTAAGCTAGTAAGCTAAGTTGTTTTAGCTTTATCTAGTAGTTTTAGCTGTTAAATGAAAGGTAAATAAAAACACAAAGCAGTGAAAAGAAAGGTAGATTTTGACCATTTTAGCTTTAGTTATATAAAGTGAGTGATGCGTATTTTAAAAGTAGGATTTTGTTGGTGGATGTGATCTTTTTTTGACAAAGGTACTATCAAAACAACCAAAGGTTACTTTGCAAACCATGCACAGTGTATGAAACATTGCAAACCTCATTTGTCACCTCAGTGTAACACTTGGTGGACGCAAGTGGTTTTTGATATTGGCCGCGTATATCAAAGTGACACCCTTAAAAATGTTCCGCACTGAAGTTATATAAGGATCCTTGTCAGGGCATTATTGAGGTAGTGGGAGGTGAGGTAAGGACAGCAGACAAAGGAAATAGATCTAAAGTCATATCCTCCTGAGATGTTAGCTGCAGTCTACAGACACTTTTGATTGATGTAGAAATCGAGTAGCGTTCTTGGGGAAAAGAGCAAAGTGGGTTTAACTGAAGCTGGCCACAATCCAGCTGTGAATGTGTAACCTGTCTAGCAGAAGTCATGAAGGAAAGGAGACCTTTTATGAGGATCAGATGCGAAGGCTTATAACAGCTACAGTACCATCATTTTTTCAAGTGCATGTGGAGCTCATAATTAAAATGGAGATATGAATCTATCCCAGTAGTGGGGTAGATTATTTGAGAGATTTATCTTTTTATGACTTCCATTCATAATCCTTTCTCACCTGAAGTGACTGCTGTCGTTATTCAGTCACACTGTTATCTACTATATACTATATATGTATTCTGAATATATTAATAAGATGTTTTAAATACTGTTTATGTTAATCCCTTACAGAGACACTCCATCACTGGCTCCATGTCCGCTGCCAAGCCTCTCTCCTCGCTTGCAGACAAAAGACCCAGCTACACGGACATCAGCATGCCAGGTAACAAACACTATTAAAGTTTCTCTTTCAAACAGCCCTTATTGGTCATTATTTGTAGTTAATTTCAGTTTCTTTCAGTACACTGATTGATTTATTAGCCTTTTGATTTATCGCTTTGTCATGTCAGCTTTTCCTTTCAGTAGCCAATATCTGTCAGCTCTAACATGTCCTAACATCTGATTTATTGAATAAGAGTACAACATTTTTGTCATGGAATTTGGGTGAGGAAAGGGTAATAAGAGTATTGATTGTGTTGCTATTGTGCAAGTTATAACAGTGGAAAAAAAAAATCACAGTCACAAAGTATCAAAGTCAAAGTATACTATATTGGCCCCAAGAGGATATTTGGTGTAGCTAACCCATGTTGCTACATAAACAAAAAACATTACACACATTCAAACATAAAAACACATACCAGAAATTATAAATGCATAAACAAACAAATACAAAATAACATGTGTTATTGTATACATGCAAATAAAAAAATCATATTTATTTAGATCTTTGTAGGGTTCTATGGTCAATACAATATAATAATTACACAACTAATAATTAATTGTATATATTTAATAAATTATGCCTAGGACCAGCATCATAACATTTAATATCTGTCAAGCTTTTAGTAAAAACTTAATCAGTCAAGGAAGTATAGTGTACATTTAAAATTGTTATTTCTAGTTCAGGAGAAGTGATGGATCAAACTTGAAAAAATAAATAAATAAAATTAGTGAATGTAATTTTTTTTCTGCTTTAAACTCATTTATAAAATATTTCACCTGTGAGAAATTATTCTTTGCTAGTGCAGTCTATAAAATGTTTTTAAAATACTTTTCTAATAATCCAAAAAAAATAAAAATAAATAAAAAAAATGGAAATGTGTTAGGAGTGGCAAGCTTGTTGTGCCGCTCCACCTTGACATGGTGAATGAAAAAATGACTGCTATTTCATGACTTATGACCCATTGCAAAAACAAAAATCGCATGCATAATGTGAATCATATCATCCAGATTTTCCCGAAGTCGTAATCGGGTGAATTTCCTAGGATTTAGATCTATGAGGTAATTTCCAGTAGCCTTCCCAACATCAGAGGTTTATGACCCTGCACTCATGGTGACCTCATATGTGATAACTCGTGCGAAAATACACCAAGTATAAACAAATACTCAGATTCTAGTGCCCCCTCCTCCACTCATTTTCACCATTATTTTGCTGGAAAGAGTCAGTGTGTTTGTGAACGTGCAAGAGAGGGCATAGAGCCATTTTGTCATGCTTGTTTTTGAGACGTTCGGCTCTTATCATCCTCTGGGGAAATGACAGTGCTATGATTGGTGGAATGACTTTTATGTGGGGGCTATTGGTTACCCCTCTGACCCTTTACAGCTATTGAGATTTGTTGTCTGTCAACTTTAGTTTTTTTCCCTCTAATGTTCCTTTAAATTTTATTGATTGATTTCTTTGATTATACTTGTAATAGCATTTGATTGTCATTGATTCAGTGTGCAATAACATTTTATTGTTAATAATGTCAAGTTAGCATTGAGTTTGTAGACTGCACTATTCACTCTTTTCTTTCATTGTTTTTTTCCTAGAATTTCCAGTGTTACACTTAGCTCCCAGATGAACTGATAAGAGATATTAAAATCTTGATTATGACAATATCTCTGTCTGTCTCTGTCTGCAGCTGAGCATCTACTCAGAGCAGCCAATGGCAGTCGTCCCACTTCAGCTCTTCAGAGAGTCTCAAATATGGACGCGTCAAAGACTATCACAGGTGACGCTCAAAGCCATTTAAAATCTAATACAAACACACTGCTTATAATAAACTCAAATAATGCACTCATGCAGTCAGTGCTGTAATGTCTTATTCATAAATTCAAAATTAAATTAAATAGACCATAAGTTACAAAATATTTCTATTTCGCGTAAATGCTGTTCTTTTGAACTTTCTATTCATTAAAGAGTCCTGAAAGCAATTATGATAATAAGAAATGTTTCTTGAGCACAAAATCAGCATATTACAATGATTTCTGAAGGATCATGTGACACTGAAGACTGGAGTAATGATGCTGAATATTCAGCTTTACCATCACAGGAATAAATTATATTTTAAAATATATTAAAATAGAAAAGTTACTTTAAATTGTAATAGTTATTTAACAAAATATTACAGTTTTACTGTATTTTTAATCAAATTTGTGAAACTTGGTGAGCATAAGGGACTTCTTTCAAAAACATTTTAAAAAATCTTACCAACCCCAAACATTTGAAAGGTAGTTTACATTCACTAGGAGTTAAAATATTTCCTCTGACAACAATGACACTATTCATAATTATTTTCATGTTCTGAATACACTTATGTAACTGGAGGGACAATTAAATGAATGTATCTTTGCAGGAAGTAGATAAAAGAGCAGATGAACACAGTACACACACATTGTTACAATGGATTACAATTAATTTTATACCACCTAGTAAACTAAAAGAAAAGGGACTACTGTTACCCAAATGATGATCAAACTTTCTCTCTCCTCTGTTTAGTGTCTCGGAGAAGCAGCGAAGAGGCGAAGAGGGATATCAGTACTCCTGATGGAGGCCCAGCTTCCTCTTTGATAGCAATGGGCTCTGCTGCACCTCCTCTATCCCTGTCTTCGTCCTCCTCCCCCACGGCCTCTGTCAACCCCACAGCACGCAGCCGCCTTCGGTACGCACCTGACTAGAACTGACTAACCTACATATGCTGTACCGTAAACACTTTTGTTACGTTTCTCATATAAATGTAATGGCTATCAATGGACATGCACCTTGACTAGTTTAAAATATTTTGTGCTATGAATGTAAACTGCTGGAATGCTTCCTCTGAGCTAAATAATAACAATGTTGCTAAAACAGTCATTATTGGTTTGTTATCCATTTAGAGAGGAGCGAAAAGACCCTCTGTCAGCATTGGCTCGTGAATATGGCGGTTCTAAAAGAAATGCGCTGCTGAGATGGTGTCAGAAGAAAACCGAGGGCTATCAGGTTGGTTCCCTGACATACTGTATATAAAATTTGTTTACAGAGGTTTAGTTTTGTATGTGCAAATAGCTGCATAAACAAGAGAATTCATACATCGTCACACCACGCACCTGCAGCTCTTTTGTGAATGGAGAAAAACAGAAAATGATATGTATAAAAAGAATAAATAGGCCTAAATATTTCACATACAAAATGAAAGAAAAAAATCATAATATAAAATAATAAAAAATAATATATGCAGATTTTTCGGTTAATTTATGACAGACACTCCACAAACAAGTTTACGGAAAGGAAATAGAAATGGCATAAAACAGCATCCTGTTTATTTTCTATTTGACTCTTAATTTGTATTTTAAGTTGTTTCCACTGTTGTAAGGAAAAAATTCAAGCGATTATGCAGGCACTCACACAACATACAGTTCTTGACGTCGCAAACTCAAATAGTCAAATAGTCCGTAGTACAATCTGTGCCATTCAGTGTGACCACAGCCCCACCGTGCTGTTTTGCGCATATGAAGGATGTTTTGTGTCGATATTGGAACACAAGTGAAGTACAAAGCCTTGTTTACATAATAAACAATAGCATCCAAGCATCATAAATAGCATCCAACATACATTGCGAATTTGGAAACATTTGAATTCGTGCTATATGAGAGGTAGGGTACGTAAGCCCAACACCAGTTCCTGTTTCAGTTTCGCTGTAAAGGAATATGTTTTGGCTTGATCTTTATATAGCTACTTATTTTTCATTCTTGTTCTTTTCTGAATACGGTTAAATTGAAAGGATTTGTTGTGGAATGAGGGGAACTAAACTAGACTATAGCTATGTTTATAATATTTGTAAATGTTTTATTTTATTTACACAGAATTTTTCATTATTTCTGAATGTAATAATAAAATGTGACTTTTACGTAACTTTATTTTTTCTCTCAAAAACGCAATTTTACACTTTTATACATATATACGTAGCATAGGGCTGCACGATTAATCGTATTTTAATCGCGATAATGATATCGGTCTCCCACGATTAATTAACCATAATCGTCACGATATCAATTCGTAAATACCAAGTATTTTTTTTCTTACGGGTTGAGAGTGTACGGATGATAAACTGTGTCACATGTCTCACATTGACGGTGTTTAGATTTCAAGCGCGCTTTCATGGCGTAGCAGAAGTTGGCGTCACGCGATAAGCTTACAGTCATTCATCTTAAACGAACGTAGTGGCAGAGGAAAAAGTGGAAATGCGTTCATTAGTTCCCAAAAAGGGTCATACTCCATTGTTTGGAAGTATTTCGGGTTCAGTGAAAGTGATGTTGATTAGGGAACTTACCAGTCCTATGCAAACTGTGCTCCTGTGCCGTACAATTGTCGCAGGGTAACACAAACCTCATCAACCACCTTAGAAGCCACCATAAAATACAATATCACAGACAACAGCAATAACGGGGACATTGCTCAACGTAATACCATATTCGCCTTGCTCTCAAAGACGCGGAAATAACGTGTTTCAACTTAGCCAAGGATATTTGTCCAATAAACATCGTAAGCAATGAAGGGTTTAAAAAAATGACTGCCACACTTGACAAAAGATACAGCATATCCTCACTCAACTATTTTTCTAACTGCCTGTGCTGTATGCGATATGCCGACTGGATATAGAACGAGAAATTCACAGTGCTGAATATTTTGCTGCCACAACCAACTTGTGGTCAAGTAGAACTACGGAGCCGTATCTGGGCTGTCCTGTTCATTTTATTGACAGCGAGTTTGAAATAAAAATCAAGCTTTTGCAAACTTCATTGTTCCCACAAGACCATGCCGCGGGATCTATTGCAATGCGCCTCAAAGAAGCGATTTCTGCATGGGGTTTGCTTGAGGAAAGACTCGTCTGCATGATAACGGACAACACATCTAATATGATCAGGGCAGCATCTCTGAATAACTGGACGAGACTACATTGCTCTGGACATAGACCTCATTTAGCTAATGGTGTGTTATTTTAACATTTTTCCCTAATATAGTGTAACTACTTCGCCCATTATAAAGATGCACTTGGTCATTTGTCCGATATTACAGCGACACCTAGCGTCATACAGTATATTCAGCATATTCTGCCAAACAGAGATTTAAAAGTTTATGATAAAGCGAGCGATATTTGGCTGGTCATACAATACTATATGTGAACATATGTGCACCCAGCAGAATTTCGAAAAAGGCAGTGTTTACTGATAAATAGTCTCATGTAGGTGTACATACTTTGTAAACATTTTTAAAAATTGTCACATTAAAATAATGTTTGTTAGCATTAAAATACATTAGGTATTATAAGCTAATGATAAGTAATAAATCTGGATCAGTATTTTGTTTTTATTAATTTATGTTTTGTTTATAATGTTTTTTTTTATATATATATATGGCTGTAATAAAAATACTGAAAAAAATAAAAGTTCTGAAGTGAAATAAAAGTTATTAACCAAAAGAATAATCGTGATTAGTAATCGTGATTAAAATGTTGTGGAAAATAATCGTGATTATCATTTTTCTTGTTATCGTGCAGCCCTAACGTAGCATATTTTTTAACCATACAGCTTTAAAATCTTTCGAAAAAATACTTTTTAAACCGTTTAAAAGATTAGTTCACTCCAGTATTAAAATTTCCTGATAACTTTTTCACTTCCATGTCATCCAAGATATTCATGTCTTCCTCTCTTCAGTCAAAAAGAAACTAAGGTTTTCGAGGAAAACATTCCAGGATTTTTCTTCACATAGTGGACTGCGACGGGCACCAACAGGTTGAAGGTCCAAATTGCAGCTTCAAAGGGCTCTACATGATCCCAGATGAGGAATAAGGGTCTTATCTAGCAAAACAATGTCATTTTGAAAAAAAAAAAAAAAAGTGTGTATACTTTTTAACCACAAATGTTCATCTTGCACTAGCTCTGCGATGCACGTCCATGACTTCACGCATTATGTAATCATGTTGGAAAGGTCACGCGTTGACGTAGGTATAAGTACTTACTCAGTGTTTACAAAGCGAACATGCAAAGACAAACAAAAAGGAAAAACAATGACGTTGGACAATTTTGAAGTTTGAGGAGAAAATGAGAAACACTGGGTCGGTACTTCTGCCTACGGCACGTGTGACCTTTCCAATGTGACTATGTAATGCGTTATGTCGTGGACACGCATCGCAGACCAGTGGAAGACGAGTATTTGTGGTTTAAAAATATATAAATAGTTTTTTTTTTTTGTTTGTTTTTTTTTTACAAGATGGCCGATCGTTTCTCTAAATAAGACCTCGGCTAGGATTGTGTAGAGCACTTTGAAGCTGCATTGAAACTGCAATTTGGACCTTCAACCCTTTGGTCCCCGTTGAAGTCCACTATATGGAGAAAAATCCTGGAATGTTTTCCTCAAAAACCTTCATTTCTTTTTGACTAAAGAAAGACAGTCATGAACATCTTGGATGACATGGGGGTGAGTAAATTATCAAAAAAATTTAATTCTGTAGTGAACTGATCCTTTAACTAATAGTATTAGTATTAGTATTATTTCATCTTGCTGGTCTATTTCATACCCATTTCCTCTGTTCAGATATCAGTGAAATGCTGTTTCCTACTTAAACAGGGTCTTTCTCTTCCACAAAAGCTTGTGTGATTGTCATAGTCACTGTTTATCAAGGTCCTCACTAGGAAGTCTGCTGGATTTCTCCAGCACTTGACGCAAAACAATGTCGTCAGCAGCACTTCTGATAACAAACTCTTTGAATGTGCATCATCTGGACATTTTCGTTTTTAACTGAGTACATTTTCTTTCCCAACAAAGTCTTTGTAAACATGTTTTTTTTCTTCACTTTTAAATGTCATTGTCTTGAGTAGTTATCTACTACACATTACTAAGTTTGAAAAGTCAGTACATCATAAAGATATGTAGCTTACTGTTATGGTGGTTTTCACATATTTTAGAGAAGTAGAGAAAACATGGGCTGTTTTTTTTTCTGGTTGTGTTAGTCAGTGTTTACCACCAAGACACCAACCCACATGTGAAACTACGAGCTGTGATCACAACTGATGAAAACTGATGATTATCAAAGTGGAACGGATGAGGAATGGCATTAAGATTTTGTATTAGATGTAAGCATAAAATAATATAGAAATAAAAGCAGCTGTTTTATTCCTTTATCCCTAGGAATGTGGTTCTGAAAAAATAAAGTGCATAAGTAATTCTGTCAAATGTCAGTTTGACACTGAAGGCACAAGAGCTGATGTTTCATCAGTAGTTCTTGCAGTACATGTGTGAAGAGATGAGCTGGAGAGGCTGAAGGCTCTCTGCTCTTCTGCCACACATTACTGATGAAAAGCGGATGTCAAGACGTAGAAGACACTTGTAGTAATGGATCTGAAACATGTTATTTTGACAGAGGCCATGAACAGGAAATCTGCTTCAGACCACAGGAAGATGAGAACATTTTGCAGTGTGGGGAAATGTTCTATTGAGTGTGTTCCGCTGAATTACTTACATTTTATGATTTTAACCTGGGGTATCATATTAAAACCCTCTATAATCTGGTTTTAAATGTACTGCTTCTTAAATTTTATAATCCCACGTTTTTAGTTAATGCTAATGCAAAGTCCAGAGGCTTACATGACGTTTGTTTATTCCATAGAACATTGACATTACCAACTTCAGTAGCAGCTGGAATGACGGACTGGCCTTCTGCGCTGTCCTTCACACATATCTGCCCGCTCACATTCCCTATCAAGAGCTCAACAGTCAGGACAAGGCAAGTACAATACTGAGTTCTGCATCATAACTATCCCTTATAACACTAATGGGAGAATAATACATATTCAGTGTCCCAAGTATTTGGACAGTTAAAATACACTTTAAAATAACAAATATTAAACCAAGATTTTTCAAGCCTATGAGAACAGATCTTTGTTATTTTTAGGTTAATCTTGGTTTATTATTTGTCGTTAATCTCACAACTACTTATTTGTTTTCAGAGACGAAATTTCACCCTGGCCTTCCAAGCAGCAGAAAGTGTGGGCATCAAGTCCACTCTGGTAAGTAGGTATTTTGCATTAGCTTTATTACAACAGTTCATTCAGGCCAGCAGATCAGGTAAGGCTGTAGTTTGTACACAAATGGGCATGTTCAGTAGTTAGACAGTTTGCACTGGAACAACGTGCATGAAGAGCTAATGCAGATCTAAGGCACTTTATTGATCATCATTATTGTCATCCACTCCCATCCTGTAAGCTGACAGCAGGTGAAAGAAGATTATCATCCATCGCTGTTTACTTATAGCACACGATATAGAATTCTTTCCTTATTGCTAACTACTTAAACATTAGGTTCATTGTGCTCATTGCTTTATGTGTTCAAAACAATGATAGTAAAAGTACAGTTGAACATACCCACATCATTTGCAAAAAGGCTGATTAATATTTATGTATAACATTGTATTAATTTACTTTGTTTATCACGTCGGGTGAAGTTCATGGCAACAAACTAATCACAAAGCAAATGCAATAACGTCCTCAATAAACATCACTCGTACAGAATATAACTCATATGCAGTTTTGATGAAGTATTTCACTAAAGCTACAGTATAAAACAAAATTACAGCCAACAGTTCATAACAAGCCTTGAAGTATAATTTGTAGTGAACATCACCTCACCATTTCCACATCATATGCAAAAACCTAACACTGTTGATCGATATAATAATCACAAGTTTTCTGTTAGTAAAGGAATCCAAATAGTTACTCACCTGTCTATTAAATCACATGCAAGATCGGCGTCTCTGTCTAGTTGAAGTTTGTCGCGAAGTTCTCTCCATTTAGGAAATGCGACCCTGATGTTGATCTTCGTATTATTTGTCTTCTTGTCCCAAAATCTTCTTGGGTCATTTGGTTGTCTTTGTTGACAGAACCAGTTACAAACAGTAAAGAATAATTGTGTTCCATAACGACTGCACGAAACAAGCTTTTGTCCATGAGACTGTTGTCATGGTTTCTACGGCAGTAAAAGCGGAAACCGAGGATAACGCGGATATGACGTCATTGACAGGCTATTCCTGCACACGTGCCGGAGCCTTGGTTAAAATCGCAATTTTTTCATGATTTACAAATAGTTGGAAACATTTGGGATATTGTAAGTACTCAACTGAACAAAATATATAACAATGGCCTTGTGGTTTTTGGATATTTTACTGCAAAAAATTTACATATTGCTCCTTTAACATTACTGTTCATTGTTAGTTCATATTAAATAATATTAACATATACTGTACAACTTTTGATTTTCATAATGCATTAGTAAATGTTTAAATTAACATAGATAAGAATACTATCCATAACTAAGATAAATAAATGCTTTAGAAGCATTTTATGTTTATATTGTATTTATATTAACCAACCTTAGATTTAATAAATCCTGTAACAAATGCACTGCTCAGTGTTAGTTAATGCAATTATTTACCATTAACTAATGAAATATTTTTGTAAACTATTACCGTTTTCAACATTGATAAAAATAATTAAAAAAAGTTTCCTCAGCACCAAATCAGAAGGATATCTGAAGGATCATGTGACATTGAAGACTGGAGTAATGATGCTGAAAATTCAGTTTTGCATTACAGGAATATTCATTCTCTTTCTCTCTTTCTCTTTTAGGACATCAATGACATGGTTCATACAGAAAGACCGGACTGGCAGAGTGTTATGACTTACGTCACTGCTATCTACAAGTATTTTGAGACCTGAGTACATGACCTTTTATAAATTGTGACACCAAATTACAACAAATTTCCAGCAACTAACCCACATGTAAAACCCCACCATATCATCCAGGCCTAACACTAGCACAAAGTCATATTACACCGATCACAAGGGCAATTCCATTAGCATATGCTGATGTGACGATGCATTGATTATATCATGGAAATCCTCTACAGTGGAATTCAGCTGCTAATGCAGAATCAGTTTGCCTTGGCAATAGCGCTTCAACTCACTGTCGGGAGACCCTAACACGCCACAGACTTCACATCTATTTACTAATTCTTGGTGTGGATGATTTGAGCTTGTGGATTTGAAATCAGTCTTGAGGAACAGCGTGGACCTGCTTACAACCCCGTGCCTTTCGCCACCCTGAGTTCTTGCGTCCAGGCAGGCATTTGGAGCAAGTTCTTCACCTTAATTCACAACGTGCGACGATTTAACTTGTTGAAAAAGAGCGAGACTTGGGGATTGCTCAAGCAGTGCCTAACTGAAACACTTCATTGTAGAAGCACCTCAGTAGAGGAGAATTGTACACTAATCGGAGTTATTCACTATAGCACACAGTCAGTGGTTTAACTTTTTACAGGATTGTTTTGAAAGCTCATCGTGGGCGCCTTTATGTTACGACTGTGACAGATCTTGGCTTGAAATTCTACATGTTAAATAGGGAGGTCAGCAATAAGCTTTATGTAACCTGTTGAGCCATTTCATATGACATTAGTGCTGCTCACCAACAGTAAGATACTGTAGGAAACGCTATAACAGATCTGCAGCACATGTGCATGCACTGTCCAGTGTGTTAGTCTGAAATAGTATACCAAAAATGAAATCTGTCACAATGTCTTTTTGTTTGTGATGCAGTAAGCTAAACTTCCTTCAGTACTAATCAAATGGTATGTTCTTTCTCAGGATAAGAAAGTCTTATCAATATTTATCACAACGAATAATCATATGTGATTCATAATATGTTATGCACACCAGTACCTGCACATTTTATAGTTTGCGAAGCACAAAAATCATCTTACATGCACTAATTGAAGTTGTAAATGAAGCTACATTCCAGTGCATTAATATGGATGAATAGAATTGATATGTGTATTGAGATTTTCTGCCTGAGTGAGTGAGAAAAATCACATATATCCTGTTTTCCAGCTGTGCTGAATTCAGGCATCGCTCTCTTTTCATGAGTATGAAAGACTTTGACGTTCCCCACCTGTCTGCTAATAACACTTTAAAGGTAATACAAGACATTAAAATAAAAACAATAATCACATAGGAATTTTTCGTGCGTGCATTAAAAACGTGTGAGGTATGTCTCTTATTTTCTAAATGCTTTGATTCTTTTAATAGAGTATTTGATTTTTCCATTCCTACGGAGCATTTTGAATTGTTTGAAATAATACCTATTCAAATTCCAGCGTGTGTAACTAAGCAGAAAGACAGAAATACTCTGGTAAGCACTTGAGATTCATTCCAAACTACATTACAGTTTAGTCAGTTTTTCATTATGTGTGTCTTTTGTTTTAACATTGTTGCTGCACTTTACATTTTGGACCATCATCACATATTCATGACGGATTGATCTTTTGTTGACGTTTTGTTCAGGAGCCTCGTATCAGCTTGATTTACCAAATAGAGGCATGTTGAGATGGACCTGCATTCAGTCTGTTTGATGTGCTTCGTCCAGCTTTCATCACTTTAATATGAATGTAATACAGCAGAAGGCTTCTTCAGCTCTGTTGCCTTTTAGATTGTTACGCCAGTTTATTTTCTGTTCTTGAATGCTGAACTCTTGCTTCCATTTGTTTTAGTTTTTTTTTTTTTATCATTATGAGAGCATTATCTTAATAAAAAAGGAGTTTCCCTTTTTATAAATAAATGTGAAGAGCAATCAATATGCTGTTTCTCCTAAATGAATCAGTCTTGGTGTGTAAATGTTTGATTTATTTACGTCTTTCTTTGCATTTTTGTTAATTTAGTTCAGAGGTTCTGTAGCTCAGCCTCCTTTTTGTTTTCATTTTTCAGAGGTCTTTATGAATCTAGGTGAACAATTTGTATAATATATAGAAATAACAAAAATTAAGTCTCAATTTCCTTTCTGGAATGGTCGTTCAAGTATCATTGTAATGCATTGTTTGACTTTCTAGTCTTTGTCTTAAACACATTTAACAGGACATTTACAAACCGACAAAAGGTCTGAGGAAGGGAGACGATGGGTGTTTATGAGTTTAGCTCTTGCTCTTTATTGTTGTAAAGATGGGTGTTGTGCAGCATGTAGTGCATTTCTAAGATTAGATATGACGTCATTCATTACATAGGGAAAAATGTTGCATTTTGTCCTGAATGAGACTAAATAATTGGCCTGCTTTCCTGCACAGATCCCTATTGTCTGCCACAGTTGATTTTTTTTTTTTCACTGTCACATGTGTGAATGAAACCCCGATTGACCTAAATATATCTGGATTAACTGGGACTGGATTGTCAAAGAAAGCAAAATGACATTTTCACCATCATTTGTGTGGATTAATATGAAATTACGTGAGTCTTTTCTTAGGCAAAAATTTTAAGTTTCAGAGAAACTGTTTATAGATTTTTATTATTATTATTATTATTGACAGATTTTTCTTTAAATTATTGGTAAATCTCAATAAAACCTATTAAATGGTCAATACAAAAGCAGCCAATTTGAGTACTCTACTTCTGCCTTTTAAATTTCCTTTGTTTAATCTCACAGAGACCTGACTCTCGCAGTTCAGTTGTTTCACTGATACTTTATCGCAGGAAGCAGCGGTATCAGTCTCTAAACACTCGACCAGTGTGGAAAGGCCTCCGGCTCAGGATTGGTCAAGCGCATGCTCTCATAGGGTTCCTGTAGTCCGTCATCTCTCACTGCTTGATATGAGGGCGCGCGATTCCCACTGTACCGGATCACACAGCTGACGTCTGAACTCGCCGTCGGAATAATTTACGAATCCTGAACCACTGAGGACTCCAAGCTTTTACATCTCTTTTTCAGAGGGCTTGCCTTTTTATCTTTGTTAGTGTGCTGTCCAGCTTGTTTTCTTTTTCAGTCATTCCAGGAGGTCTCAACCCTGATGGTGAGTTAAACCCAATAACTAACTAAGAAGTTTATAGCCCGCGGAGTTTCTAATGAATCGAACTAGTTTACATATATTTGAAGGACATAATTCGTGCACAGCTTGACTGCTTTTTAATATCGAAGTGAATCATTCAAGTGAAATTGTTTCTAATAGTAAAACAACTCGTGTTGTTTTAGCCTAAAAAAAATAAAAACCAGGAACAACCCCAATTAAAACTGTAATTTGCAAGTAAACATTGAAAACAGCTAGTGTCCAACTAATTAATTGAGAAGAAAACAATTAATATGCAACTGAACTGGGTTTTATGCGCAAATTAGCAGTGTAAATGAAACTGCGGTGTATGGCAAGCCGTTTTATCATGTATTCCTTAAAATTAACTATCATGTATTTTGTTGGTAGTACACAGTGTTTAAACTACTGTTTTTATTTTTTGTAAGTACTCCAGTAGGATCTTTTTCAGTTCATTGGATGCTTGCTGCTACCAATTTCAACAGTGATTATATATACATTTTAGCCTCTGGCATTCAATACATGTTACTACTTCATTTGTTTAGTCACTGGTTACTCCTATCTATTCCAAATTTACTTAAAGATACTTATTTTTTTTAAACATGCCCGTTTTACAGTTTAAAAAACTGATATAGAATCAATTTTCCCTCAGAATTTGCTAGTAAATGAGCAATTAAAAGGAAAGGGCAAGTAACGCATTTAATTAAACATGAAATTTTGAAGCAGAAAAAAACCTGAAAAATGATTTTCTTGTACAATGTACTCCAGGAACCTTTGTTTTATTCACCACTTAGAGAAATATTTTTTAGAGTATAGACTACAGTTCAGTTATAAATTATACTAGTAACAAATAGAATAAACAATAAAGTACACAGCAAAATCGGACACCTACAGTGCCCAACAGAAGTGTGAACTTTAACAACAATTTTGTGTTGATTCAACACTGTTGTTTCTTGTATGTTACCAATATCAACTGGTATAAATGCTGAATACTGGTGTCTTTATAAATATGTATTATCTAATAAATAAGCGATAGTAACTATTATACTTTCTAATTACTACAAAATAAGTAATTAATGCAATATTTTAATGCACAGTCAAATGAGTCAGAAGTTAATAGTTAAAATCTATAAGATCTTGTATGACAGGTACAAAATTGTCATACAAGATCTAATAGAAAAATTTAAAATTGAGATAGGGGCTACCAGAACTACTATCAAATGGTTACTAGTGAAATTTAAAAAAAGATACTAGTAACTATTTGATTACTGATTAGTAAAATAACATCACGAGATACCAGTTAGTTTATATTAAAATGTTAAAACTTGGGCAAGCTTGCGGTAGCAGTGTGCATTCGTATAAAGTTTTTCTGTACAGTATAGTTTTTTTCTTAAAATGTAGTTTTTGCTTCTATTGATATGACTTAAGTTGTTAATTTGTTGATGCTGGAGAACCGGAAGGAAAATAAATAACGGCTTTTCTTTAAGGGTTAGCCTAGTGTTGTGATTTTATCATGTTTTTGATTTATTGGAATATGATTTCTATATCTAACTTGACCCACATTTTTCTTTTAACTTCATAACAGCAAATAAATCATTGAATGTAAGAATCGAAACAGATTTTCAACTGAGAAAGGGAGCATTTTATGATCATTTTTCATTTTATGATCCTATCAATCAGCTGAGGAGAGTAAAACAGCTATAAAAACCCTACATCTGAAGTACATCTGTTTGTCCTGCTGTTTCATCTGAAAAGTTTGAATTGGTTTGCCATCAAACCCTGATATTTTAGATTTGGTTTAGATAGAAATGGATCTGATTCTAAGCCAGATCTAGTTTGTGACTGTGTCTGATGATGGATGGATGTAGACTATGATCTTTTCCATCATCCATCCACAAGGGTCCACTGTTGAGTCTGGTGCTGGCACAGGTTGTGGCCCACAATCTATCAAGTAGAGCTTAAACACTGTCGTCTAAACACAAAGCACTGAATCCAGAAGACTTCTTTGGGAAACTGATCAAAGGGTTCATTTCGATGTTGTGGAGACCCATTTCTCTGTTGTCCCATTGTCAGCCCCTCAACTCTCTCAGATTCATATCAATGGCTGTGAGGCTGGGCGTCAGGATCTTCTTGTTTAGTGTTTTCTCACCTGTTACTACAATCGTTTTCACCCCCACTTTCAATTCTTGTCAACGACAGTCACCTATTCACATTCTTTTCATTTTTGCTCTTTTTTTTCCAGGCAGATTCTTGTTTTAAGACATTAAGCTGTGATTGAACACTCATGAGTGTGTCATGAGACATTGTGTTGCAAGTATTGAGGTTGTCTGTATGCTATAGTGATTTCCTTAAAGTTCACAAAATGTACTTAAAAAATAAATACAAAAATAACAAATCTCTTTCTCTTCTGAAAAAAAACCCCCAATGAGACTAATAGTATTCCCAATAGAATGAGATTGAACAGCATGTATATAAATGCTATGGTAAAAAATGTTATTTACGGTTTAAATGTTTGTAATGTATATTTGAAAACAGCAATAAGTTGAGCAGAGCAGCTGTTTTCTCATGTCTTTCAGAGGTGAATAACCTCAGGGAGCATTTCTGCAGCAGTGTAGGAACACTTCGGGGGAAATAGCAAAGACTCTCAGTTAAGGGCTTTAGAGTGACTTCCCGTAAACACTAAAAGAAAAGAAAGAGCTTCTGTCTATCACTACTGGAGTGTCTGGTAAATGTAAAGTCTGAGATAAAGAATATTCACTTCAAGATTCTTTTGTGTTCACACGTTTTTGAATCTTGCAAGGTGTTCGCTTGCTATTTGTATTTACAAGAAAAGGCTTTGACTCTGGGAAGGCTTCTGTTATTAGTTAATCCTGATAAAGTGTCAGAATTTCATAATCTCAATATATATCACACAATGTGCTGCTGCTTTACTCTGTGTCATATCGTCATATTGTTGTCGATGTCAACAATAACTTGTGTTAAAATGATTAACTAATCTTTTTTTGTCAGATTGTCATAAATCATATCATGAAATGCATCACAATTAGCAATATTTTATAGAGCATGAAGCATTTATCAATTATCATAATTACAAGTCTAAAATTCTTGCTTTTTTGTCCAGTCCTTCTCTTCAGAGCCTTGTTTGCCTGTTCATGACATCATTTCATTTCTTCTTTCTCCAGGGAATGCAGTGGAATACTAAATGTTATACAAAGAAGGGCCAGCAACACATGGAACGAGGACTGGACCATCACGTCTAACATCATTACATGGGATCATAATGGATTTTAAACAGATTTTTTGTTATTTTATTTATTTAATGGCAAATATTTTTTGAAGATCTGAGGTGAAATTCTTATGTCTATACATACTTAAAATTATTTACAAAGTTTTTATTGCTCATATTTAGTTAGTGATTCAACAGTCTGGAATGTTTTTAACAAGGCAACGTTCGATTATTCTTCTAAAGGCATCTCAGTCTTCTGGTAAGGCTGACACTAGGCCTTGGTGAGTTGGCTGTTGCCTTGAGCTGCAGCTATGGACATTGAAGTGAGGCAACGTCCTTTCTCTCCAGCAACCTCACCATGCTGAACAATGTCTTCGACGTGTTGTACATGATTCTGGAGCTGCTGATTGCCCTGCTCTCGATCCTGGGCAACGTGTTAGTCTGCTGGGCAGTGGGCCTCAACAGCAACCTCCAGAGCATCACTAACTTCTTTGTCGTTTCGCTGGCCGTGGCGGACATCGCAGTGGGTGTGCTGGCCATCCCCTTCTCAATTGTGATCAGCACTGGTTTCTGTGCCAATTTCTACGGTTGTCTGTTCATCGCCTGCTTCGTCCTAGTGCTAACCCAGAGCTCCATATTTAGTCTTCTGGCCATCGCCATTGACCGCTACATTGCCATCAAGATCCCGCTAAGGTGAGTGACGGATGGTGCTTTCAGAACATTCATGTTTGTACATTCCTCAAACTTCAGGGAGGTTGTTGTTGTTTTGTTCCTATTGTCAGCTAGATCTGTTTATTATTGCATTTTGTAGACCATATATTTCGTGCCACCAGTGTTAAAAAATTTTGGCCTTCAAGAGAAACCGTTTTCTACCAGTTATCTACCAGCCAGCATGTGTTTAAAGTCTAAAGTTTAAAGTGCTAAAGTCCCCTCCAAGACTCTTAACCCTTAAAAGCATATCTCGGGTCTTTATGTACCCAAGACATCATTCATTACACTCATTTTTTTAAAGTTAGACATCAACCTTCTTAGCATTCCTCTTTATATTCATTATCAAAAATAGAACAATAAAAAATATATAAGTGTCTGTTTTCTAGTGAATTTTTTTGTAAAAAAAAAAAATAGTGAATAGGTATGTAAAAGTGTTTTGTATATTTTTTTCTGCTCAACAATAATTAAATCTCTGATGAATCAGTAAGAGCAATTCACCTTTGTTTCTCAATGTGGCAATGTCTGATTCACACAATGATGGCATGATGTTTCGCTCATAATGCGCACAGGCATACAACAAAAGCATACGCAAGTGTCATCAGCAAAACTCGAAATGGCTCAGCGATTTTTTGCAGAGCAAGTACTGAACCATTGAAATATTAGTGTCACTGTCACTTGAAGGTGGATCTGGTGAAGACGCTGTCAGCGATCCAAATATTAGTTTTGAAGACGTTGAAAACGATAGTTTTGAGAATATAGTTAAGATTGCGAATATGAGCCAGATGCTGAATGTACTGGGGAAATGAGCTCTGACGAGGACAGTGATGATGGTATAATAGATCTGCTCAAACTGAACCCTTCCAAGTTCCAAAAGGTAACAAAATATGCTTTATTTTATTATTTTGTGATTTTTATTAAAATATTAGGAGGGTGTTATACTATTGTAACAGTTAAGAGATCTATCCATGTTCGATACAGATCCGGGTCGCTAAAGACCCAAATATGTAATAATGATTGGAGAAACATTCATGCATTTAAGGGTTAACTAGCTTAAGCATTCTGCTTTGTATTTGACCAGCATTTTTTGGAATATCAAAGCAACTAGACCAGCATAACCGTTCTGAAAGTGCACGCTTAAACCAGTCTAAGCTTGGTCTTTGGTTTAAACTAGTCTAGCTGAAACTTCTAAACTCTAAAACCAGCTTTGGCAGTGTTTCCCAAAAGCATCGTAAGCCTAAGATGATCATAACTCCATTGGTTGAACTGTTCCCATTTGTCGGGGATGTCACGCCTTAAAACGGGCTAAAATTACTAATATGAAATAAACTTAGGGTTCCAGTAATGGGACACATTGTGTCTTTCCAACAAACATCAGATTCATGGCTATTTTTGGGTGATTATTATTTAAGAACATAGCAAAGTCTAAACTCTTGATCTTGAGGCTGTCCTGAAGCATAACGTCTTGTAAATCTGATTTACTTTGGAATGTTTTTGCTGATAGTTTGTACAGATCTCCTTGGCAAGTATCCACTTCTGTTTTTTGTCAGTCAGTCTTTTATCAGAAGCCATTTTTTCCAAACTCTTTACACTTCATAATGAGCTAATTAGCACTATTCAAAATGAACAGCTAACATGCTAAAGGAGAGTAATGAAATGTTGGGATAATAGAGTCTAATTCTGTTTTGGAATGGTCAGTTCTGCTGGCTTTAATGAGATGTGTGATAGACCACGTGCACGTCCACGTCCTGTTAGCAGGTTTTGGGTGGGGGACGGGGATGTTTTCTCTGTGTGGCTCATTGAACTTCCACATCTGGAGAATGAGACAAATAGAGGCCAAGGAACTCAGCTGTTCTCCCACACTGGCGCAAAAAGACTCTGAAAATAGATTTCTCTTCCAAACACTGACATTTCTGAGCACATTCTTTCTTCTTAATTGCTCCAATGGGATAGTTTGCTGGAAATACTGTGAATGGATGCTAGGATCATTAGCACTGTCGTTGCTTCAAGGTTGTTCTAATTTTCTGTTCACGTTGCGTTGGAATTACCATAATTGCGAGACTCTACATTGAGCTATATTAATATTAATTTATATTATATAAATGTATCTGTGTGTGATTTTGCTTTTGATGACAGAAAAAAGTCTTCATCTCTTCACAAATGCATTCTTTTGCGGACATTCATTGTGAGATATGAAGTCAAAGTTGCAATTATGAGAGCTTGGCGTAATTATGAGAAATAAAATCAACTGTGAGATATAAAGTCAGAAAATAGAAATGGTTACATTGTGAGAAATGAAGTCACAGTTGAGATACAAAGTCGCGATTCTGAAGTACGTCTCAATTACGAGAAAAAAAATCACAATTGACCCTTCGCAAAGACCCGCCTCCTTTAGTTACTGTTGCTATGTCTAACGAACCATGCGCTCTCGTGCCACACATCATGTTCTCACGCAGTGAAAAATACTTTGCGGAGCAAAGAGGACAGAGCAGGTTACTTTTGATATGAAACAGTTTCATATTTAAAATATTGTAAAATTTAAACAATAAATACCATGTAGTGGCTCTTTAATGTGTCGTAACAGATCGCTGTAGCTCCTTCAAGCTACTTGTCAACCGACCATCTCTTCATACTAGTTAATTTATAGCATCAAATAAACATGAATGAACATCAGAAGGAATGTTTTTTTAAGCCTGGAAAGATGTGAGTACACACAATTTTTCAAATTCAATTTTACCAACGTTTATCTACTAACTCCCCTGGCGTTAGTAGATTAAAATGGCGGATTCGGGGTTATGATTGGTCAGATCGCCTGTCAATCAAACTGCCATCGAAGGGTCAGTTGTGAGATATAATCACAATTATGAGAACTAATCGCAATTACAAAAAATAAAACTGCAATTCTGAGAATTACAGTCAATATAGAAAGTTACATTGCAAGATGAAGTTGAGATTGTGAGATATGAAGTAAGAATTGTGAGTTATTCATAAAATCCCAATTATGAGAACTAGTCACAATTCAGAGAAATGCATGTAAATACATCTGTATATATTTTCTGTAATAAAAACCAAACCTGTCTCTAACCTTACCCATATCCCACCTCAATAGCAGCAAAAGTGTTTTGCAATACAATATGAACACAATAAGTACATTGGTTTTATTTTTTGATGCAAGAACATAGAAGTAAAGGCCACCTAAAATAAAGTGGGACCCATAATTCCAGCATGATGTAAACAGTTTTTAAGAGGTGTCTATGTTTAAAGCCATGCTGTCATTTGCTTACTTTTGTTAGTACTTTGAACCTTTTAGATGTCCAGTCTAGACAATCTGGAACAAACATTTATGGCTTGGGAATTTGAAAAACATGATTTTCTCTCTCTTCCAGATACAACAGCCTAGTAACCGGGCAACGTGCCAAAGGTATCATAGCGCTCTGCTGGGTTCTGTCGGTTATCATCGGTCTAACGCCCATGCTAGGCTGGCACGAAGCCCGCTCAGAGAAGCCCGTCAACAACACCTGCCTGCCTGGCATGATCGAGTGTTTGTTCGAGAAGGTAGTGGTCATGGACTACATGGTCTACTTCAACTTCTTCGCCTGCGTGTTGCTGCCTTTGCTCCTCATGCTGGCCATTTACCTGCGGATCTTCATGGCTGCACGCCATCAGCTAAAATGCATAGAGTCCAAGGCCATGCCGTGCGAGCTCAAGTCCCGCTCCACCCTGCAGAAAGAGGTCCATGCCGCCAAGTCTCTGGCCATCATCGTTGGCCTGTTCGCTGTGTGCTGGTTGCCGCTGCACATCATCAACTGTTTCACTCTGTTTTGTCCGAATTGTGATCGGCCACCTGTTCTTATCATGTACCTGGCTATAATTCTTTCGCATGCAAATTCAGTCGTGAACCCTTTTATCTATGCCTATCGCATACGTGAGTTCAGATACACCTTCCGAAAGATAGTACGCTATCACATTTTGGGCAGACGGGAGCCTCTCTCTTGCAACGGTAGCACCCGAACCTCAGCCCGAACGAGCGTGGCGGACTCACTTCGGATTAAAGTCAACGGCCTGGTGCGAGACCTCTACACCGAGCAGAGCAGCACCACCAGCAGCTGTGAAAGTGCCGAACCTGGTCACACACACAGACCCGTTGCCACGGAAAACTCCGTATTAGACAACCAGCCAATGGAACTCACTTATTCCCACAGACATCCGGCACCGAGGCATCCAGAGTCGCCACTCACTGGGAATAATGAGCGTGTTGCGTGCAGGAAACATGCTGTATTTGACATTACGGATGGGAAGGATCTGTCCTCACCACTTCACATTAAATCAGCCCTGTACCTACAAACAGCCAACTGTGTTGAACTCACGGAGGTTTCCTGATAAATAATGCTCTCTGAACGACGGATTCAAATTATTTATTTGCTGCTCCAAAAGAACACTTGGCTAAAATATGAAGAACAAAGTGTATTTTTGCTTCTTTAAGGACTTGACATTGATGTGGACCCAGTAGCAACTGAGAGAACAGAGTGTGTACAGTTTGACATTGCAATGATTTTATTGAAAATGTAAAAAAAATTAAAGAGCAAGACATGGCTGACTGCAACAGGCATCAGTAATTAATATCAGTTCTTTTTATCAGAAGATGTCATTTTCAAACTTAACATTATAAACATTTTGAATTTAAAAGTTGTCCTTTTCAGTTCATGAGTTGGAATTTGAACCAGTCACAGGATGTTGAATCGTCTATTATACATATATTTAATTACATTTGATACATTGGTTTTTATTTCATGGATGATTTTGTTTTATGGAGGATACGGTTCAAAAACTGCACATCCAATTTAATTCATAAATCCAAATATAAATTTCAATTCGACATCCTGTTTGCTTCCTCAAATCGAATTCAGGGATTTAAAAGGCATTCTCAATTAGTTCTCAAAGGCTGGGACAGGGAGCACATGCTGATCATTTCCTTTTGAGGGGCTGACAGCTGAACTCAGCAGACATGAACACAACCTCTGCATTTGCACTGCAACACAAACATGAACCCAAAGTTCTACATTCACAAATGTTCACAGACCACTGATTTTGTTGATTTGTAACTGGGAACTGGAAGAGCATGTTAGAGAAAGTCAGCAAGACTGTATCGCATAAGGCTAGAACATGTATTTATGGAGTATTGCAACTTCTGCCGTGTTGTTTGTGTGTTTTTTTATGCTTTGTGAAAGGGTTTAAGTATTGCTCTTTGACTGTGGTTTTCTATGAGACACTTTCCACATATAGGATACATTTTTGGAGTCCAGTTATTTTTGTTTTTAAATCATTAGGGGCACAAATCCCATGCTTTTTGTTGTGAGAACTATTAGATATTTTAGATAACATAAATTTGAGGATGATCTATCCTTTCAGTTGCTATTCTTTTTCTGATCGCTCTTCTCTGGTGAGTTTGTTTACATAGCATGGCAAAAAACAAAAAAAATTGTTTTCCTGTCTATCCATAGTATTCGTAACAGTTTCCATCACACCACATTTCGAATACATCGATTTTCCTTCTGTCGGCCTTTCTTAATGTCAAACTCTTGCACCCATACAACATCGTGAGAAAGATGGTTCTGACTAATCTGCTTTTGGTAGTTTGAGTGATATCTTTGCTCTTCCAGATCTTATTCATACCAACTATTGCAGTGTGGCCCAGTGCAACACTCTGCTTGTTTTCAGGAGTGGATCTTCCATCTTGGTCAATTTTTGATCTAAGGAAGATGAAATCCTGTACTGATTCAATGTCTTTGTCATTGATTTTAAACGTAACTTCTCCACTAGCTGCTGTCGTCACGATCTTTGTTTTATTTATGTTAAAGTGATGGTTCACCCATTTAGTCACCCTCAAGTTGAGTTTCTTTCTTCTGCTGAACACAAAAGAAGATAGTTTGAAGAATGTTGGAATCCAGATAGTTGACGGTAGCCATTGACTTCCATAGTATTTTTTTTTGCCTACTATAGAAGTCAATGGCTAGCGTCAACTGTCTGGTTACCAACATTCTTCAAAATATCTTTTTTGTGTTCAACAAAAGAAAGAAACAACTTGAGAATGAGTAAATGATGACAGAATTTTAATTTTTGGGTGAACTATCACTTTAAGGTGATGGACGATTTCAAAACATTGCTTTGAAGCTTTACAAATCTTTTGTCTCGAATCAGTGGTTTGGATCGCCAAAGTCAAGTGATTTCAGTAAACAAGGCTTCGTTGCGTCATAAGTGATTCGAAATTTCAATAATTCACGTGACGTTGGCGTTTCAAACCACTGATTCGAAACAAAAAATTTGTAAAGCTTCAAAGCAGTGTTTTGAAATCACTAGAGCCATCTGATTTTATCAAAAATATCAGAATTTGTGTTCCTAAGATGAACGAAGGTCTTACGGGTGTAGAACAACATGAGGGTGAGTAAATAATGACAGAATTTTCATTTTTGGGTGAACGAACACTTTAAAGAACATACATTTAGCCTAGCATAAAAATAGCTCATTTTAATCGCATCAAAAGCCTGTTCTACTTAAAATATTTTGGCCTTCTCAACTGCAACTTTGGATAACGTTCCCATCCCAAAGTTGGTAACAGGGTTACAAAAAATTCAGACCATAAAATGAACAGAAAATAGCATTAGGTAGACAATCAGTAAGCAAGCCACATTCACTGACCATAAAAAAACAAACTAAAATGACCTTTTCTGCCTTATTTTGTTCCTGTTTGTGGAAAGTTCCATGGAAGTTTTTTTTTTAATCTGATTGAACATCATTCTTTTGCAACAACAAGATATTGTAACGCCCTGGCAATGTTCCGGAAACATGTGATTGTGATTTTGTGCTAATTCTTGCTGCCTCGTCATAGTGTTCATCTTTAAGAGATCAGGTCATGCAGTATTTGGCCACAGAAATGGTAATGTCAACACATTTTCCTCTACCACATGAATAAATTACAATTACTCCATTGCATATTGAGGGCTGTTGTCAAATAACCCGTTTGAGAATATACAATTCCCTGATGAACTGTGAACTCTGTAGAGATAACAGTGTATGTGCTATAAATGAAGATTCTACTATATTATCTGATTCCAGCCTAATCATAATTTATCACACCAAACCTGTATTGTTATGAGGTAAGACCAGACCATATCTATATAACTTTACAAACTTTTAATATATTTTATAGACTATTATTTTATTTTATATTTGTCAGTCTTCTATTTTTCTGCAGGTTACATTGAGTCAATGAATCATTCACTCAACCAATTAATTCAAAAACACTGATTCATGAACAAAACACCGCTCATGTGTGTTGCTTGGAAACACGCGGCACTAGCTTTTTCTTTTTTTTTTTAGCCATTTTTGTTGAAGAGCAAAAACAGGCGAAACAAGTGCAATATTACTCAATATTATTTAACGGTTGTATATTCAGTGCTCTTTGCTCGTCTGATATATTAAATATTTAATGTAAACGTACATTACATATACATTTAAATAGATAATGTAATCAGTAAATAATTTGGCCAAGTGTGATATAGCTTAAAGAGCAAGCTATAAAATTATTTGCGATTATTTCCTTCCAAAGACGGAGACTCCAGACATGAAGTGCTCATCCCGGGAGATTCCTCCTCTTGGGCTGTTGTGCTCGATCACACGCTGAAGGCTTATATGAATCCTAACATTGTATTTTTTCCCAGCCTATTCCCCAAGTCCCAAGAGATTCCTGGTTAAAAGGCTGCACTAGTTTATCTCAAGAGATTTCTCTAGAGTACTTTAGAGTAGCTTAGTATTTTTATGAACTGAGCTCAACATATACATAGATATCACATATAGCCTATATACAAATCGAGGAACTTTATCAAACCAAACACAGTCAAAAAAATACAGTTAAGGATAAAAGATATCAATGGTGGCTTTACTTCAAGCACATCTGATTCAGAATTGAATAGTTTGCACTTTGCAGGCAGACTACTGTTTTACTCATTCAATTTGAACTGAATCACAACACAAAACTGCTGTCACTGATGACAGATTTTACACAAAAACATTTACAGAAATCCAGATCGAGTTATTGCAAACAAAAGCTCATTGTGTGCTGACACAATAGGATATTAAATGAACCCGTATTCCTCGTGTGAAAATGCGGTATTCACACCCATCCTCCTAATGAACTCTGATTATGACTCCTGGGCTCGACTCAATGTCTGCCAACGGAGCTTTTGAATCTTCTTATCAACAATAGCAATTTGTTCCTCAGATATACAGTATTCGTGCAGCAGTAACTATTTATATCTGCTCTATATGCCTCAATCGGCATACTGTGGGAGTGCCGTGAGTGAATAGGATATGTGTAGATGTGTGTATATATATATATATATATATATTTATATACAATCATAACCTTTGGCATACATTTAGCTTTTATTGAGCTAAGCAAACAGGCTGATTGTTCTAATCTTTGACATTAAGCTCATAGAGGGCTTCATATGCCATCTAAGTTGTGGAAAATACCTGTTGATGAAGCTGATGATGTTTACACAATGATAACATTTTTTTTTCCTGAAAAGCAATGTAGGTATAACTGGAATCTGAGCTTATGACTGCTCATGCTTGTGTTGTCATGGAGAAGTTGCTGTTTGTGTCTCAACGGCTGTTATTCTGTTCAGTTACTGGATTGTGTATCAGCAATGGTGTTATAAAACAGTGCTTCTCAACCAGGAGCCCGGGGCCCACTAGAGGGCCTCAGAAATCTTCCAAGGGGGGAAAAAAAAAGATTTTAATTTTAATTTTAAAAGTATGATGGGAAAAGAAATGTAAACTAATAAAACTTTACAATTTCTTTGGGAATTTTTATAATTAAGCTTATATACCCTAAAAAATTTGGGGTCAATGCAATTTCTAAAAGAAGTCAATTATGCTCATCATAGCTGCATTTATTTGAACAACAATACAGCAAATCGAGTAATATTGTGAAATATTAAATTAAATGTACTCTTTTCTATTTTAATATATTTTAGCATGTCATTTATTTTTCCTTTGATGCAAAGCTGAATTTTCAGCATCAATTCTCCAGTTTTTTTTTGTCACATGATCCTTCAGAAATCATTCTAATATGCTCTGATTTGATGCTCAAAATATTAATATTTAATAGTTTTATGTAATATTTTTGTGGAAACTGTGATAGCCTACATTTTTTAGGATTCACTGATGAATAAACTGTTTTAAAGAACAGCATTTAATTGAAAAAGACATATAGAAATATAAATCTTTTTTTTTTTGTGAAGGCAGAAGTATCTATACAGAAATTGACTTTCAAAAATGAATTTACCAACAGAAATTTCCTCTGATTTAATAATGTGTTCTTTTGTTTAGACATCAACTAACTGCATCATGAAGATGCACTTATGAAGGAATAATCCTGTCTTTGTATGTGAATCATGACCAATCATGACAACAAAGCTGGACTTTTTTTTAGCAGAGCTGATTGAGAGCATGAGTAAAACAATGCAGGGAACATCTCACATCCGGGAACATCTCACATCCAGCAACATAGAAGTTGCACTGAAGGTTCATAGAGTGCATTGACAAATTGCATTAGACATTTAAATTAATGAACTTTGCTAACCTATTGGTCCTTCAAGACTTTCTTCTGGCATAACTGTTTCCCAAGTTAAGATCGAAACTGTGCTGTTCTGTTATGTTTAAAGTCATGGGAAAAGACTATAGATCTCCTCCACACTCAGCTACATGTCCCCGAGAAGTACTTCAAAGAATCAAAGAACCCGTCTGTCTGTGTACAAACTCCATGGAGACAAATCAGACTGGTCTGCTTCATAAAAAGAACCCTTTCCCTCTTCTCCTTTCAAGGGGGTGAGAGAGAAAGAGAGATTGAGAGGCAAAAAAGAGAGTGAGTATAGAGAGTGAATAATGTAGTCCGGGTAATATGGTGCTGTTTATGCAATGTAGATTCTAGGCCAGGAGGGGAGTTCATCCATAGTTCATTGGTGGCACAGCAGGATAAAATTATGATCACATTGAGTCTGGTCTGCCAATTATATTCAGTACTTTAGTACTCTTCAGCATTCCTCATAAACCAGGGCTTTGTCTCTAGGTATGGCTGTAGTCAACAACATTTAACTGTCTTTTATTTTCCTACTGTGTGAACAGACACGTTCATTACTGCAGGCTGAAAGAGTAGCGAGCAGTTTAGCACTTCACATCTTAAGACCGAGATGTTCATTACCGTGATATTTGGTGGTAAGTGCAGGATTTACATGCAGCATTTATATATATATTTCATTAATATAGAGTTTGGGGTTCTTTTTTTTCCCCATATTTTTGAAAGAAGTCTCATGTTCACCCAGACCACATATATTTAATCAAAAATACAGGAAAACAGTAATATTATGGAATTTTATTGTGCAGCTTAATATTTTTGGAACATTGTTAATTACAGATTCTTTAATCAATAGAAAGCATTTATTTGAAATTGAAATCCCTTGTAACATTACAAATGTCTTCACTGTCATTTTTGGTCAATTTAATGCATATATATTTCTTACAGAGGGAAGAGAAGAGATATTGAACCTAAACTGCAAAATTATAAACTTCATCCAATGTATAAAAGAAAAATGCAATCTGGATCCCCAAGGTAAATCAAAATATGCTTCAGCTCAGGTCAAACGACAGGGAAAATGAATTCAGTTACTTAAATGTTTAGTGTAAGAACAACTTCAAAGCTTAAATTAGATTCTTACATGTTTTCAAGTATATATATATATATATATATAATATGTGTGTGTGTCTGCCAGTGTAAAACCCATTACCGTGGTGTAATTCGCACTCCGCTAACAGACTCCATCCAATGACAAAAGACACTTTGTTGGGTTTTGTCGGATCAGTGTATTACCTCTGTTGCCGTTTGTCAGGTCATGGAATGCCTGAGAAGTGACGTACTGTAGTCTGGTGATTGTCAGAGTTAGTTTGCATCTGTTGATACAGTGTTGACTGGCCTTTAGATATGCAGTTTCTAATGTGTTCTGGTTGGTTGCTTTCTGGCCTAAAAAAACAAACAAAAAAAAGTTTTATAGGGTTTGGGGTTTGTTCAATTCAAAGCAACACTAAAAATCAGAAAGTCGCTCACAAAACTGTAGATAAACAGACTAATCAGTGTAGGAGATCTAAAAAAAATAACATTGCTCTGTAGAGATTGTGGACTTGATGGACAGGACGGGAGAGTTGGTGAACTTGGCAGAGAGAGCGCAGAGCACAGACCTCGTCAGCAGTCTGCTGAGGGAGAGAGAGAGCTATATTCCATTACGTGTGTCAAGTGAGTTTCCCTTACCCATTTCAAGTACATCAGATGAAGAAATGAGTAAAAACTCTGTATGTTCTCTTGTGCAGGAGCTGAAGGCAGTGAAGGTCCTAAGTATTCTGCCGTGTATGACTTTGGCACAAGTTACCCTGAGCTAGCAGGCAATGCTTCTATTTTTCTCTCATTCATCTAGTATAACGGCGTATGGAAAATTTAATATCAATAAAATTGCTTCCTCTTTCCTTTGTGTTGTTTCAAAAAATTGTACATGCAGTTTTCAATGTTTAGAAATATTAGACAAAATGTCTTTATTTTGTAGTTGTTGGCTCTCTGTACAATGTAATCTTTCTTTCTGCTAAATTTAGAGATTCTGAGAAAACTGTCAAATCCTTCAAAGGAGAGGGACAGAAAGGGTGGAGCATCTAAAAGGGGAGGAGTCAGTCAAAACCGCATCAAAGCTGCTATCAACTTTAAGAAAGCCATCACAACACCGCGGAGCTGAAACAGTCTTCTTTAACACCGTTGTCAGTTTTATTTACAGAATTCATTGTGTTTCTCCTCTGTTAGATCATTTCCATCAATATGAAGAACACATTTTGTTTGTGTGTATTCAAAAGCTTTTTTTTTTTTAAGGAAATTATTACTTTTATTTGCATGGCAAAATTGATCAAAATGACAGTAGGACATTTATAATGTTGCAAAAAATTCCATTTCAATAAAATACAGTTCATTTGAACTTTCTATTTATTAAAGAATCATGATAAAAATGTCTCAGTTTCTACGAAAATATTAAGTAGCACTGTTTTCAACATTGATAATAATACATTCTTGATTCCTGAGCACCAATCAGCAAATCAGAATGATTTCTGGAGGATCATGTGACACTGAAGACTGGAGTAATAAAAGTGTGGGGATCTGCAGGTCAGAGTAATGGGCGTGCCAAAAGGTCTTTACCATTGGTTGCGAAAGAGAGCTGCTTGTTTGGGTATATGGGGTATATGGGGGTATAATATGCGGATATGATGCGTGACAGGCGACTCCCTCACACATCCCAAATCCTTAGTTAAAATTGCAATTTTCTCACGATTTACAACTAGTTGGTAACATTTAGGATATTGTAAGTACTCACTGATCAAAATATATAACACTGGCCTAGTGGTTTTTGGATATTTTACTGCAAAAATTGTACATATTGCAGCTTTAATTGAATACAAAGATTTGTCCGTTCTTTAATTCAACACAAAGAGTTACTATTTCGTTTTCAGCTTTGTTTTGTTCATTTTAAATGGTCACGTGACAAATTATACATATATATATATATATATATATATATATATATATGTATATATATATATATATATTTTTTTTTTTTTATAAGTATTCAAATTCAACGTATTCTGTTAATGTAATGATTTTAAATATATCATTTTAACGAATTAGGGCTGGAGCATGTCTGCACAGCTGCAGAAATCCCTTAAACTAAAAACGTAATCAAGGTCTTGTGATCAACGGCTGTTTTTCATGACAGGTGAGCGCGCGTCGGTCTCGCGCGAACGTGAACGCAGATTTGAATTTAGCAGCTGATGACGTGCCGCACTGAACGTTGTAAACACACATTACATCAAATGTAAAAGAAATATGATTATTTTTCTTTTGTGAAGCTGCATTCAAAATCCATTTGGTTCAAAAATCTGAGGAGGCACGTATCCTAGGTTTGAATGGGCTCGAAGTATCTGACCTGGACCCTCTGTCGTGAACCGATTGCACAAGAGCTGGACATGGGCTAGTTAAATAGTAATATAAAGCGGGGTGAATTCACTCTCTCTGCAAACTGAGCACGAGGAGGACAGCTCAAAATGTCTGGAAATGACTTTGAATCGCTCGAGGAGATTCTGGAGGCACATGTACCTGAGGCAGAACTCGGAGACGTCAGGAGACTGCTGTTCGGAAAAGAGCTGGAGTAAGTTAAGTCACAAACGCACTTTCGCTACTAAATGCAGACTACACGTCCCAGAATTCCGTTGACGTGCAATGACTGCTGACTTTTATGATTATACCTACTGTATTACGAAATTTGCCTACATCTGAAAAACGTTAGATAAACCGGTTCAAACACTCAGAGCATGTGTCTATATTAGTTGCTCTCGTCTAAAAGTCATAGCGAAAGCTATGAAGTTTGTTGTCGTTTTTCTAGTGTCGTTGGTTCGTAACTCGGTATTCATACAGTAAAGGTTGAAACTGAGTAAATGATTTATGGTGGACTTTGCCCACAAAAAAGGATCTCTGAGCTTAGCCATGACGTCATCGATTTGAATTTGACGTAAACTTTAACATTCTCTGATTTTATTTGATTATGTCGCTCTCATAGATGTACCATAAACTACTTTTAACGTTTTCAGTAGTTTAATTTTTGCTATATATATATATATAAAAGATTATGCACACTTTCAAAACATGACATGGCCTAACATTAGGCCTACACACAGCTAACAAATTTGTATTTTCCCGCTGTGTGTAGGTCTAGTTTTGAAACGTTTAGGTTTTTGTTCATTAATTAAAGGAATGTTTCTCCAAAAACTTGGAAAATTTGATACGTAAGAAATAAGAGAAATACAGTTTCAAGATATGTTTGGTGGTTCTTTGCACATTCTTCACGCTTTGGTCCCTCATTTTCATTCGTACTAAAATGAAAAACATCTTTTGAAGGCGAGAGGACAGTTCAAATGTATGATTTTACTTATTGACCATTACAATCATCTCTGCTCTTCCCTTTTTGTCTATGAAAGTTTTTTAATTTTCATAATGTGTAGCAGTTAATCAGCTTTCTAATAAATGCATTTCAGGAAGCTCAGCCTTCCCCAGAGTGCAATAGAAGCTGCGGCGGAGCAAGATTTTGATCTGAAGGGTTATGTGTTTGAGGCTTCGCCAGAACAGCTCAGACCACCCAGAACTGTCCGTGTGGGACTCATTCAGAACAAGATAGTCCTTCCCACTGATGCTCCTGTGCTTGAACAGGTCAGAGAATGAAGTACACTCTACATATAATGGCCAGGTGGCACATTTGGGTTTTGGCAGGCCCCAGCCAAAATCAATTACATGCTACAACAAATGTAATCCATTTATCATTATTAATTTGAATTTGTCACACCCCAGGCTTTGTATTCTCATTTTGCTTTCACAGATCACAGCTCTGCACAAGCGTGTGGGAGAGATGGTAGAGGTGGCGGCCATGTGTGGGGTCAATATCGTATGCTTCCAGGAAGCCTGGAGTGAGTACACAAACACACACACACACACGGACAACTACCTCCCTTTCTGCTTAATCCACGACTGTCTCGAAGATGCAGCTAGAATATGTTCTGTTTTCTGGTGTCCTATGAAATGCATGGCATCTTTTTTATTTATTTGTTGTTTTTTTATTGGTCTAACTTGCTGTTGCATATTGTTCTTTTAATTAATCAGACGACACTTTGCACAATATTAATAAACAAAGCATATTTCACAATTTATTTTTATATTTTGTAATTGTTGGAATTTTATACTTCTTTTACTTCACTACTTTAAAAAATCAGCTCTAAAGTAACTTCAAAAACATGCTGAAACTTCATTTTAGGTTTGAATCTATATTATTATTTATATTTAAATGTATACATTTCAGCGTGTGTATATGTATACATATAATTTTTTTTTTTTAAAGTTCACCATTTATTTATAATTTAATGTTTAATATTAAATAATTAATAATCATTATTAATCTTTCAGCTTTTTGCAGTTCAGTTCAGTAGTCCAGTGTGATGCAAAAATAAAAATACAATAAATAGACAAAATTCCATGTCTCACAATCAATATGTAAGATAATAAAATCCACATGAATGATAATTAAAAATACAAAACCAAAATTTTAAAAAATTAATTAATTTAAAACTATTTTAGAAATGATGACTACGCATGTTCATTCAGAAATGTTACATTGTTTATTTCTTGGCTATCTATAAACCGTCTTTTTGTTGTCCTCAAGGTAATTACTGGGCTTATTTATGAACAGAGCGTATAGGATTGGAAGGCTTCTTGGCCTTCAGTGATGTAACATGCCCATGAAGACATCAGCAGAATCTGGTTTACATCAGCAGAGCACAGCAGGGCCGTGGTGACGAAGTTTAAGCTGCGCTCACAGTTTGTCTGTTTGTGTTGGCCGTGTTGTGCTATAGGGATGCATGCTGATGAAAGGGAGTCTCATGTTCCAATTATAATCTCTCTAGGCATCCCAAAGGTCATTTAGTCCCTTTGGGTCCTAATAGTTCCCGTTGCCCAGGTTTGAACCCCCTTAACCACCACCCCATGTAAACCTTTGACCCCTGGGCTCTGATTTCCTGTGTTTCCATACAAATCTATGAAGCATGTTTGCTTTTTTAGTAGTCATTTAAAAATGCCATGTAAACAATACTCATTTCGTCCTGCACTAAACAAAACAACAACTGCTAATGAAAAACAAGACCATAAACTTATCCACTTCTCATCCTCCCTCTTTGCAAGAAAAACAAAATTTTATTGGACACCAAGGAGAGTCAGTACCGACAGATAAACTCTCATAAATAAAAATCAGTTCTCGTAATAATGAAATCTTTCCTCCCCACCCATAGCAATGCCTTTTGCGTTTTGCACACGAGAGAGGGAGCCCTGGACAGAGTTTGCCGAATCGGCAGAGGACGGACTCACCACCCGCTTTTGTATTCAGGTAATTGAATAAATGAATGTCTTCATGTAAAAACTTACTCATACTTTGCGATGAAGCATCATCTTGATCTTTAGTTATACAGTCAAATATTTAACCGCAGTCCCCAAACTGATTATTTGTTCACCCCTCAAATTCAAGACGAGGCTGTATTTCTGTAAGCATGGACTGAATCATTCTATTCCCCTTGTGCCTATTGCGAAGGAGATAGTTTTGATGTATGGCATGTTTTTTTTTACTGGTATGGTGCTGTGCAGCTGCTTTGAGGCTGGTGATTTGTTAATGGAAGTAGCAGGAGGTTAAACCCACAGAGGGGATGGGGACGTACTGACCACGTCGAGAGTCACAGACGATGAGCACTGCTGCACGTAACTGTGGAATCTTCTGACACTGAACTCTGAGGAATTACATGCCCTTTGACTGTTTACAGAGGAACCGCATCTATCCTTTCTCAAATATGTCCTAAGATGACATTTCTAGCACCAATCAGTGCTGTTATTATTAGTATTTTTTGGGGGGGAGCTTTTTGTACATTTTCCTGTTCAAATTTTTCAATTGCATTTTTTTCAGCATGCAGATTCTTCAAGATCACTAGAGATTATGGCAAAAATTTAAGATTTTTGTCCAGGTTTATGAATTCATTCAAAAATACATTAAAAATACAGTTCGTTCATAAAATGACCCCATCTTCTACGATGAGTGTTTTTCTCTACAATGATTTTTTTTCTAAATTTAAAAAACAAAATGAATTGAATTAATATTAAACAAACAGTATGGGGAGTGTTTTTTTATTTATTTCTCCATTAAAATTAATTTTATTATATTATTTAATTTGTAAATTAAAATATGAAATATTAAAATATTTTAGTTTTCTTAATATTTAAAAATAATGCCTCACTGCTTATTAGTATTTGAAAAACTATTGTCACTCAAATCAAAGTCATGTGGTGCGACCAGCATGCAGAATAAAAATACATAAAACAAGGAATTGTTTTATAGAGATGACAATAAATCTCATCAGATAATATCAGATAATTTGACATTTTTTTGACAAGACAAAGTGATTTAATATGGGAACATGTCGTGTTGTGCGATCACCCTGCTATATTCTGCTTTCAGCAGCAATTACTGCTAATGTTGAAACCATTTGTCCTTGATTTTTTTTGTAGCTGGCCAAAAAATACAACATGGTGGTGGTGTCTCCCATTTTGGAGAGAGATGAGATCCACGGTGGAACATTGTGGAACACGGCAGTGGTGGTGTCCAATAATGGCAATGTTCTGGGCAAATCCCGAAAGAATCACATTCCCCGTGTGGGAGACTTCAACGAGGTTGGTGTCACCCTCTGCATAAGTCAAACATCTGTCAGTTACAGTGATACTCTGTATTTGGATCAATAGAGTGTCATCAGCCATTTACATTAAGCTAACAAGAGTCAATTAAGCTGCAAATTAAATATTAATGCTGTACGGTCCAACAGTGTGAGATCGTAAGTGAAAATGCTTCTAGTTTGCATTTTTAGAATTTATTAAAAAAAACATAAATTATATTGTTATTGTATTAAAATATACTTTAGTAAAAGAAAAATATCTGAAGGTATATTTGTTTGAATTCCACAAGTTTGTGTAAAACCTGAAGATCATATTCTCCAACATTCTTGAGAATGATCCAAAGAGCATCTTGGGATTCAATAGAAAGAACATCTGATCATCTGTACAAAGATGTCAGAAAATTACTTCTTTAAATGGTGACTTAGAGAGTGCAGAATCTCTTCATTTTATGTTTATTGTTTATAATTTTTGAAATCCTATGATTTTTTTCCCCTATACTTCACTGATAATGCTCAATACAGGAAATGTGACCACTCTCTTTCCTGGAACACAAGTGTACCTGCAGGAACCAGATGGCAGAGATGACTCTATTCTTATGTTTTCAGTAAAATAAAAAGGAATTTTGATGGCATGCTGATCAACATCAGATATGTTTAAAAATGTTTACACAAACTCTTCTAAGAAGTCGTGCGTAAGCCTGCATGAATTTTCATGCTGCATCATCTGCATGAATTTACACTAGCATCACAAATGGTGGCTACAATACAAAATACAAAGCAGGAATTATTCTCAGCTTAGTCATGATGGTAAAATAAATAAATAGTGACTTTATGAATGTATACACATAAAACAAAAGACCAGCCACGTGTTTGAAGGAAAACGGTAGATTTTCTAGGACTGATCAGCCTAAATAATTATAAAACAATAATTTCTGACACATTTATTTCATAAACACATTTTACAGGAGTAATGTTTAAAGATCTTTCAACTGCAGTTCAAGAAGGTATTGTAGATATTGTTTTATACAACAGTTCAATAAACAAGACATAATATAGAGGAGGCTAATTTAATTTTTAGACACTTTAAAGTTAATTTATGTATTTTTCTCCACCATCAACTGTGAGTCTCCAAGAAATACACAGTAATAGTGATTTATTTATTTATTTTCTTGAATTAATCAGTGTTTTTGAACCTATCGGTACTTTACTCATAAAGGCAGTGGCTTTGTCTTAGTATGTATACTTCCCTATATTGCTGGCAAAAAACAGTATATGAAAACAGTAGTATGTCTGAACAGTATTCATAAAACGGTAGGCGAATAGTACGCATTTACTTACTAATGCCAGTGAGGTTCTGAAGTGTGCATTCATTTTACTGTCTCATGAGGCCATGGGTGAGGATTTGTGAATGGCAGTGAAGTGACGCAACTGACGATGGTATGTCACATGACAATGACAACATGACGAATATAGTTGTCCAGATTACATAGCTGCACGTGTACATATACAACATAATTGTTTTTTAATGGTCGCAAAGTAATTACTTGTTCAAAATAACTACCTTCTCAGAGAGTATATTGTTTCGGATGCAGCCAATCCCTTCCATTACTGAAAAAAATCAGTGTTTTTGCGTTTTTTTTCATAAAGCATATTTAAATATGAACTGAGCCAAAGTGCTGTATAATATGTAAAAAGCAAACAAAAAATACTGAAAAAGCAACATTTACACATTTTAAAAGGTTAAAAATTCAATTTAAGAGTAGATTTAAAAATGTCGAACTAAGAGGCAAACAAATAAAAGAGAAAGCGAAAGTAAAGAGAAAGTTCAGGATGCAATGTTACATCCAAATGACTGTGGGTGGCCTTGCTCATAATCTTTGACTGTACTGTTAGCATTGTTCAATTTATTACAACATAAATTCAAAATGCCAGTAGTGTTAGTGTTGTCTCAAGTTTGGGGTATGTACTACTATCTTTTATTGTAGTGTACAGATCTGTAACTCTAACTGTAAAACTGTTAACTGTAGTTAACTAAAAAAAATCTCTTTATGATAATGTATTGAAAAGATAAAAGTTTCCTTTTATTCTTTAATATTTTAAATTAAATCACCATTTAATCTAAATCATTTATCCGTGCACATCCTTTTTTTTTTTTTTTTTAATTCATGTGCCCTCATAATCTTTAATCAAAATAACTTCCCTTCGCTTGCAACAAGATTTCTTCATTGATGACATGTTTACTGGGGTGAGGGCGGGGCAACCTGTCACTCACATGACATCACAGCAATAGCAAACCACAATGATCCACCAATCAAATAAATTCCCGATTGACAGTTAAATCCACCTCTACATTTCACTCAGATATACAGTACGTCACAAAGAGAAGAAAACACTATTGCAACTTCGGTTTCATGCCGATTTTAATGCCGATTTTAATGCATCAAAGGGAAATATAAAAACGAGCGATACTAATGTATGAAGTGTTGCTTTTCTGCATGATACTGATGTTACATTTCCATAAATCATCTGATAAACTGACTCTTTTTTTTTTTTTTTTTTTCATTCTTCTTCTAGTCGACATATTACATGGAAGGCAACACTGGTCACGTTGTATTCCAGACACAGTTTGGAAAGATCGCCGTTAACATCTGTTACGGCCGACACCACCCTCTCAACTGGTTAATGTACAGCATACATGGGGCTGAGATTATCTTTAACCCATCAGCCACAGTTGGATCGCTCAGGTATCGTGTTGTCTTTTCATGGAAATGACAGCCTGAATTCCCTCATTCTGATGCAGGTTTTTGTGTTACAGTGAACCAATGTGGTCGATTGAGGCCAGAAATGCAGCCATAGCAAACCACTGCTTCACCTGTGGCATCAACCGTGTGGGAACGGTATGTGGCACCTGTTGTTCAATAACTGTGGCAAAAAATTGTAAAATTGACATGACTCAATAGATGCTTGAGTCTAAAATATACACAGAGATTGCCAGGAAATGTCCTGTTTGCCCGAACTGTGCACTGTTTATACTGTGATAGTATCACAACCACAACTGAAGTAAACTATATATGTTCTAATATGATTAGATAAGCACATGATAATAATTTAAACAGGATTATTAGCCAAACTGCAAATAATGTTACACAGATGAAAAAACAAGTTGAGCGGTGCCTTTTTTTTTTTTTTTTTTCCTGTGGTTCTGTGGAGTCTGGTCTCTGTTAGTGGTTATAATATCTTAGAGGGATGACTTTTATTCTCAGAGATAGATACAGTAAACCAATTATCTTTAAATTGGTTTAAATTGGAGTTATTTGGACAGTCTGTTATGCCGTGCCTCACATATGAAAGTGTTCAGATGTGTTTTCTGCTGCCCTCTACTGATGATTTCTGCACAGACGTGACCTGAGCCTTTGGGTCTTGATATAGATCTCTCTTTTCCAGGAGTCTTTCAAGAATGAGTTCACATCTGGAGATGGAAAGAAAGGTATCCATTTAGTTTGAGCATGTGAATTTATCTGTGTATGTAGGTGTTTTTTTTTTTTTTTTTATTGTGTGCACTTTTTGCTTAAACCCTTGCTTGTGACTTGCACGAAGGAAAAAAAAATCCTGGAATCCTGTGGGGCATGTTTATAAAAACTACTTAGAGGGATAGTTCCCTTACCCCAAAATGAAAATTATCCCATTATTTACTCGCCCTCAAGCTATAGGTATATATGATTTATATCTCTGATTGTGTTTGTCTGAAAGAAGATATTTAAAAATATCCTGGCTCTTCCAAGCTTTATAATTGTAGTGAACGGAGAGCCTGTTTTGAAGCTCCCAAAAAGTGCATCCATCCATCATAAATATAATCCATACGGCTCATATGGATTAAATTTATGATGGATGAATGCATTTTTGCGGGGCATCAAAACAGGCTCCCCGTTCACTACCATTATAAAATTTGGAAGAGCCAGGATATTTTTTAAATGTATCTCTGATTGTGTTTGTCCGAAAGAAGATGGTCATGTATAGCTAGGATGGTTTGAGGGTGAGTAAATTATGGGATCATTTTCATTTTTGGGTGAACTATCCCTTTAAGTGTCCCTAATTGAACAAGGTGTAATCCTTGAACAGTAGTGTAATCCTTGTCTTCCATTGGTCAAACAAACAAAGTCCGCCCCAAACTCCCACCATTGTTTGAGGCATAGCTTACTGCATATTAAGACGCATATTTTGTCTTTCAGAAAATTTAACATTTCACTTTTAATTAACGAGATCAAGTGTATTTCTCATAAGCCACTCACAGATGGCACTCTCAGCCTAGTATTTTGGGTCAAAACCTAAAGATCATTCCTGTCAGTATTCAAATGTGAGTACAGCTGGCTCTTTCCCATAGCTTAGTGTCGCTGTGCGTCAGCATATGAAGGATCTGCGTATCTGTCTGTCAATCTAGCGTTTCTATCGGCGACTGGCTGAGGACAAGGGACCTTGTTCAAAGGTGTCGTGTTCCTAAAGTTCTGGTCTGTCAGGCTCTGTTCTCACTTTCAGCCCTCATTACTGTTGCATAAGCCTTCAACCTGAACACAAAATCCCTCTCTGCTGTTTTACATGCATGTACAGCCTCCATGTAACATGACCAGGGTCATGCGCCACTAACATATACAAGGCGCAGTTTTCCATGAATAGGGTACAAAATACAGCCTAAAACTATTTAATAACCATTTTTTTCTTTCCCAACATGATCAGTGAAACAAGATGCTTAACCTTCAGAAAACGTTTAACGTCAGCCTCAGGAGGTGAAACTAGATATTGTATGAGCGGTTTTATTTTCCATTCAGTTTCTATGAGATTTGCATGTTTTGTAACCATGTTAGCAAAATTTGGGATGAGTAAATACAGTTTAAACTGATGTGTAGCTGAGTTAACATAAATAAACAAACATTGATAGACAAAATGTAAAAAAAAAACTAGACCAGATTGGGTAATTTAGTATTAAATGTTGATTTGAATGTAATCAATAAACTTACACTTAGATTAATAAGTTTGGAGCCACATTAAACTGATCAAAAGTGACATTTATAATGTTGCAAAAGATTTCTATTTCAATTAAATGCTGTTCTTTTGAACTTTCTATTCATCAAAGAATACTAAAAAAATTCAGTTTCCACAAAAATATTTAAGAACAAATTGTCAACATTAGTATTAATAATAATAAATGTTTCTTGACCATCAAATCATCATATTATGATTGAAATCATGAATGATTTCTGAAGAATCATGTGACACTGAAGACTGGAGTAATGATGCTGCAAATTCAACTTTGCCATCACAGGAATAAAATTTATAAAATACATTAAAATAGATTAAAACTCATTTTAATTTCTAAAAATATTTCACTCACTGTTTTACTGTGTTATTGTTCAAGTAAATGTAGCCTTGGTGAGCATAAGAGACTTATTTTAAAATCACTAAAATATTACTAAATCTGAATTTTTTTAACTGTACTGTGCATTTCTGATTTCTGATTTGCGCCATCCATAGCACACCATGACTTTGGCCACTTTTATGGCTCCAGCTATGTAGCTGCACCTGACGGCAGCAGAACCCCAGGATTATCCAGAACCCGTGACGGCCTCCTGGTGACAGAGCTGGACTTGAACCTAAATCGCCAAGTTGCAGACAAATGGAACTTCAAGGTGGGATAAAAATCACTACAGTATATGTTCAACAATACATTTCTTTCAGAAAGATATCTTATCGTGATCATCAACAGAGGGAGGTTTTATTCCCTTTGACAAAGTATTTCCAGGACCGTACATATCCTATAGATACTGAAACAGTACCGTCCTTAGTGTCTGTGTACTATTCACATGTGAATCTCTCCACAGATGACTGGGAGGTATGAAATGTACGCAGAGGAGCTGAAAAAAGCCGTCCAGCATGACTTCAAACCACACATTGTAAAAGAGTGATCTCATGATGAAAACATGAGTGCCAAAAGCCCCTGAGAGGCACTGTGCTTGCTTCTGAAAGCCAAACGCCTCAGATGCAGAAGAATCACATAATTAGGGATATGTTCTTGCCTCTCTACTTGAATTTCACAAAAAATAACTTAATTTTATATCATTTTGTTTAAGGTCAATAATGGAATGATGCATTTGATTAAAATACAAATCCAAATTTATTCATTTCCTAAATGCAACTATATTTCATAAAAATAAAGTTTGCCATATCAACATTCCTTATGTTCTTTAACAAAAGAAGAAGCATAAGCTGATGTAATCGGACACCTGATGCAATGTCTTAAAAAAAGAAATCACAAAAATAACATTTTAACATGAATGATCAAAGATTAAATAATTAATAATGGCTGGTGGAACACCATAGTGCAAGCATTTCATTCATCTGCCATTTTGTCACAATTGAACCATCTGGACCACTGAGCAGGCATAGAGTGTTTACAAGCAAACGGCAAAGCATTCACAACACTGTTCAAACCATTTCAAACGGTGCACGACTCTCTTCCACAAAACAACTGACGTGAACCTCTAAACGTAGTGTTTCTGTTCGCTCTCTGAGGAATTACACCAACACGTTATGTGAATTTAACACAATTTTGTCATTTACACAGGAATGGGTCTAATACTGTACTAGTGTTATGAGTAAATTTAAAAGGTACTTTATGGACAAGGTTCACAGTTGAGTCGCCCACAAAGCAGCCAAACTCTCTCTTGCTACTCTACATGAGGTTATGACAGACATCCAGGCGATTTTGTTCTTGAGGAAACCCCCTGGATTAAGTGAATCCACACGTATTGCACCTTTGAAACATTTTTTTCCTGACAGTGGGATATAATTTAGCATACTGGATTTATCATTTCTTACCTGAGTTTTTAAAAACAACCTCTTTCACAATAATTGAAATCGCTCATTGTATGCTCAATTAAGTGGCTTCCAAGAGGAAAAATAAAATCAAAGATCATCACAACCCCATGATTTTGCAAGGTTACCCTGAACAATCAGAAAATCTCAATCTTTACATAAATGAAAACATTATGTACACTCCTTCTCTACCTCACACAGTGGCAGAGACTATATAAATCAAATGTGCTAGATAAAAATATCACATCACAATAATGATGAGTTACAAATATATAGCATCTCCCTTTCCTTTCTGTGTGAATATTTCATTCTGTGGCCGATGTAGCACCATAGTAATGCTTTGTGCGACGCTATAGCTCTTGTGAGGACCATAGCCAGAGGTGACACATACTACCTGCTATTGGCCATCAGCGCTGGTACCTGTTGGCAAAAATGCTACCCAGCCAACCACAGTGGATGCTAAAGGTGTGTTAAATGCGTGTTCATTCAAAAGCGGTAAAGACTCAATCATCTTTGTAGATGAACAGAATGTCCTCGTCGGTTCCGTAGCTTCTTCTGGCCTCCTCAAAATTGCTAAAGCTAGTGCAGCACACACCTGTCAATCAAAAAGAGGGCCATACATGAGACACCGTTTTAATGTTCCTGCAACGGTTATTAAAATAACCATAATAAATGAGGCAGATGGTTCTAAGATGCAAATGGCCTCAAAAAAGTATTTGATGACTTAAAAATGTAAAAATTGCATTAGATAATGAAGTATCAAACATATCAAAAAGGCATTTGCAAAACAAAATCAACCTGGTCAAGGTCGTTTGACAATCTTATGCAAGTATCTGCAGTGAAGTGAATATTGTTGATCATTTCCTAACAAGGCCAAACGATCAGTTCTTGTAATCCGTGTTTTGGATGCAGGAGATATGGGAAGGAATAAAGATCTGAGCGACTATGATAAGGGTTAAATTGTTATGGCGAGGCAACTGGGTCAGCAGTGGTGAGAATTTACCAACAGTGGTCCGAAGAGGGACAAAAACCAGCGACAGGGTGTTGGGCACCCAAGGCTCATTGATGAATGAGGGCAACGATGGCTATCCCGCTGTTTACCTGGGGAAGTGATGGCACCAGGATGCACTGTGAGACAATGAGCCGGTGGAGGGAGTGTGATGCTTTGAGCAAAGTTCTTCTGGTAAACCCTGGGCCCATGTGAATGTAAATTTGACATGTGCCACCTACCTAAACATTGGGCACACCCCTTCATGACAATGGTGTTGTCATGGTGAAAGTGGCCTTTTTCAGCAGGATATTTCACACTGCACACATTGTTCAGGATTCAGGAATGGTTTGAGGAACATGAAAATTTGAAGGTGCTACTCTGACAAAATATTTTATTATCATTATATTTTGTGAGTGTGTGTGTTATATTTGAATGTATACATGTACACATACACACACACACACACACACACACGTTGCCCTCGTCCATCAATGAGCCTTGGATGACCAACATCCTGTCGCTGGTTTGTCCCTCTCGGACCACTGTTGGTAAATTCTCACCAGTGCAGACCAGGAACAGCCCACAAGCCTTGCCGTTTCAGAGATATTCTGACCCAGTCACCTCACCATAACAATTTGGCCCTTATCAGTCATCTTGGTGCCAGATACCACAGGACACCTTCAGGATCGACAGCGTATTAGGCAAGTGATCAAAATGTTTTGGCTTAAATATACTGTATATATGTGCAGTCTTTAAAAAAATGCCACTTGGTTTGATAATTTGCCATCTAATTCAATTGGTTTAAAAGCTCTCATCAGTTTCAAAAGCAAAACTGGTGTTTAGACTTATCCAAACTTCTCAATACATACGGTCCGAGTAGGCGGGATTGTTGTAGAAGATGCTGCCAGTACTGCGGTTAAATCCACACACCACCACGAAGTGGCCCTGGTAATCTGGCTTCCTGCAGAAGCACTTCTGACCCACAGGGAGGAAACAACAGTATTTGACAGGCGTGGAGCACAGCTCACACACCAAAACCACTGCGTTGACCAGCACGATGGCCACATGACCCTGCTCCAGGTGGCTCTGAATCTCCTGAACTGTAACAGAGCTATAAAGAGACAGACGTGATCAGATTTCTTCATGCACCGTACAGAAGTTTCGGCCTAGTTTCAGCTGACATATATTTTGATCAAATCTTGTAAATTTCAGAAATGATAGTACTGAAAATATATATACACAAGGATAAATGGCTGAAATTTGATACCATTTTTCCTAATGGATTTAAAATCGAAATGTTTTCGATTGATTTTAAGCATTCCTGTAGCTCCATCTATAGAGCATAACAAGCAACGCCATGGGGAATGGATTTGATTCTCAGGCAAATGCTTTAAACGGAGAAAAAAATGCCTTCAATGCAATGTGAGTCACTTTTCCTTACAATAAGAGGAAATGTTCATGATTAAATGCATAATTAAACACAATATCACCAATAGCAATACATTTTTTAAAAAAGTCTTCGATATGGGCCGATAACTGATATATTTTGCATGGCTATTTTTTAACCAATGAATTGCCATGCAGTCATGTTTGATTACGGCACAAACATTGCTTTATATTCACATTACAGAGATTGAATTAGCCGAATCAAATAATTTAAAGCAGAGCATAACTAGACAAACTAGAAATAATTCAAATTTATGAATAATTTAAACATTTATATTAATTTCCACAATTTTTTCAAGCTTATAAAAAAATGCCTGATATTTCTAGCTTTTCCATGACTGTGGTAATCCTGTATATCAAGTACAAAGTGTCAGCATGCTCCACAGAACAAAAAAATGTGACAAATGTGGAAAAACCTCACCATTTCTTCACCAGGACTCCTTTGCTTTCAGCCTTCATAAAGAGCTCGTTCACCCTGTCCTCCTCCGTTTCAAAATGCTTTTTGTAGAAAGACTGAAGCAGGAGAACACAGGAAACGGAAAAATGACTCCGATGCCAAGGTGACTAGTCATAACATCTGACTCAAGACTTTGACTAAATTTACAACTCCTCAATCATAAAAACGAATGCATTAACAGTGTTTTTTCTTGGAAAAATGAACTGAAACATCAATTATTTACTGCACTGTATGTGACACAAAGCTTGCACTCTTATCTCAGCGATCATGCCAGCGACGACATCTCACGTACCTGGTTCCTGAAGCCCTTGTCCACGCCGAGAGTCTGTGTGCAGAAGCAGTGTCTGACCCCCAGCTTACACATGAGATAAGCCAGGTCAATAGTCCACACGCTTTCTGTGAACTCCAAGTCCAAACACGCTCTCTGAAATTCCTCCTCACTTACTGGATGTAAATACCTGCACACACAAAGAAGAGTTTAAACATTTATCATTAGAGTAATTGTTGCAGGAAAATACATCCCTTAGGATTCATACTTACTCCAGTACCATTCTCGAACAGGCCAAGCCACAATCCCAGTGGTACAGCTGCCGGATGACCGGTACATTTAGCATCACATCATCTGGCAGAACAAAGTCAGAAAAGAAGCTGGTGATGTTATTGTGCCACAATGAGCAGCTTTTGATCCATTCACATTATCATAAGTTAGGTTGAGGACAAATTACTGTTGGTTGTGAACTGAATTATATCAAGAAACTCATTTTATCCACGTAAAACAGACCAACTCTTATTAAAAACAGGCAAATGAGAGTGAATAACAACTTAAAACAGCTTCAGGAGAATACATGAGCTGGTCATTTTAATGTAATTCATGCGGGTTGCGTCCAGAATTGTGTGTCAGAGAAAGATCATGATTGATTATGATGCTAGTTGGGGTAAACAGTTACCAGCCGTCTAAGATCTTGTATTTAATGTCATTTCACACAAACTCACCGTTCATGATGCAGTCTGTCGGTGTGTGTGTCTCTCTCTATCTCTGTTGCTGTTGTTGTTTCAGGGATGTTTATTATCAGGACTTGATTCATGAAGACTCTCTGCTAGCAGGGTTAGCCGTTGCCCTCTTGTCCTCTACATCACACACGCTGACATCTGTACACTTCCAGCTCGGTGAAAGAAGCTGTGGGTGAAAAGCTCCAAAACGGCTACACTCGACTTGTTTAACACACGCCTTGTGGTCATTCCCAGGGATGAATGTTTCACTTCCTGTCAATCCAAATACGAGCGAGCGTCGGCGCATTGAGAATAGGAAGAACTGCGCCCTCTGCTGGAAATACGAGAAACGACAGCAGGACGCCACCTCCTAAACTAAAATGTATTTACATTACTCTTATGTTTATACAGTGATGGAAATGACCAATATTCTCTGAAGGGACAATATGGTGTATTTCTATTTTAAACGTGTAGAAAATCCCACTATATTTATTTATAGTTATTTTATATATTTATTAAATTTGTATACCGTATATTATGTGGATAAAATATGCTCTATATTTTCAACAGGAACTCCGTCCACCATTGAAATTCACCCACAGAGAGAAGCCTAGTGATAGAATTATCTAATTACATTTTTTTCAAACCTTGTGAATACTATACAGGTTTATGTATGTATGCAAAATTATATTCTATTTTAAGGAACCTATAAACATATCAAATTAAGCCCCAAAAAACTACATTAAAGTTTGATAGTAAGGATCGTTTGTTCCGTCATTCAGTCCAGTAGGGGGCAGTGCGGGTCTCCAGTACAATAGAATCCCCGGAAATTCTACGGAACGCCGAAGACAAAACTGTTTGTAGACGTTTGGTGCACGTTTAGGTGAGTTTTTATTAGTTTTATTGACAAAAAAACGAAAACTGGGACGTGTCTGTCGGGAATTATTTGTAGATTCATGTTCAAATAATTAACTCTTGTTGTGTGGGTTTTTTCTTGCTTGTTACGAGAAACCTCAAGATCTTGTGTCTGACCCATTCATTTAGTCTGTGCTTCCATTAGCCTTCTCCTCCTTGTAATACAAAGATTTACATATTTGACGAAGTTATGTCTCATCTGCCACATGTTCTGCAGTGTCTTGTTTTATCTCTCTTACAGTTCAGATAACTTGTTAAGATGTCGATTGGTGTGCCCATCAAAGTTCTTCATGAAGCAGAGGGACACATAGTCACCTGTGAAACCAACACTGGGGAGGTTTACAGGGGCAAACTAATCGAGGCTGAGGACAACATGAACTGCCAGGTATTTGGTCTATGTATTGCTAACTAAATTTAATGCATGAAAATAAATGCATGTCATCTGAAAGATGCTTTGTTCCCCCCCCGTAGATTCTATTCTATAAGTAGTTTAGTTTGTTGTTGTTATCAATTTTTGCATTGGATATTATTTTAATTCATAATAAGGTTTGCACAAAATTTAAGCTCTCCTCTGTCTGTAGTCTTGTTGGAAAGATTGCCTTATCCTTTACTTTCTGTCTTCAGATGGCAAATATCACCGTCACATACAGGGATGGCCGTGTATCTCAGCTGGAACAGGTGTACATTCGTGGCAGTAAAATCAGGTTCCTCATCCTGCCCGACATGCTGAAAAATGCTCCCATGTTAAAGAGTATGAAGAACAAAAATCAGGCAGCTGGTGCAGGTCGAGGAAAAGCGGCTATTCTCAAAGCCCAAGGTATATACAGCCTCTTGAACCCAGTCCACTCAACTTGCATCAGAAACATGTTTTGTTTTTTTAGAGAATTAATGAGACATCATTTATATATTTTGTTATAAATACGTTATAAACTTTATTTGCATTAATGTTTTTGCAGTGGCTGCCAGAGGACGCGGACGTGGTGGACCAGGACGAGGGAACATATTCCAGAAGAGACGCTAGTTTTATATTGATAACCCTTTTTTTTATATAATTTTACCAGCATTTTGGTTTGATCTATTTTATATTGTTCTGGGAAATAAATGAGTGATTTTGCTATTTTTTGATGGATTCTGTGAGTTTTTCTGTAGGGGGTGGGGACTTTTTGGTTAAAATGTGTATTTGTTGGTAGAGTAGGGATACTCTGTCTCAACATTGAGTTGTTCCAGAGAATGTTCCCAAATCCAGGGATTTGGTGAAATATGCTCAGGACAGTTGACAGAGTTGTTGCTGGCCAGATCTGGTACTGCATTCTCACGAAAGTTCAGTCTTTCGCATGTTTTATTTTGCCGGTTTACACAGTCGATTCGACACTTGCTAGCTGTCTTAAGACGAGCTTCTGTGCGATTCACAGAAAGCGCCTATCAGTCAGCGCGTCTTATTGTGATTCTGTAAACTTAAAAACAAAGTTATGTCTGAATGCCCATATCAGTGAGTATTCCCTAAAGCACAGTTATGTCTTAAGTGAATGTAAACAGTTGTGAGAAAATCGGATGTGTCAGTATATTGGATCTGTGCATTAGATCTTAAAGTTACAGTGACCTAATAAATCTCCTGGTGTCTGTGCTTAACGATAATCGAACAACAAAAGTTATTCACTGCTCTTGGCTGAGTAACTTTTAACAATGATCATTTATATTTCATGCATGGAGTTAAGATTCTGGTTTCATTTTTTACATTTAGATCCCTACCGTAAACTTCCAATAATATAATTTGTTAATCATAAATGCATTCAAAAATGGAACAGTTTTGTGTTTGACCTGAGTTATGGAAATGACATGTAGGACCTTTATGCAAACTTTCAGTTACTTTTTCACTCAATGACATCTAGACTCCACGGGTGACCATATAAGGACAATTTCCATCTGTGGTTTGAGTGACCTGAACCATATTTTTCCATACTTTTCAAAATATTGATGAAGTAGACATTCTGTTGAGAAGAAGCTTGTACAGTAATGTTAATATTTGATTCGAATTCAATTCCTAAAACGCATATAAAAAACATACGGAAAGATTCAGAGCGTGTGTTATAGTTTAGCACCACATCACAAATGAAGAATATATAGTTATTTATCTATTGCTCAGTCATTCTATTGCTATTTGTCAAAATTTCTTTAGGTTTAGACTAAGATATTATTGTTATAAATGGGGCTTAAGAATAGTGCTTAAAAACATTTTTATAAATCATAAATTCAGATATTCTTTGTAATGTGTGAAAAGTATTGATATTAAAAGTTAATTATTTGTACATGTTAGAATGTTTTATTTTTTCATAGTGTGATTTTTGGGGAATTGCATTGAATCCAATTAAGGTCAATACAGGCAGTCGCCAGAAATTCAACAGTGCATGAGGGTTGAAATCCAGTACTGTTTAGTAAGACTTGACTCAACTTGGCCCCTTTTGGACTCTTGACTCAACTGGTGGACTCAAACCCAACACTATTTATCGGTCATACTAAATGAATTGTCAAGTACTAAGACACACTACAATAAGGACATATTTTAGTGTATTTTCTGTTATAATTATAGCATATAAGGTGTTCAGGAGCTGTTGGTCATGCATGGCAGAGAGGATTTAACCGCTTGATTTACATGGGTTTTACACGGTTATAGACACTGGCTTGCAAATGTGCTGAGTGCAAATGCTGCTGAGTATCTAACGGGCGTTTAACCAAATACATGCAGGTGGCTATCAATGCATATCTTAACACTTCCATTATTCCTATAGGATAAGAAATTACATTCAAATCATGTGTAAATTCTGTAGAGAAGTGTAATAGATGTGAGGACAGTGTTCTGACCTTACATGAAGTATTGTGGTTTCATAGTGGACATTTCTTCAGCGATGGGCTGTAAGGACTGCTGCAGTGCTTGCCTCCACTGTTTTTTTGATTATGAAACACCTGTAATGCTGGTTATTAGTAGCAAAAGAGTTGGAGCCATCTTCAGACTAATACAGTTATTGATCATCGCTTTTGTTGCCATGTGAGTATATTTGTAGATAATTTTAAAAGAAATATTGATTTTGTCATTTTGAATAAGTCATTTTATTTCTGTAGAGCAGGGGACTCCAATCCTAGAGGGCCAACGTCCTGCTGAGTTTAGCTCTAACACGTTTACTCTGATGCTTCTAGAGAGTCTGAAGACCCTGAATAGCTCAGATGTGTTTAATAAGGGTTGGCGCTAAACTCTGCAGGACAACTGCCCTCCAGCAGCAGGTTTGGACACCCTTGAAGTAGAGCTTGAGAATCCTATTGTCTATTTCAGTGGTTCCTGGAGAACCTCCAACACCTCACATTTTTGATGTCTCTCTTATCTTACACACCAATCTGAGGTTTTCAAAGGTTTTCCAATGAGCCGATGAGTTGAATCAGGTGTGTTTGATTAGGGAGACATCTAAAATGTGCAGTGTTGGAGGTACTCCAGGACCAGGGTTGGGAACCACTGGTGTATTTCTACCTCTAGGCTAAATAATATCTTCATTTTCGTATTCCCATGGGTATGGAAATGGAAAGCGTGTCATTTTCTCAACTCCATGTACTTTAAAGATACAACTGCTGGCAGCAAAAAGCTTACCAGGCCCAAGACTCAGTTATCAGCTCAGTCAGCACGAAAGTGAAAGGAAACATCTTGACCAATTCATCCATTGAGGGAGTTCATGTTTGGGATGTACCTGAATATGTCATCCCACCCCAGGTATCTAATTTATCTGGCATAAACTCACTGCAGAGGAAATACAATGGATTTTCTGAGTTATTGTGTTTGTCCAACTGACATATGCTTTTTGTAGAAATTAATTCTGTATTAAATGTTTGTTTTTTGGTAGGGAGAAAACTCTTTCTTTGTGTTAACAAATATGGTTGTCACTCCGGGCCAGACACAGAGCAGCTGTCCTGAGGTACGATAAAACAGGCTTAAGTTACATATGTCATGTCCACTCTCAAACATGGATGGACCGTTGCACGTTGTATTATTTTTTACAGATTCCAAGTGAATTCACTAACTGTGAATTAGACAGTGATTGTAAAGAGGGATTCAATGAGATCCGTGGCAATGGTGAGTTTTCATGTTCTGCATAATGTTTGAGATGTAACACAAGACAATGCCACAAAGCAAACTCTGCGAACCTCCTCACAGGTGTTCAGACAGGCCGATGTGTACAATACTCTGATTCGATCAAAACGTGTGAGGTGATGTCATGGTGTCCGCTTGAAAATGACACCGTCATTCCAAAGTGAGCGAGTATCTAAGTGTGAACAATTTTGATGCCGTTTGCACAACTGAAACTGGGAATATTAATCTAGTTTGTGATCGTACAGACCTGCTCTTCTCGGAGCAGCAGAGGACTTCACAGTGCTCATCAAAAACAACATACAATATCGAAAGTTCGGTTTCAGAAAGTAAGTTCATTCATTTGTAGGTCATGCATTTCACTCTTAAGATGAACAGAAAGTCCATTATGGTAATCCGTTAAATCTAAGGTATTCAATGATAAATGGTTGAGAGACAAACATTATTTTACATTCAAGTGTAAATGAATTTGATCCTTTCAAAGTTATGTTTTGTGTTATTTCTAGACGAAACATTCTGCGTCACATCAACTCCACATACTTAAAAAACTGCACGTTTAATCGAAAAACAGACCCACACTGTCCCATTTTCCGTCTGGGGGACATTGTAACCGAGGCCGGAGAAGACTTCAGCGACATTGCTCTTAAAGTTTGTATTTTCAATAATGCTATATCTGTATTACTTTTTATACACTACTGCACAAAAGTTTAAGGATGGAACAATTTTCTTCCGTATAATATGTGTCCTTGCTTTTATTCAGAAAGAATACTTTATATTGGTCACAAATTACTGTAAAGACATGTTACAAAAGATCGCTATTTCAAATAAATGCTGTTCTGTCATGACGACTCTTGAGTGTTTGGCATGGTAACTGATAAGACAATGTTTGGTCTTGGCAGAATAGATGTGCTATGCTGCTGCTGCAGGGCAAGTACGTTACTTGCTACTGCTAATACATGACAATCTGCTGTGAGCAAGTAAGACATGCAGCTTCTGCAGTACAATTCATGAATCAATTACCTGTGTAATACCATGAATTAACAGATCTACTTGCATACAGACGGAGCTAGGAGGAAGGTTTCTGAAAGCGTGCTACATTTCTATAGCAAACGTTAACATGGGCTGTATTCCATTTCAGTTTTCTTTATGCCCTTCCCTCGCTAACTTCCCTCTGTCTCATTGTTTCTGATGTACTTAATTGCTTGCGTTGCATTTAGTGCCCACTACAGGCGGAACCTTTGCAATGGACTGAATTGGAACGTCCTAAGCCCTTAATCACTTGGAATCCACCATGGACTTATTTTTTTCCCCCTTACAAAATTGTTTAATGCAGCATTCTATATGTATATAGGTATGTTTGGGTTGTTTTAAAAATTAAAACTATCATAGAGTTGTTTGTGGTGGGGTAAATTAAACTCGATATGTGGTGATGTCACAATCGTTTTGCATTGTGTGGTGCACAATCGTGTGGTATATGGGGCTGCTTGAAGTGTACATACTCAGTCAAAATCGAGGGAGCGAGGGTCAGTCCATACAAACTTCCCTCGTCCACTTCACGAAGTAGACCACACTTCAAAATGGCGGCAGGGATTCCCAGAGGGGAAGTGCTTAGGGAAGTTTGCGAGTGTGTCTAAAAATGGAGTCGAACGCGGCCCAAGTATTTGAAGGTTGAACATGTGAGGTCATTGGCCACTGAGACAGCAGGAACCAATCAGCTGTGCCCTATAGAGAACGGTGCAATTGCAAGCAAATTGAGATAAGGGTCCATTAGCCTGTGCCATCTAGAGTTTCATGACAGAACTTTATTTCTTCTGAACTTTCTATTTCTCAAAGAATCTTGGAAAAAAATAATGAAACGGTTTATATGGTTGAGCAACATTAATAATAAGAAATGTTTAAGCACCAAATCAGCATTTAAATTATTTTGTGATTAATAAATTATTAATCAGCAGGTTGGATCAAGTACTAAGACAGTTTGATATAAGGAGCTACTATACAGTATGTTTGAACAATAGTGTATTTATTTTACTTGTATATTAGTGAAAGTTCTATGAGTTATTTATTGTAATTGACAGTGTGTTTTAATGTTAAAGGGTGGTATTATAGGGATTTTCATTGACTGGAGTTGTGACTTGGACTTCCCAGAATACCTCTGCATTCCCAAGTACTCTTTCAGTAGACAGGACAACAAAAATCCTGAAAATAATGTTGCCCCTGGCTACAATTTTCGGTACATTGAAAATTTTGATTATTGATTTTAACATTTTTGTATCTAAAGCTATCTTTATTTCTAATGGGAAACAATTTTATTCTTCCCCACAGATACGCTAAATATTCTAAAAACAATGAAAGCATTGAAACACGGACATTGATAAAGGCCTTTGGAATCCGCTTTGATGTGATAGTGTTTGGGATGGTTTGTCTGCTGGTCTCTTAAGAGTATGACATAATAATTGGCATCTATTTAGTCAACCTTCAGACTCTACTCTGTATTGTTTTGTCTCTGTAGGCTGGTAAATTCCATATTGTGCCAACAATTGTGAATCTTGGGGCCACTCTTTCTTTTCTTAGCTTGGTAAGCACTATTTAGGTGTTTTTTTTAGTCATCCATTTGAGTGAAGTGCCTTTGAATCGAGTATTTTAATATTGTTCCTGAACCTCTCCCAGGTGAATGCAGTTTGTGACTGGTTCGTGTTTAATTTCATGAAGGACCGTGACTACTATTCCAAACATAAATTTATTCACCTGAACAAAAAAGGTGACTGTGCCCCACTGGTGAGTAAAATTCACTTTAATTTTTCTGAGTTATTTTATTTATTGTTTTCCAAAATTATATATTTTATACTGTCATAGAGCTCCATGGAAACCACCTCATATGGGACTCCTTGATGGAACTGGACTGGACCCTTTCAGTGCACTAAAAACCATCAACATCAAATATGCTCTTGTATTTTTTCATGCACTAATGTTCAAATGTTTGGTTATATAATTCTATACATATTGAAAGATATCTCATGCTCACAAAGACTGCATTTATTTGATCCAAAATACAGAAAAAAAATATATTCTGATATGTTACATTTTAAAATAACTTTTCTATTTTAATGTGTGTTAATGTCATTTGTTTCTGAGATGGCAAACCTGAATTTTCAGTAACATTATTCCAGCGTCATATGATCCTTCAGAAATTTCTTAATGTTAAACAGTTGTGCTGGTTAATAGTTTTTTGATCAGTTAAATTACTGGATAAAATATCAATTTCTTTAATATAAATGTACTGACCACAAACTTTTGAACATAAGTGTATACTAAACTTGATCCATCACATTTAATATGATAACATTTTATTACAGTTTATGAGAGTATCAATGTAAATCATTAGTTAACCAGTTTGGCTATACATGCTTGATCTTTGGATTATTATTTTTTTTAGTTCAAAGGCATCTGTGCTAATAACTTAATGGCATATTCATGTTTCTTCAGGTTTTTTGTGGTTAATATGATACATTGTTTGCTTTGCAGGTTAAAATTGTAAAAATGACCCATGATATTATTCATTTTTGATTGTAATTAGAACCATTCCCTTTTATGCATAATCATAAGGCATTGTCTTTCTGATTGAATTTCCAATCATAAAACGAATAAAGTCTGTTATGTACTGAACACTGTCTGAGATGGTGTGGCCCGATAAAGTCTAAGGCCACTGTATTTCCCATCAGGGCTTGGGTATTCTACCCTTATCCTCCATACACAGCAACTGGGTATTACTGGAATTGCATCTCTGGGTGTGCTGTCACCAAACCGCCATCTAATGAATTGAGCATAGGCCCAATGACGCAGCTGAGCCCCCTCATGCAGCTCTGCTAGGGGATCCGCATAGAACAAAGCAGTCTCCAGCATGGACCGACCGACAACCAGTGTTGAAAAGAGTGGGGCGGAGGTTATGCAGCGCCCTTTTCCTGATCGACAGCACAGCTGCTCCTGCAAGATGTTGGAAGGCCGGCAGCAGCCACACTGACACCAGGCCGGACACCCAGACTGTGACGTCTCCAATAATGGTGTATTTGTGCTCTGTCCGCTGATGTGCCTTCTGGGAATGTTTTCATCTACCATAAGCCCATCACTCTGGCCTTTCTGTACAGTCTCACTTCTGCTTTGACTACACTGCAGAACACTCATAAGAGTCTTCATGCTCGCCAAATCATTCTGATAAGAGAACAGTGAACAGTGAACAGAGAACATAGTTGGAATCTTCTTGGAAACATAGTTTAGAATCTAGTTGGGCTGTTATTGTTAATTAAGGGTATATTTACACAACAGAGTTGTACTAAAAAATGGAAAAGTTCTTCCTTTGTGTCTTTCGCATACAGACAACAAGCGTTTTTGTATTTTACACGGTGACGATAGCGGTTCTCGTTTTCAAAAACGTGAACTTTGAAACCCGTTTTCAAAAGTTAGTATTTTCATGCCGTTGTCATGTAAATGAACAACCAAAACACAACGTTTTTTAGTTGAAAACGGTGTAAAAAAAAAAAAAAAAAACCCTGTTGACTGACAAAATAAAAAAAAAACCTTTATAGACAAATTTCTAATAAAAACTGCACAACAACATTAGTAAAACTAATAAATAAAAACTAATTCAAAATATTAATAAATATTATCTCACTGATTGATTTTGTAATAATGCAATGCTAAATAATAAATTACCCTTAAACATTAGTAACATTAAATCAATAGTCTGACCAAGAAATTAAAATTCATTGAAAATGAAAGTCATCATTCACTCACCCTAACATTGTTTTAAACCAGTCTGACTTGTTTCTTTTAAACACACACACACACAAAATTTAGATAAATTAATGAATTCAATACAATGTCAGTACATATCAACTCAGCAAAATGGTACATGCTGATTATTTTTACAGTATTTAAACAATTTTCACAAATTTTGAGGTAAAATAATGATGTGAAATCAGAGTAAATGTTCATTGATGGTGCACAGGATTTTATAATTTACAATTTAAGCATTAATGTTGTAAAATAACAGGTTGTTTTTCAACAAAAACAATTCTTGGGAACAGCACATGGGAAATAATGCTGACACTTTATTAGTGTTAAAGTGAGTCAGAATGTACTGCCATTGAATTGAATTCATTGTGTTCTGTGCTTCAGGCTTGTAATGACTTGAGAATGAGTAAATGATGACAGAACTTTTATTGGTGTGAACCAGTCTTTTAGTATAGTTTTATAAAACTAAAATAATGCTTTATTAAAGGTTTAAAAACAAGCATTAATTTACTGACAAGTATGTGACAATATAATATGAGGATCTTACTTTGCGCTGGTGTAAGGAAAGGGGTTTTGTTTCCTGTAGTCTTTTCTTTCTGGATTTTTTCACCACCCTTAATTTGTCCTCATCCACAAATGACACACAAAGGAAGCACTGCAACAGACACATTACTACAAACTAGATTCATACATACAGAATCCCAGTTAAAGCTTGTGTAAAGCATTAACAGTGACAAAACTCTGCCACACAACAAACTGAGTCAATGTTTTTAATGCTTGTTCACCTCTTCTTGGTCCTGAATGGCCTCAAATTTCCTTTCAGTGTAGTTCTGCTTTGCCTCTTTGGAGTAACAGCCGGACCCAATAAGCCAGTCCAGGAATATGGTTGTCTAAAGAAAAATCAAGAGTAAATATTCATTACTTCAAATTGTTGTCCGAATCGCCATCTGAGGGCTTAAGGGTTACTCACGAGAGCATAATACGAGAGCGTGGATCCAATGTAGATGATTAGCTGAATGATGCTGAACTTTCCAGCCTGTGAAGAATATAGAGAACTTTCTTTTGTGTCTTAAAATCTAACAAACAGGCAAAGTTAGGACAATATAGGATATGATCTCACCTTCCCAAACACCATCACATCAAACCTAATGCCATACATTTTAAAGAGTGTTCTCTGTTCCACACCGTTCACTGTAGAGTACCTCGCAAACCTACAAAAGATAATATCTTTAAGAAAGGACGGTTTAAGAATTCACATACTTGAATGATTTCAGTTGTTCACACCTGAAGTTGAGCCCAGGGTACAGTGTTCGGTTGCTTTCTTTTTCATCCAAGCGACGGAACGAGTATTTGGGCAGACAGCTGTGAAAGATGCGGTTCAGGTCACAGTCCCAGTTGATCTGGATGCCAATCACACCACCCTGTGAAGCAGATACTACCAGCAATGAAAAGTAGACATGGCTATACTGGTGTGCTTTATAACTAAATTCCACAAATACACTACCGTTCATAAGTTTTTCTTAAATAAATTAATACTTTTAATCAGTAAGGATGCATTAAATTAATCAATATTGACAGTAAAGACTTTTATAATGTTACAATATATTTCTATTTTAAATTTAAACTTTTTATTCATTAGAAAATCCTAAAAAATTGTATCACAGTTTCCACAAAAACAGCACAACTATTTTCAACAATAATAAGGGCTAATAACAATAATAATTGTTTTTTGAGCACAAAATCAGCGTATTAGAAGGATTTCTGAAGGATCATGTGACCAGGGTTATTACTAAAATAACTAAAACTAAATAAACTAAAATAAAAAAAAAATCTAGGCTATATATTTTTGAAATAATTAAAAATGACACAAAACTCAATTATTAAAACTGAACTAAACACTTAAAGTAAAAACAGAAAAATAAAAATCTAATTAAATATTTACAAAAACCATTATAGTATATCAATGATACTAAAATAACACTGCATGTGACACTGAAGACTGGAGTAATGGCAGCTTTGCCATCACAAGAATAAATGACATTTTACAGCCTTTCAGAGCACAAGAGACTTCCTTCAAAAACATTTTTTGAATGATAATGTATGATTTAGTCTTCTTGGAAAGAAAGGCATTTACCTCCACTGCCATCTCTGAAAAGTTCTCCTTAGCCTCACTCACAATGTCTCCCAAACGGAATATGGGGCAGTACGGGTTTTTGTAGCGGTTATAGATGCAACCTCTAAGGTCAGAGTCCTTCATTTCAGGGAGGATGTTTCTTCTAAAACAAATAGATAAATGGATGCCTATATTATCAGTTTTTGAATGAATATTACTCTTCCTTCTGGATAGCATTTACTTCAAATACTGCTAACAATTCACATATGCTTAAAGAATGTTAACGCACCAACATTTGTGCTGTAAATGTCACAGCATTTGCTGCTGTACAACTTATATACTACCTTATGTAATTGAAGGCTGGAAATCTGATGTTATTCTTGATCATCACAGTGAAATTTTCTGCAGATCCTAAAAGAGCAGGTCTGGGGAAACAGAAATGAAAGCCTGACATTAGAAAAGATCTGTATATAGAATCTCAGTTTATTCACAAGTGATAAGTAAAAGTGCATGTTCCTCAAACAGGTTCCTCAAACATCTATGGCAGCACTGGTAAGTCTGAACTGCAGTGTCAACTCTTTTACTCATTTAGTAACTCATACTCAACATGTGCAAAATCACAGCAAGTTTATAATAAAGTAACACTGCACATTACAGCACCTGGGATTCTTCTTGTTCTCAATGGGGCACCAAGTTGTAACTTCACATGTTTTCCTTAGTATGTCCAACTTCACACAGGCACCAGTTTGAATACCTTAGAGGAAAACACAGGAACAGACCTCAGATCATGGAAAGACTTTGGATAATGGTTTAGGCTTTCGTTGGAAAAAAAAAAAAAAGCAGCTTGGGTAGTATTATTCAAATATTCAAACAAATGATTGATTGCATGGTCTGGCATTGAAATGTCTCCTCTTAAGCTGCATAACAAATCTGCAGCCAGTACGCAAATCGCATCTTCATATAACATTACCATGGCTATGTTGGTCAGAAAACCCTTTCTCGCAGTCTTTATCTGTTCGACACAGCTTCCCATGTGGTGTGATCTGAAGTAGAGCATACAGACATCTGTTGAATGGGTTATATTTGGCTTATAAGGACAGCGAATCATCACTTAATATCATGGGCCACAATGGAAATAAATCTTCAATACTTGAGACTTATTTTGTATTGCACTGCAACTGAAATCAACATAACACTTACCTCTGGGCAGTTACCTTGTTTTTGGTTCTTTGTAACTATGACATTCGTCGCAACAAAAAATGAGTTTTTTCCCTGGCGAAATAAAAGGACATTTCACACCTTATTAGCTTGTTTTCATGTGTTATTGGAGCACAATCATAAATCTGCTTAAGAACTAGCTTATTTATGTGTGCAATGAATAATAATAATAAACGTAATAGTGTTACCTGAGATGGTCCACTGTAGTCCACCACATCCCACAAAACTTTTCCAATGTCTGGGATAGATATCTCTGCCACTCCCTTAACCTTTGTGGTGACAGAACTGACCACTAGATCATACTCTTGATATTCTTTATTCCATAACATCATGATACTGGAAAGTAAAGACATAAGACTGACTTGGGACTCCGAATAAAGAATCTAATTTCGTCAACACATCTAAACACAGCATAACACGTGTGAAGACACAAACTACCACATGAATGAGCTCTTGTTAAATGATGCGGGGGCGACTTGCATGAAAAACAAGCGCAGACAAACTGCTCAGAAACACTTACCAAATGACCATCAAAATCACTGCGTTTAAGGTCCATTTCAGCGACCCAAGTCTGACGCTCTTGATTTTGACGAGTTTTTGTGTGTCATATTCACAGAGGTTCAGCAATATGCAAGGCATGGCCGTGATTTAGTAAACACAGGAAGAATGACTGCGGAGTGCAGCTGTGCTGAGCTCGAGCAGAAGAAGTGGGTCACATGATCTTCTGATCTGAAAGACAGTTATACACACTCTTTCTCAGGACAGAGAGTTTTCACTGAGACAAATGTATTCAACCTTTCATTTTAATATTCATTTTTATATCCATATGCCGCAGTTTTTAAAGAAAAAAGATAATTTAAATACATTCTCAATTAATATATTTTATTTGTGTTTTTATATATATATATATATATATATATATATATATATATATATATAGTGTATATTACAGTAATATTGTGAAATTTGAAAGAACTTTTTTCTATTTGAATATATTTTAAAATGCAACATACCTGTAATAACAAAGCTGAATTTGCAGCATCATTACTCCAGTCTTCAGTGTCACATGATCCTTCAGAATCATTCTAATGTGATGATTTGATGCTCAAGAACCATTTCTTATTATTATCATCAATGTTGTAAACAGTTGTGCTGCTTAATATTTCTGTGGAATCCTTCATAATCATTTTTTAAAGATTCTTTGATGAATAGAAAGTTTTATTTCAAATAGAAATCTTTCATAACATTTACTGTCACATCAATTTAAAGCACCTTTGTTGAATAATTTCTTTAAAAAATGAACGTAGTAGGCCTATATGAAAGTCACTGAACTTGCTATGACATTACAGATCAAATCCAATTTAGTTTAATTAACACCATACATCGAAAAAATCTAAGATTAAATTTTGGGCTTCTTTTCTGTTGTTAAATTATGCTTTACCAAAATGCTTTTCCCCCTGTCAAGCCAGTGTCCCTACAGTATGTAAATGACAATGAAGAGACTTTGACCGTGAAAAACTCAAGTCCCCACTTCTTGTACATTTGAATAGTAAAATCATACAGACTGCATTATATCCAAGTACGTCTAAATAGCAAACAAACAAAAAATTTGAATAGGCAAATTTCGAACACCGATACATGAGCATTCAATACTGATTGTCCCATATACATGTGAAAACAAATGTATTCTCAGTGTGTAAATGACAAGCATGCGTTGTGTATATTTTCCATCAGTGAAGACAATATAATAAATTCACAAATTCTCTTGTTTTAATGGTGTTGTGTAAGCTGAACTGTAATGAACATGGTGCATTTCTCTCATTTTACCTAATTTGTGTTTTGAGCTTTGAACATAGCCTGCTCTGATTCACTCACGCAAAGCCACTTTGCATATGAGACTCATTACCTGTTTCTCTATAAGATCTCACCAGATCTCATATCAGCGCAGGACTCTGGTTTGTGTGCTTCCCTCTCTGAACAGAACATCATGACCTCCATTGGGCACATTCTTTTTTTTGTTGGACTTGTGTTTGTCGGTGTTTCTGGAAACATATTTAACCTCATTTTTACGATACAACAGCAAGTGAAGACCAGGACAATTCAGACTGTGGGTTTAATCCTAAACGTCATCTCCATCAGCAACATTTTCTTGGTACTTGCCACCTTCTCATTGGTGATGGGTGTCTTTCAGGATCCCAGTATTTGGTGCATCAAACCATATCCTTTATCTATCCGGACTGAATTATATCTAATGATGACTTGCAGCTTCAACAGCTTCTGGGCCATTGCATGGCTGAGTCTCTTCTACTGCATCAAAGTCGTGAGTTTCTCCTCTGAGTGTTTCCAAACATTGAAGAGGAAAATCTCTCCTCTGATCAACGCAGCAGTGGTGCTGACCTGTTTGTTGTCCACCTTGTTGTCCACTCCTCTGTTCTCACTCGACATTGCGAATTACAACGTGAGTGCCTTCGCTAACGGGACCTGTCCACAGCCCTCTTTCACTATACAGATTAACTTCAATGCATACGCTGCTGCTAGCATTTGTCTCCTCTGCCCAATCCCTCTGATGATCATGCTGCCGACCTCTGTCAGAATGGTCGTCCATCTGTGCGCCCACACGCTGGCAATGCAGAAGAACGAGACCCAGGTGAAGGGTTCTGACTCGTATCTCCTGGTGTGCAAAATCACCATCTCCCTAGTGGGAGTTTATCTGTCCACTCTATTTATTGTGTCTTTGTTCATCATAATAAGGTTAATCGGGGATTTTATCACCTACCACACTCTAGCCAGTGCCTTTAGTTTTTACAGTAGCATGACTTCTTTACTTCTGACAGCTTCAAACAGGCATCTAAAAGACAAGCTCTGGAGTATGTTCTGTTGTAGGAAGATGAAGGAACAACCTAGCAAAAGCCAGACAGTTGAGACAGGGGATGTTTAATATGGGTGACTTGATTTATTGTTATTGTTGATTCATTTAACTTGCACTTGTTGTAATATTTTTCTGATTTTGATGAATACTTAAGTCACTTTGGATAAATGCATATTATTAACTATATTAGCGTCAACACCAATGTGCAGTAAGGTCTCACTTTATATTAGGTGTCCATAAATAAACGTTTAAATTAATCATTTGATACAATGCACTTATTATATACATTCATGTTTTTACATTGTACTTATATTTCAAAAATACCTGTGTATATTTACATATGTAGTTAATTTCTGTAATTGCATAATTACACTGTTGACTCTTCCCTTACCCCTTACCCCACCTTAAATACCACCAAAACTGTCCCTAACCTTACCCGTATCCAACCTCAATAGCAGCAAAAGTGTTTTACAACATATACACAATAAGTAGATGTATGTACATAGTAGTTAAAACCACCTAATAAAGTGTAACCCACAATGACATTCCATTTATTATCAGCGCTCGCTACAGTTTTCTGCCAATTTAAATGCTCATCCTCTTTAAAGCTCGATGAATTCAGATTGGCTGTCGATGTTCTGAAAGTGATTCCAATGAAGTCGTTCCTCTGTGTCAATATCGTTTAAGTTCTAATGTGGACTCTGTTATTCTTTTACATTTAGAACAATTTAGAAATATTAGGCATACGTCTTTATCATTACTGTTATATCATGTGTGAATAGGCTTTAATTCATATGAATTTGTAAAAACTCATAAAATATTTTCCCATGAAACGGGTTGTAATAATTAGAAACAAGTTAGTATTTATTTAACATAATACTAATATATATTGTTCTACTGATATTGTGTAGACTAGAGAAATGAAATAGTTATTTTGTCTTGGTGATCTAAATGTAGTTGTGAAAAATATCAATAAAATTTCTATGGATTATTCATGAATACTATTCGTGAAGAATAGAGCTATATGTACAAATATGTTTCACTCATATTTCTTTCATACTGTAACTGCTGTTAAAAGATTGGGATTGCACATGGCGTAACCAGCCTGAAATCTATGCTTTATAATGTTATTTTAGCATAAGAAACAACATTTATGGGACAGTTCATGTCAGATTTATTGCTAATTTGAAATGTGTTGCAATGAGGCAATGAGGCAAGTTTGGCAAGTTTTTGAGATTTCAGTATTTCCCCATTCAAAAAGTTACAAAATAGCTGCCTGGAGGTGTTGCAAATATGGCCCTAGTGTGAAATGACTTTCTTTGAGAGGGATTTTAACATGGGACTACCACTGCCAAAGGTCATGGGTTTGACTGCACTGCAAAATTGTATACATGCATACATGTAGGCATCGTTTTAATATAGCTTTTTTATTTCGAATACAGTGATTTCACTATTGTAATATTTTCTAATCCATATTTGATCTGGTCCACCATTTTACTGCACAGTGACTTGATGACAAATTAAAGTTTAAATATAAAACTAGACTGTTAGACCATGCAAAACAGACTCAGTTAAACATTTTCTGCATCTTTAGCTTGAGAAACTCAGGTATACCCTTGCTTTCAAAGGTTTGTGGCAGCGTATGAACATTCATTATAACCTTATGGGCTTCATCGAAGACTTCCACACCGATCGCCTTCTTCACTCTGTCTCTCCAGGCGCTCAGAGCAGATCTGCCTTGAAACACATCTAGACCTGTACCGACCGGCTTCAAAACACACAAACAAAATTGGTCAATATTTCATGTTAAGCTCAAGCATTAGGAAATCAAAAGTACAGAATGCACCTGCATTATCTCCACAATGGCTACAAGATCAGCCAGAGATATTTTCTCTCCAATTATAAATGGTCTGCTTTGCAGAAATTTGTCCTCAAATGTCTTCAGAGACACATTGAGGTCCTCCATGGCATCATCCATCTTCTCCTTGGGCATCGGGGCGCCTGTGACCGCAGGTAAGACCCCCTAGAATTGTTGGAAAATGTCAGCTACAGCCCAACATCCGATTAAAAAAAGCATTTTGTCAAATATGACACATAGAGACATTTGCGTACTTGATAACGAGATAATATATGCATTAAGGATAGCAAGTAAACAGCAAAAAGAGAGGTTACATAATCAAAATTTACTCAATACACACAGACAGACATATGTGATCCAATATTTAAACAGCGAATCTTACCCTGAACCAGAAGACCTTTGACCCATGAGTTCTTATGTTTGTGTGCTGCCAGGCGAGAAACTCGTCGACTCGTGCACGCTTCTGCAGATCAGCTGGATACCAGTGGTCAGGAGTGTGATGTTTTGCTGCCAAGTACTGCAGTATAGCTGTACTATATAGAAAGTATGGTAGCATTTTATTTTACAGTCCCGTTCCCCATGTATATAATATGAACTTATACTAATAACTGAGAAATAACTAGATACTAATCCTGAACCTAAACTTGACTCTTGTAGTAACCTGATATTACCCAGTACTTTCTTAGGTAAGTACACTCTAAGTACACGTAAGTGCATGTACTGTACAATAAAGTGCAACCGAAAGCTTACTTAGTATTAGGAAATCTAAACTTGTGTCAAATATAATAATAATAATAATAATAATAGTAATAATAATTTAAAAAAAGGTATCAACATACCTCTCTGTGAGAATAAAATCTCCATCTTTGAGAACAGGAACTTTCCTTATGATGCTGACCTTGCCAAATTCATCTCCATATTGTTCAGCTTTGCGCACAGAGACAAAAAAAAAAAAATTGTATTGATGCCTATATAATGCAGAATATACATTCATGTGGAAGCATTTTATTTATTTCTGATAAGTCAATTCACTGTATCAACCGAAATACATCATGTTAACACAATAAAACTACATTTAAGGGTTAGATAGATCAGCTAAAACAGCTTACATCAAGATTGCAGTGCACAACTCCATAAAACAAAAATAAATCACCTGCAGCTAAATCCACGGCTTTGTATTCAAAGGGAATTTTATTTATCTTGGCAAATAGGAAAACTGAGCGGCATGGCTGAGAATGCAGATCGAGATACAGCTCCAATGGCATTTTGGCTGGGAAGTGTCCAAGACAAGTGTCCTCAGCCTCATATGCTCTGTGTTTATGCTCCGCCCTCCAAGGGTCAGCAGTACAATGTTCTTGCGACACCTAAAATTAGGTTACCACGTTGTGGCTGTCCGCTTCGTTTATCTAATTGCGTGCTATTGATGTTGAGATCAAAGAAAAATGGCAGGAGCTGAGAAAAACTTGCATGTCATGAGGAATTTGCCTGAGAAATGAGATGAGAGCGATGATAGATGCTGTACTGTGAAGAAACTGCACTGTAAAAAATACGATCAATAAGTCATGACAGCATATGTTTTTATTACTTTAACTTATCGATATTTTCAACTTTTTATTAGTTCTACAAGATCCAAAGTAAAGTTGGAATGACTTTTTTTTTTACAGTGTAGAGAGAAGCTTCAATGCACTAATGCACTTCCCCCCCAATTGTAATGGTTAACTCGTGCGTTTTGGGGTGTGTGTGTGTGTGTGTGTGTCAAGAAGGATTGCTGTAATAGGCCAAAGTCCATTCAAATTCACCCCATCCGTAACAACTCTTGTCATTCTTGTGCAGTTTCATAATTCTTAATCACTAAAAATATATGTAATCAAAATAGTAATTTGCATTTGCATATTTTAAAAGTAGACTATTATTATAGAATGCTGAAAAATAGATTTGATTATTTTATAAGCAAAACCTGCTTATAGTTTAGATTTCTTTCCTGTTTTGTGCATGAATTCCTAAAGAGCTTGACGTTATTCAATCATCCTTTTACTCCCAATGCTAGAACTTTCTACTATTACTGTAATTTCAGCAATACAGATGAAAATCTGCAGCTCTTTCATGCTTAGTGTTCTTTTTCTTTTAGAGGGGGCCGATCATTCCAGCATCAAAATCTGCTTCGCATAAAAGGATAATTCAATATATATAGAGAACATAAACATGTTTTTGTGTAGCTGGACACGTTTACTTTTAGACATATCAGCATGGAATATGTAATTTAAGATTTTCTTTCTCTTTTAGAAATGTATAATGTATATTTTATAAAAACCCCTCTTGGTTTAAAGTGCCATGACTCATGTGCACCTTTAATGTCAGGTCTGAAAGAAATGAACACGTTTTAAAAGTTTCATCATTTTTAATTGAAAAATGTTGCCACATGATGGCGCAAAAACACTTCTAAAAAATTAACCCAAAAGAATGAATTAATGAATGAACCGGTCTCGCTTTTTTTCTCATTGGACAGAAAGTTATGTTGAATATTTAGTCTATTTATATATAAATTTCTCAAGCTATAGGCTGCTCTAGTAAAGTGCATGTAAATGTGTAAGAAACGCCTAGACCATATAGCAATGCATATTGTGAAACATTTCAGATTATTTACAAGTCATTACTTTTACAAATTATCAAATATTTTGATACGACATTTTTAATATTTTTTATTGATCTAGGCTGGTCTGCATTTACATTGTTTAATGCGTAGATTTTGACGTCATATTTTTTGCTCGTGCTTTGGTAATCAACTATGTTAATCATTGCATTTTCGAGAACATTTATATTTATTTAGACGTCACTTCCGAAGCTTTGCAGCGTGTAACTGTAAATGTGTAAATGTAAACAATTATTTACAGTGTTGAAATTGTGTGATGGATTGTGAATTGTTGGATTTAGTGTTGAAAAAACAGCATATGCTGGTTGAGTATGTTTTCAATCATGGCAGCTGGTTTGAGTTGGTTTATGCTGGTCCTTAGATGGTTTAAACTGGCCAAGTGCTGGTCCTAACTAACTCCAGAACTTGACCAACTAAAACCAGCTGCCATGTTTCAAAACTTAGTTAAGCAGCATATGCTGTTTTTTTCAACAGGGTCGGAAGCGTAGCCTCCCTTTATAATCTTTAAAAAAACATTAATTTCAGTTCTTCGCGATCTCACAAAGTTTTGTTATAATTAACGAAGTTGTCTACACTGCACGATGTAAAAATCTCGTATTATAAAATACGCGCCAGAGAGTTTCCTCAGTATGATATTATGACAGTATCAACAGAGGGTGCTCTTGCTTTTGTTTGATGGTGTTTAAAGCATCCTGGCTATCATCAAAGGATGTTAGGCTATTGTTGGGGACTATAGGGGATTGTTCATCAGATAGATATTAAATCACAAACTTAGCAGAAATGATAATCATATGTAGGCAGCTTCCTAAAACCATTATGGAGATTCATCAGAAATGGCTTTGTGTTGCACATCCTCTCCTCAAACATTCAAGAGCGCTTGGAGTTGACCTCAGTGAGGTCATGGTTTGAGCGTGCAGTTAGGATTTTAAAAGGGTGGATTCTTGTTGGTTCTGTGTTGTATTTCAGAGGAAAAGTATAATAATGAGATACGTAAACCGCCCTTTGATATAATGATACACTCACTGACACACCTTTACATCATATTACACTGCACAGATTTATTCTTAGGGAAATCACAAACTCAAATCTTTGATAGCCTATTATTACAGTATTTAACTCGTCTTTGTACTGCAATCTGTTTAAGTGTTAGATCATCCACCACAGCCCCATCAAACTCCAAAGAGAAGTAAACAAAGAACGGTTGTGGTTTGGAATAACCAACATAATGGTTCTGGTGAGGCCAGTGGGTTTTTCCTGCTGAGGCTCCCAGCAAGACTTCACTCAAAATCTGGTTTGAATTTAAAGAGGCATGTGGTTTCAGATTATAGCATAAACACAGATAAGAACCAAAAGGTCTGTGTAAGTCTGGTTGAGATTGTTCTCCATGTTCTACTATTAATGGAATACTGCATATTCACTTCTAGTTTTAAGAGACAAGCAATGTTTGTGTTAGATTTGTTATGAATGGTGTATTTTCTAACAAAACACAAAGAAAAACACATTTTATGTCTCTGCCTTAAAGGATTGCAAGTTTTGTTTGTTATTAATAGGAGATAGCAAGAAAAGAAATAGCATACATACGAAAAGAAATAGCATGTTGCTTCAAAATGCTTTGCTATAATTTTATAATTTTATGTCATTTGAATGAAAACTTACAATTTGACTATAGTACATTAATCTTACTGAGCCTCAGAATTTTTCTAAATAAAAATAAACCCTCCCAAGTGACATACAGTAGACTTCACAATAAGGTCCTATTAGTTTTCATTAGTTAATGAATCAACTAATGAGTTGTTTAATGCCTATAGAATTAAATGAACAATACATTTGTTAATCTTTGTTAATGTTATTTACTGTTTGTTTCTAGACTAAACAGCTGATGTTTACTGATGTTAATCTAATTGGTAAAAACTTCCAGCATCATCCCATTGGTTTTCATATTAACTTGTGGTCAGATTTTAATCAGGTGAGGTAATGCAAGTTGTGACTTTCTGGGCTTCCTGTTTTCCTAGGCTCATTGGGGAAATTCTCCTGCTATGCGCTCATCCTCATCTATGCAGGTGAACCTTCTTGGAATTAATCCACACACCCATGACCTTTGTATCTAAAATAACCATATCATATATCTATGTACGTGCAGAACATGCATCATTCATGTAGGCTGCAGGCATATGAGTAAGTGAATCAGTTTTCCAGCTTTCTTTAACAAAGATGATAATGTTGTGCTTAAATAAACATTGTAGGTTGACGCAGTGACAAAGCTATGAACCCTCCATGAGGCTTAGCAGGGGAGGGAAAAACAACATCTGAAGCTCATGGTGGGGCTTTAAAAGTAAGTGAAGCCTCGTTAGTTTTTTGAGCTCTCCTGCACCTGCATCTTTGGTACAACCACATGCAGAGTTAAAAATTCAAACACTAACTTGGACATACATAAGAACATTTCATGATAGAAACAAATTAATCTATAATGACCAATTTGAAAGATTGACTGAAAATGTTCTTAATTATATTTGTGTTTATTGTATTGTGCTGCAACCTCTTGATCATAGAAGCTAGCACAATAATTGTGGTATTTTAGTCATTACAGACACAGACAAAAACCATATGTAGAATGATCAAAGATCTGTGGTGTTTTCAGTGCTTCTGTAAATAGAATTCAAAAAGTTGAATTAAGTTGACTAAAAGAAGAGCTTAATTCGTTTTTTAGTTAGTGGTCAGGAATGGTCTGATTTTGCATGAACATCAGTTGTAAAATTAAGTATGTTAGAAAAAATAATGAATGGAAGCAGAGTTTGATTTTGCCCACAGCTAAGAGTAGGTTTTTCAGAGCGACATCTCCCTACTATTTTATGAAAGGGGTTCCGTTTTGAATAGGTCTCTCAACATTGCACTCCTGATTGCATCACGGCAGTAAAAACGACTATGGTGTTTGAGCACACAAGTGAGGGGCAGAGCCATTCACTATATACATCAGCACTCATTGCCATTGGCTCCGAATCTTTCTCCTTTCAGAAGCAAGCATTGGATTACTTCTCACTGTTGAAGATGCTTTAAGAGATGCTTTGCCTCTCAAGGAGTGTCGGGCGTGCAGTTGACCAATTGAGCTGATATGCATGATGTGTGTATCTTCTGCTTGGGCCATGCTCATGAAGAGGCCACGCTGGATAGGTCTGACTGTTCTTTCTGTGAGAAAATGACGGTCTGGACCCTCCGTGCAAGGATTTCTACCATCTTGAACTGTGCACCTCCCATTGCCATTGAGCCATGGAAGGACAGGCTGAGACAGCCTCGAGCAGTAGGCCCCTTAAATGTCCGAACCTCAATGCAGGTCCAGTGTGCTCATCATTCAGGGTCTCCGGTATCTTACACTAAGAGCTTTCACCCTTCTGATGAAGCTCACAACCTTGTCTCTTTTGGCACTGCTTTTTCCAGTGGTTGTCGATGAGTAGCTATTGAAAATTCTCACAGAGGCTGTTGGGGACCTGGGCCTCGACTGGTCACCTCCGGGGCAGCCAGTGAGGAACAGGATGGATATATGGTTTATACCACCCACCAGAGACACGCTCCATTCTTCCCAAATGTCCACAATGAGATCTCGGCCCGAGCCCAGACTGGAGGATTGTATCTCCGCCCGTTGAGGAGGCTGTTGCTGCTCACCTGTACCCAACCACTCATGGGTGGAAGTCGTTGTCATTGCTTCCCTCAAAGCCATGCCGTGTTACTGTCCACATCACCAAGAAAACATACATGGAAGCTGGTCAGGTAGCAGGGAAAGAGGTCTGTATAGTCACTATTTTCTAGTCCTAAAGAAGCCACTGAATTGCACTCTAGCAAAGCACTCATTCAAAATTATTAGTGTGAAACAGATACTCATGCATTTTCAACTCAGGGACTGGTTTGTGTCTGTGGATTCTAAAGACATGTATTTTCATATCCAGATAGGCCCTTGTCACAGGCGCTTTCTGAGATTTGTGTTTGAGGACACCGTGTGTCAGTTCAAAGTCCTTCCTTTTGGGCAATGCACTTTCTTCTCAGAGGCTGAGTGGAATGCACATTCTGAACAACTTGGATGACTGGCTAATCATAGCCTCAGAAAACAGCTTCTGGATCATTTGCAGTGCCTAGGGCTGTCTATCAACATGTGGAAGAGGATGCTCCATCCCTCGTAAAGCATCTCATTCTTATGTATGATCCTAGATTTGCGTTTGATGTGAGCATGCCTGTCTCAGGACCGTGTACAATTGCTGCTCGCTACCCATATTCAGGTTGGCGAAATAGGTTTTTCTGAAGTGCTCTACTGTTCTTTTCACTGACCAGTACTCCCATAAAAGGGGATGCATTATCAAGTTGCTGGCCAAAGAAGTGCAAATATCCCTTTCCCCCAGTCAAGATCATGCTACTGGTGCTGCACAAGATCAGGGAGGAAAAGGAGACCATGATGCTGTTTGCACGCAGAACTGGCCAAACAGAGCTGGTGGAAGTTCTGGTGGCTCCCCTGTGGCTGATTCTGTGACGGAGGGACCTGCTGTCTCAAATGATGGGCACTATATGGCACCCTTGGCCAGAGCTATGGGACCTGCATGGCTGGTAACTCAGTGCAAGAGGCACTATGAATGTGGCACAAAGTGTCTTGGATATGATTGTGGAAGTGAGAGCCCCGTTAACCAGACACCTTTCCGCTTGGAAAGTTTTCTCACAGTCTGTGCTGTGTCTGTCTTTTTGTCTCTTCTGCAGGACTGTTTGGATAACGGGTGCACACCATTCTCTCTAATGAGTGTCTGTGAGTGCCATTTCAGTTTTTCACTCGAGCATTGATTGTCACTCAGTAGGTATGCACAGTTTGGTAGAGGGTTTTCTGAGTGGAGCAAGATGGTTGCATTCCTCTCGTCCTACCCTGGTACCTGTTTGGGATTTGTATTTGGTGCTAAGCACACTTTCAGGCCACCTTTTGAACCTCTGCATGCTACAGAGCTGAAAGCTCTCTCATTCAAGATGGCTCTTTTACTTGCTCTGGTGTGTGGGAAGAGAGAGGGTGATTTACATGCTCTGGCTTCTGACACGATTTGTATGGAGTTTGGTATAGGTGACTGTATGGTCAGATTGACACCCAGACGTGGATATATGCCCAAAGTGTTCACTACACCATTTAGAGCACAGGTTATAATGCAGCAAGTGTTTGCTCAGGACCATGTCTGCTCCTTATCTTTTATGCCGTGGGTTTGGAATAAAGGGATGTTGATTCAGGACATTTGTTCGGTGGCAGGTTGGCTTTCTCAGAACACCTTTGCTAGAATTACAACCTTGAGATTTTTTTCGCACCTCATGTTTTGTCTGTGCAGAGAGAACAGCTAATCAGCTGATCTGTTATTGACTGTTTACAACTCCCTTCTCTGTGAACTAAGTGGTTTCAACTCTGTCAGGTACCGAACTCTGTTCTGATGCACTGGCTCGGCCAATTTGATTGGAGCATTTATTCCGGGACTTAGCAAAGCGCTTGAGCTGTTTATTCATCAGTGTGGTGCTTACAAGTGTTTTAAGTGCCAGCAATGCTGTTAGTTCATCTGTGGTTTCTCGTTATGAATGTGTTACCCTTAAGTCAGCTTCTCGCCCTTTCATAGGCTGTTATTGGCTGTTTCATAGGCTTCAATGGCTGTTAGGTCAGCTACTTAACCTATGTGGTTGGAGTGTGTAACCATTATGGGTTTTGATGTAAAGGATGCCACATGCTGAATTGCCCTTCAGTTTAATTCCTTTTTCCTAAGTTTCTTACAATTATTAAATAATGATCGAAAATAGAAAATAGTTCAGCTACGTAGCCTCTTCAATAATTTTAAACATTTAAAATATATTAAACATTAGATCAGTTTGGCATAGAATCAACTTTGCTCTAAAGCCTGCGATATTTCCATGTCATAGGCGGAGTTTCACTTTTGTGCTTGGGGGGGCACCTACCAGGCCAGCAGACCACGAGCTCAGATTTTTTTTTATATCATATTTATATATCATACATTCTACATATAAAATACATTTACAATGAACAATGACTTTATACAAAGAATAGCGAATAGAACAGACTCTTTATAGTTGCTGTTTTGTTTTGCATCGGCAGTGATAGGGTTAACACGGGGAGTTCAGAAGTGCGGCGAAAAAAAGCGAGTGTGTTAGACGGGTGCGCTTGTTACAGTGTGTTCTTCTTCGTTCCGATTAAAGTTCATAAACAGAGCCTCCCTTGACCTGTCATAGAACTACTTCAGACATTACAATATCTTACCTAAAGCAGAAGAAGCCGCCTCTTTTTCCGAGATGCGTAGATGTCCACTATCTTCTCTTCTGATAGATTTGCAGTCAAATCGTTCGATTTGCAGTCAAATTGATAGTTGAAGTAGAATTAGAAAACTCCACACTTTTAGTAGTGGATTTATTAAAAAAACGACGAATGTCCATTTTGTTCATTCAGCGTGTAAAACAGAACGAGAAGAGCGTCCACTCACGTACCGCGATGTAATAAAGCTACAGTAATAAAAAATTAAATACAGTAATTAAAAATTAATTAGCCATATCTTACTCATTCTATACACAGAACTAATAAGATAAGACAAGAAAATAAAACAAGAAAATATGAATTCTGTAATAAAAAAAAAAATATTCAAAGCACAAGGCAGGCATTAATTGGCTCTGGTCTGGCCAGCCCCCCCCCAGCCCCCCCCAGCCCCCCCCCCCAAACTCCGCCTATGTCACAATCATGTATTTATTGTCTTCAAAAGTGTCTATCTGCATGTTATAGCGATCTCTGGAAGCCTCTGTTAATTCCTGGACTGTCACATGGTATGTCTGTTCTTCTTCAATGTCATTTGTGGACTAAATGTGCGTAGAGCGCCATCTGGTCGCAAGTCTGGATTGAAAACACAGTACACCAGAGTATCCAGAGTCCGTAATAATTACACGGTGCATTTTGGGTAAAAATTGAATAACTATTACTCCTCTGTATAGAAATTTGACATAAACATATGAAAATCCATCAATATTTCTCCAAATGTGAATGGTTTTGAGCCAAAAGCACAGAGAGATGTTGTTATGTCAAGCGTTTTCATGACGATCTCAAATGCAGTTTTCCACTGCGGTCAAGCCAGCCGCCACCGCGAAATACACGGTCAATCTAGCCGCCACAATTTCGTGGTTCGCGCATACACTGGATATCACGGTAAGACTAGTGGTGGGCAGAGCGAGGCTTCATGAAACACTGAAACAGTTGAAGCAAATGTACCGTATTGTATCGAGGCTTCGAAACTATACCGACACCCGTCTCCACGGTGACACCTAGTGGTCAATTGTACATGTTATCTGAAACAACTTTGACAACAAGCCATTTAAAAAAATAAAAATGTTGTGTTTTTGTTGATGCGGTGAGTTTTTAACATCCTCACTATATAACTATAATATATAATAATAACAACTAGGTTATTTTGGTAATGAAAATTGAAAATTAATAAAACAAATCAATCTACAATGGTCTCATTTTTTTTTTTTTTTTTTTTTTTTTTACAGATTTTTATTCAAAAATATTAATTGCTTTCTCCTCTCACAAAAACCCACGAGGTGAAGGTGCATTAACTCCTCTTTTAAACTTTGTGGGAGTTGAGAAAGATGTGCGATTGTGGGGTTTGTTCCCGCCCCTGTCAATCAAACGCAGACTCGGCAAGCACGCCACCTGTCGAAACGCGCAGAAGCTTCGTTTAGCGATAGTCACGTGACATGGGTGTTTTGAATCACAGTTCGGAACAGTGTTTCGAAACATCTACGCTTCGGGATCTCGACACTGTGTCGAAACGTTAGTTTCACGTCAGCCATCCCTAGGTAAGACCATCAGAGAAGTGATCTGAAAACAAGCAATCCTCTGTCGAAGCGATTTCACATTCATTTATACATTCAGTCTGCCTGAATAAATGAAAATAAATAACTAAATAAACAAATATTACATTTATTTATAATAAATATAATATATAAAGTCCACTTTCACCTAAAAATAAAAATTTCACCTAGAAATTATAATACACCTCACAATCTGACACTGTCTGCTGCTTAATTCCAAAATAATAGCCCCCCAACACTCATATACGCTGTGTTCAGAAACTAAGAAAAGTCCTAGTTTTCACAGACCAATTTCACCTCAGGTGGAGAGGACACCTTCTCACAGCGTCAACTGCACCCTTTCAGTAAATTCTAATGTTCTAATAACCCCAAAATTCATATATACGCTGGTTAGTCCATACATTCAAAAATTCATTAAAAAAAGTCTCCACAGACCAATTTCACCTCAGGTGGAGAGGACACCTTCTCGCAGTGTCAACTGCACCGTTTCAGGACAATCTGATGTTGCATTCCAAAATTCCGTTAGACCTTTGCCTATATCAGTAATTCTCAAAGTGTGGTCCGCGAAAAGATGACCTAAACTAGGCAAGCTCTTAACCCGCATCGGATCGCGGGCGGGGGGGTTGACATCAGCAGGGTTCCAGACTGCGACCTTTTTTTGAGGATGTGCGAGTTGAAATTTTTTGTGGTCGCATTTGTGCGAGTGCATGATCATGTTATTCGCGCGTGTGTAACAGAAGGAGATATCAGCAGCGGCTGCCGTCCGTAACTGTTTTGTTTTCAAAATGTAAACAATTTATATAATGAACGAGTACATCATGAATCCATTTTCCAAACCGTGTTTTTGTCTTATCCTGAATCACTACGGTGCGCCTATAATAAGTGTTTATATTCGGATTATTTCAGACCAGGTTCGGCTCGGCTGCGGAGTATCACAGTACCTGCGTGACTCGTGATAGACAAACAGAGAGAAGTAGTTCCGGCTACAATGTTCTTCCGCAAGACACATGCAGTTCTATTTATTAACCGCTATGAGAGCGAACGTACATGCGCATTGCACAATGATGATGAAACGCGCCAATTAGGAATTCAGGAAATTTAGGAATTAAGCCATATAAAAATGAAAAGGTTAAAATCTGAATAATAATCATAAAAAAACAAAGTTTGGAGGTCAAGGATGCTGGTGGAAAGGACGAGCCAGCATACAGACACAACTAATGATGAGCGCACAGGTAGAAAGTTACTTCAACAGCAATGGGTTAGACTAGGGCTCCTCAATAGGCCGCGAGAGAATGTTTGGCCCGCGGTAATGTCAAATAGTGTTGTCAAGGTAATGTATATAAGCAGTGGCGGTTCTAGACAATTTTTACTAGGGGGGCCAAGGGGGGGCCAGTGTTTAACCAGAGGGGCACATTAAAAATGGTAACAAATTATATTTAAAGATTATAAACTACTTTACTTTACAATCATATAAACATTTATTACAACATTGTACAACATTTGTACACGAGTGAGTGCAGGTGCAAAAAAGGTAGGTTCATCAATGTTGATGATTATTATCAATGATTTGTGAAGGATCATGTGACACTGAAGACTGGAGTAATGATGATAAATTCAGCTTTGATCACAGGATATAAATTACACTTTACTATATATTCACCTAGAAAACAGTTATTTTAAATTTTAATAATATATCACAATTTTAGAGCTTTTTTGTATTTTTAATAACATAAATGCAGCCTTGGTGAGCAGAAGAGACTTCTTTCAAAAACAACCAAAATAGTACAGTTTCCATACTTTTGATTGGTAGTGCATATCTGCATGTACTGCATGTATTTCAAAATGTAGGCCTAGTATTTACTTTAAAAAAAGAAACATTAGATCCATATTGACAAAATTATTTACAGGAGAAAGCACAATTTTAATGACATACAGCAGGCCAACAATGAAATTATAATTGAACTGCTTTGGAAATAGTAATAACCTTCTTCTTAAAAACCTGATGGTGCAGTACTTGATCCACATGGATCCACTTTCTGTCCCTCTGGCTGTTCCTCTCTCGGTCCCTGTATGTTTTCTTCCTCCTCACTCTCTTCTTCGTTCTCTTCATTCTCTTTTTCATGCTCCTCTGACTCTCTCTTTCTGCTCCTCAACTCTCTCAATACCTTGATTCGTTTCTCTCACTTTTTTGTTTACAAAAAAAGGACGCTATATCCCTTCCTCGTTTCAAGATAACTATCGGAAGAAAAAAAAATGTGCATTACATTTCGTTGCCTAACCATCCCTCCCTACTTAACATGGGCAATAATAACCTGTTGATTACTTTACTCAAATGTATGTTATCGCAATGCAACAGCCAAAACAGATGAAGTTACGTGATTAACATCACAACATTGTGCAGGAACAACCAGTTACTTACGAGATACGAGTCACTTACGCGTCCGGCGCCGCTCTAATTTACCCGTGTAGAACGTTCCGTCGTTTTAGTTCCGCTTTTGACGCTCGCGTGTAAAATCATAATAAAGTAATAATTATTATTTTTTTTTTTGGTCAGCACAGGGGGGGCCACAGGGGTGGCCAGGGTCATGTCTACAGAGGCACGGGCCTCTCTAGGCCTCCGTGTAGAACCGCCACTGTATATAAGCACGTCTCTGTCGCGAAAATTCAAACGCAGCATCATTGCTTACGTTGCGTAACCGCTGGTGCGTTGAAAATGCTCGCGCTCCGCGCCAGTGGTCACGCGCAGTTAGTCTGTCAGCGACTCAAAAACTGACTAGGGAAAATAGACTAAAATGTGAATGGACTGAAAATGTTTGGTTTATTTTGTCTGACCAACCACAACAAAGAAAGAAAGTAAACTGTATGTGAGAAAGTATAGTGTTTGCTTTTATATTATTAGTTACAGAAAGGCAAACTAACGGCTACTATTTTCTCATTTACCTTCAGCATTCAGCAAATACACATCTATATTATTAAAACAAATCTCTGAATATCTAATTAACATTTAATTTCACAGACCTTGCAGATTTATTCAAATACAAAAGTGAGATTTTCTGAAGTGTTTGTAACCCTAATGAACGCGTGTATTCTGTGTGACAGTCAAGTCATCTCGTCAGTCAAGTCATCTTTATTTATATAGCGCTTTTTACAATGCAAATTGTGGCAAAGCAGCTTTACATTAATAAGAAAATGGTGTCATTGTGCAGTTTATTCTATATATTCGATCCGTGTGAAGTGAATTCAGACTTCAGTTCAGCTTCACGCGAAACGCGATCTATATATATATATATATATATATATATATATATATAATATTTCGATTAATTCATACTTTTCATATTTCTAATTTATTAAATATGAATTAAAATAAATGTAAATTATACATATATACCAGATTTATATCAGCCATCAGCCACTGTGATTTAATATATAAGATTAAGACGATTATTCATCAAGCATGCATTGATTAAAATTGTTGTAGCAAAAAAGGTGCGACCAACTGAGAAAATTGGTAGCACCAGTGCAACCAGTGGAAAAGTTAGTCTGGAGCCCTGATCAGTGTGTTTTAATAACGAAAAATGGATCATATCATTGCATTTGTGTTTGAATAATTAGTTTTTCACTTGAAACAGTTGCATATTAAACTTAAATTTAGTTTATCTTTCCTATTTTGTTGTTTTTGGGGGGCGTGTTAGAGTGGGATTCTGTTAGGTGGTCCTCAGAAAAAAACTGAAAGATAAAGTGGTCCTTGGGCTGAAAAAGTTTGAGAAACACTGCTCTAGAGCTTCATATGAGAACAGTCTCAAAACTGAGCACTGCTCATCCCAGAGTGTCTCCATAGGGTTCAGTTCAACATTTCAAACGTGCCGTCAGGACCAAAAGGAGAATTTTTCGCTTCATATTCTCATTTTATACCTGAGTGTGTTCCGTGTGGCTACACATCAGTTATGATGTCACGGTCTACAGAATGCGATTTAAAAACAAACACCATCAGAGATTTGAAAGTAGTTCTGTAAATAGTAACAGACTGACTTCTCTTAAATGAATTAAAATCAATGCAGTGATTTAAAACTTGTTTTTATTGTCCATTTAATTTCTTCCGGTCATCCCAAAATTTTGTTACCAGGTGCAAAATTTAAAATCAATTTGGGTTTTCTTAATTTGACCTAAAGAAAATGTGCCTTTTAATTAAAAAGGCTAAAATATTGGATTTATTTATTTTTTTAAATGAACAATATTTTTAATGACATTTGTGATCTTTTATGGTTTTCATGTAAATATTCATAATATTTTAAAACAAAATTACTTCAAACTCTACTAATGCCAACATTTATTAATTCTAATTTCACTTTAAAGCAAATTTGACTTCTGTAAACAGTCACAGACTTGCTTTTGATTTTTTTCTTTTGTCAATTTATTTATTTTTTAATCACCACATGATGACTCTTGCATAGGAGACTTATTTCCCAAAATTATTTCAAATATATTTTTCCAAGTGCAAAATCTGATGAATTTAAAATGAATTTGAGCCGTTAAAACAAAAAATTTTTTTATTTGACCTGTAAAAAATGTACCTTTTCATAAAATGACGAAAATATGTGATACTTTTATACGCTTAAAGGGATAGTTCACACAAAAATGAAAATTATCCCATGATTTTCTCACCCTCAAGCCATCCCAGATGTATACGACTGTCCTCTTTCAGATGAACACAATCAGAGATATATTTAAACATATCCTGGCTCTTCCAAGCTTTATAATGGTTGTGAATAGCGCTTCTGATTTTGAAGCTCAATAAAGTGCATTCATCCATCATAAAAGATATCCGTATGGCTCCAGGACATTAATAAAGTCCTTCTCAAGCAAAATATCCATATTTAAAACTATATAAATCAAAATAAATAGCTTCTGGCAGACTGCTGTGCATTGACCCGACGGATGAGGCAGTGATGAACGCGGAAGCACAGAGGATAGAGAGAACATAACACCGGGCGTGAATTAAGGCGCGACACACTGCAGTTTTTTATCCATTGAGATAAGGATCGATTATGGCAAATATTTAACCCTTTAAGAGCATTATCGCTTTTTCCACATCCTCAAAGCGAATCATACACTTTCCTGTCTGTCAAACACTTTATCAGAGATCTTTCAAGTTAGTATGTACCCAAAGTCCACCTTTAACAATTGCATACTCCTCATAATCATATTGCATACTTACTCATAATCCACTCCTTGATTCTGGCCTGTGATTTTGAGATTATTTCTATATCGACCCTGATGCATTAAAGAGGAGGGGCTCCCCTGTTCCAAGATGGCAGCTCTATTGACGCATTCAGGTATGAAATTTCAAGGCGCAAGGATACAATTTGTTTCAAAAGCAGAGCGGCACCGGAGTCGTTTAGAATCGTTTCTGGAAATTTCGAGGCCGTGTATAGGTCAGCAAGGTAACAGTCCCGCTGAGCATTAACATATGTATTAAAAGTCTGCAGTGAGAATGTCCTGACTTCAAGGCCATTAAAAAGTTTATTTAGATCTATTCACGTGTCAGTAGATGCACTTTTATGCGTTTTTGTTGCCTTTAGATTTATAACCAATCACACAACTTTATGAACGCAATGGCCAATCAGAGATGTGTTTGATTCCTCACCGCTGAATTTTTTTAAGCGTACACACGTTCTGCTCTGTTGTACGTTGAAGAGTCCTTGGTTTGCACAGATTCAGAGGTTTAATTTAATGAATTTGAAGTTAATGCTCACCAAATCTGCATTTATTTGATCAAATGAAATCAAATGAAATCATTAAAATCATTTAAATCATTTAATGCACCAGCTAGCCATGGATTATCCCTTTTAACATGTTCAAAACAGTCATTCATTCATTCATTAATTTTTCCCATATTGCCCACCCCAAATATGTAGCTGGACATTTCATATGATTGTGTGTGTGTAAACTTTTTACTTTTATGCAGGTGGACTGAAGAGGAACTGATTGACCAAAATTTACTAGTGCTGGAGACAGGGGTGGAAACAGAGCCATTAGAGGACAGCAGGAGAAAAGACCATCTCCAGGACAGTGAGCAATTTTGTGCCCACGTATTTTTAAAGGGTTAGTTCACCTAAAGATGTAAATTCTGTCATTAATTGCTCTCTCATGTCACTCCACAAACGTAAGAACTTCGTTCATCTTCAGAACACAAATTAAGATATTTTTAATGAACTCTGAGAGCTTTCTGTCCCTAGATAGATCCAACACAATTTACACATTCAAGCCCAGAAAGGTTGGAAAGAAGTCATTAAAGTAATCCATGTGTCTCCAGTGGTTTAACCTCATTTTTTTTAAGTGCTTTGTTTGTGCAAAAAAACATAATTTACCACTTTATTTGCAAATATTATCTAAAGTGTGTTCACGTAACAATGCCAGCTCTTTCATGAAGACAACATGCATCCATAGCTTAAACACAATGTCAACTTTGCACTTTCTTTGCAGCTCTATAACACACTTATTGCGAAACACTACACATGTTTTCTTACATTAGACACCTTGTTCAAAAATGAAATCCCCTGTTATCATTGGGAAAACAATCTGTTCAAAACGCAAAACTCATCTGGAAATTGTAGGCACTTCCATAAACTCCTGAAAACACTTGCACAGAAAACACAACACCAATCGGTCTCTTAGCTCTACAAACAGGCCTCAGGTAAGACATTTTGAGAACTTTGCAAGCATGGAGGCAATGAGAGTCAGAGTAAGAAGAGGACAAAGACGAGGACCAGTGTGGAGACATGTATCAGATCATCAGGGCTGCTCTGGTCCGAGATTGGTTCAACAACCATAACCATTTCACACTTTTATACCTGCCCCTTTACAGCCCCTTTCTAAATGCAGTCGAGAAATTCTTTTCTGCGTGGTGGTGGAAAGTATATGATCACAACCACCCGCCTGCATGACTCTTCTGCAAGCAATGGAAGAGACATGCGGAGACATTGAGGTGGGATCAATCAAAGGGTGGATTAGGCACACAAGGTGGTATTTTCCCCAGTGCCTATGATGCTCACGAGGTCTTGTGTCCAGAAGGCGAATAGAAGGCGGGATCCATAAGCCGCCACCCCCCCCCCCACACACACACAACAAGTATATGTTTTTTCCCCCCAATACCAATTACAGTTTTTCTCAGTTGTTTACACTCAAATATTGGTACTTGAGACACAATGACCACAAAATGTAACTGATGCACCAACCCCCTGAACCAATTCTGCTAAACTACAAGTACAATTCCTGCTTTACACTCACATTGCAGTTCTAAAACACACTTTTTTCAAAACACTACACACAATTCTCTGCATTTGGCACAATTTTTGGGCAGAAAAATTTCTTGTTTTCACAAAGAACACACTGCTATTCAAATATGCACACTGACTCATCACATGGGCAAACACCTGTCACATTTTTACAATTAGCAAACAGAGCTTTTGCATAAAAGGGCAACAGGTGAGCTATTTTGTTTTGGAGCAATGGATGTCAACAATGGAAACAGAGGCAGAGACAGAGGAGTGAGAGTAAGAGGAGGAGGACGAGGATGAGGAAGACCAAGGACCGTAATCTCTAATGAGATCCGAGCCACTTTGGTTGACCATGTGGTCAACCATGGTCTAACAATGAGGGAGGCTGGGCAAAGGGTACAGCCCAATTTGAGCAGGTACACTGTAACATCCATCATCCGGACTTTCCGAATTGACAATAGGTAAGAAATCTACTCATACTAGAATTGCATAACTGCAAATCAATACAGTGCTCAATGAGGACAGTAGCACAGAACTGCCTGTGGATTGTTCTGTAGGACTGTAAAAATAAAGTTTGTTTATCTCCCTCCATATTCCCCATTCCTCAATCCTATTTTTTTCTGCCTGGAGATGGAAAGTGTATGACTGAAATCCACAAACGCATATACCCCTTCTCCAAGCTATGGAAGACGCAAGTGGAGATCAGTTGATGCTTTTCATGGCTGGACTCGCCATGCTAGGCAATATTTCTGCTGCTTGGCCAGGGAAAACATTGCTTGTGATGTGGATGAGGTGCTGTGGCCAGACCGAAACCGAAGAGAGGATGCAGCATAGTTTTTTTTTTTTTTTTTTTACTGTAACTCTATACAATACATTCTTCTGTTGTTTTGTATGTAGACCATTGTATGTGCAGCTTTGCGTTGGTTGGGATTGTTTTTGTTGGAAAAATAAAATATATTTATTATATATTTGTGTGTTCTGACTATAAAAACTATTATATATATATATATATATATATATATATATATATACTACAAATATTTTACAACACACTTATCTATGTACTGTCTGTAGTAAGTGTAACACTGAACCAAATAAAGACCAAAGTCATTATGATGAATGGAGAAGTGTTTTCCATTCATCATAGTGTTTTACATAAAGCACATCAGTGTTCAACTGGTTCTTATAAATGTCTATTCATATGATGGTTTGTGTGTGTCATTTGAAAACAAAATACCATTTTGAGAAGAAAGAACATTGTTTTGAATGTAAAGTTTCATTTTGGAGGAGAATTGAGGGGTTTTGCCCATTGTGTGTGTGTTTTTTGATTTGTGTGTTGAGTTCTGAGAGTATGAGGCATTCTTTCAGAAAATGTGTGCAAACAATCAAGAAAAACTGTAAGAGGTATTCAGATGTGTTATTTAATTAATGTAGTTATAATAATGTAACTAAGTTTTCTATATAGTTGCATTTAGTTTTATATATATATATATATATATATATATAGCACTATTTATATGTTTAAATGTTTATTCAATTCTAATAAATGTATTTATTTAAAATACAAAATAAGATGTGCTTTTTTTCTTTTTATAACAGGTCGTTTTCTATACTATAATTTCTATAAGAAAAAAACATATGTGATATCTTATTTAGCATTAAGCAAACAATGTAATTCTTATTCTCAGTGGATAAAGATTACTTATTCAATAAAAAGTTTGAAAAAATGATTACACAACCACCAAATAGGTGGCGATGTGCACTAATAGGTAATGTAAATGGCCATTGAACAAAAGAAGAAGGAAGTGGAACGGCGTGCTTTTGCTCAGCGTCTGTTTCCATGGTGAATCATCGATTCGTCGGTCTGTTGAGAATGTCTTGTGTGTTAACCTTGAACATACTCTGGGTTGGCTGAACTCCCTGATGTGTTTTTGGAACCAACATACCTCGAGTAAGCAAGGTTTGGGTTAATCAACTGAGAGTTCGGGGTATATGTGAAGCTAAGTTAACCTTGCTTTCTGGAATACCCCCCTGCAGTTTGAACAAAAACAACAACAACAACAACAACAAGGAGCCTTGCATGATTGCAGTACACAAACCTGTGTTATTTGCTATTATCGGCCAAAAGCAGATGCCGGTTTCTTGATGCAGCCTGCGACTGGGTGGGGAAGCCCATGGTTTATATTTTTTCATATTATTAGCAGAAAGATTGAGAATTCAAACACCACCAACAAGCACCATTGTGTCTCTGAGTAGAGACTGTCTAAAAAGCTTTACTTAAGTTGCTAAAAGTTACTTAGATAAAAGCATCTGCTGAATGACAAACTAAGTCAGAGAAATTCCACATTTATTTTCTTTTAAACATTTCGGGACATTAATCAATAGGCCTAAGCCATGTTTATTGCACACAACAAACAGGACACAGACATACTAATATCATCTGCATGTAATTTGAGCGCAACGCTGGTGGCCTGATAAGTATACAGCAAAGAGACTTTAGTCTTAATTCAGTGTTATTCAGAGATCGTTCAAATGAATACAAGCAATATTTCCTCATCCCAGCTATGGTTCAGTATTTTTACTATAACTGGGTGACAGATTAATTTCCTAATAAGATCTTATTGTGAATGATTTGACTTTTCTCTTCCAGTGAACAGTTCTTAATGGAACCCATTTTGTTTTTCTTAGTGTGAAGAACATTCTAAAAGAATCTAAATAAACCTTTCCACAGTAAAGAACCTGTTATGGAAAGGTTCCATGGATTTTAAAGGTTCTTCATGTAACCAGTGGTGGACAGTAACGAAGTAAATGTAATTCGTTACCGTACTTAAGTAGCTTTTTCGTGTATCTATACTTTACTGGAGTATTTCAATTCGGTGAGACTTTTTACTTTAACTTCACTACATTTCAAAGTCAATTATCTTACTTTTTACTCAACTACATTTTGCAAAATCAGTCGTTCCTTTTTATTTATTAGTGGATAAAAAAACTGAGCTGGTTAAGTGTGTGGCAAACCACCAATCAGGGTTCAGCGCGCGCTCTGATTTGAACTTGGTTTGGTTGCTGTTTACTTAGCGCGAGCAGTTCAGCGTCAGTGCAAAGACATAACATTGAGAGTACCAGTGCCAATCATGGAAGAATCGCGAACTGCAACGTCCAACAACACCCGTGGCCTTATTTGCGCTTTTTTTTTTAAATCGTTTCAACTGCCTTCTCTGCCTGCCTCGGAATTGTAGAATTTCTTCTTACAAGAATTCTCCTTCCAATCTTAGGAAACACGTTGAGGTATGCCATTTTCATTCTAGTGCTCATTTTTAAATGAGTAATCCAACAGTAACTTGCAGAAAACGGTTTCATTGTTTATGTTAAGTTTCATTGTTTATGTTCACCGAAGTTTGAAATTTTTGAAGCTCAGTGCTCCGATATTGATGTTAGCACTTTTTGTTGTAAAATAAATTCTATTTTGACTAGTTTTGCATGCAGCGTATGATGCTAAAACAGTTGGCAGGTGGAGTGGAGAGCCCCTTATTAATAGAGATCGCCTTTCAGCATGGCAAGGCTTATTTTTAGTCTAGTTTGAGTCGCTTATAATGTACATTTGAAAAAGCAGCGCGCGTAAAACATCTTTCCAGACATGAGAAGCATTTATTAACATCTTGTCCAACAAAAGACAACATTTAATAACATGTTTTTACTCCAAACTCACTTCATAATGACAGTTGTGCATCCTTCTGAGAGATAATAAGGAAGTCGTGTGTTTAGTCATGTTTAATCAATCAAAGCGTTTCAATCTTCTGTTTATTCAGCTATAGCCATATGACGCGTGTTATCTTCTTCTGCTGCAGGACATATTTTGAGTTTCTGCACAAGAGCGCCCTCTGGCTTTCAGATGGAGAAGCATTGAAAACGGAGCAGTACAGCTCTGACAAGCTGTGCATTAAATAATCGCAGCCTTTGCCCTAATATGCGGATTATGAAAAGCTTCAGGAGTCAGCTGAACACGGTGCGTCTGCAGCAGACAGAGCAAAGTCAAAAACACACACGCAACAAACATGGCCGAATCCTTTAGCAAGAAAGTTCCTTATGACAGGAAAAGCAACAGATGGAAAGATATAACAAACACTGTCACCAATTACATTGCCAAATAAAACATTTTTGAATGATGCAAAATATCGTCTGATTATCGTTATCGGAAAAGTCTTAGAAAATATTGAGAAATCTTTTTTTTTTCAATATTGCACACCCCTACTGGCAAGTGTTTCTTTCGATACAAAAAACTAGTTCCTGTTACAGTAAATCTGATATGGCCAGTTGATATTTCTGAAGAGACATTCAGATACAATATAGTAAAAGAAAACTCATGTGAACCAGTGTTAAATACAAGCTTTTATTAAACTTAAACTTGCAACTGTTACAAATAAACCTTAAAATAAACTCTCAAATCCTGTTATTTCATTTGGTTGTAAAGGAAATTGTTTGGCTTCAAGGTTTGGGGCTCATGGTCATTTTAATAGATATCAGTGTCTGAATAACTATATTCTATTAATAGAGTAACAGAGTCTTTTCACATAAACTGAGATGATTAAGCAAGAGACTTGTGACAAAAATTGAGGCCATTATAGTCTTAATAAATTATAGTACTTCGAATACTTAAGTACATTCGAAGGCAAATACTTTTGTACTAAAGTAAAATTTAAAAGGGAGTACTTTTAATTTTACTGGAGTAATATTTTACCTAGTGTATCAATACTTTAACTCAAGTACTTGGTTTGTGTACTTCGTCCACCACTGCATGTAACCACAGATTCCAATAAAGAACCTTTATTTTTAAGAGTGTATAAGCCTACACTATGGAAGCCCGTTTCCACCACTGAAAAAAAAAAGAAGATTTTTGCGACTTTTTATCTCAGAATTCTGAGTTATAAAGTCAGAATTCTGAGATAAAAAGTCAGAATTGCGAGTTATAAAGTCAGAATTCTGAGATAAAAAGTCAGAATTCTGACTTTTTTTTTCTCAGTAAAAAAAAAAAAATCTAGTTTCCTGTTACTGAGATTGACCTTCACTTGAGTATGGAAGCCTCGCAACTGAAAAAAAAAAACAAGATTATTGCGACTTTTTATCTCAGAATTCTGACTTTATAATTCAGAATTCTGACTTTATATCTCAGCATTCTGACTTTTTATCTTAGAATTCTGACTTTATAACTCGCAATTCTGACTTTATATCTCAGAATTCTGACTTTTTATCCCAGAATTCTGAGATAAAAAGTCACAAAAATCTTCTTTTTTTTTCAGTGGCGGAAACGGGCTTCCATACTACACAAATCAACTGCTAGTGAAGTGACAGAAACGAACTAATAAGCAGAAATAGGCCTACTTAATTACTTCATAAAATTGTACGCTTATTTTTTTCATTAAATATAACAACAATATATAGGCTATGTTTTGAAAACTGAAAATAAGTATTATGTTAGAGCAGTAATGCAGAATTTAAAAGATTCAGAGGTACTTTTTTGAAACAAACAAAAAAAAAAACACTCTAGTGCTGAAATATTCTAGCTCTTTGACTTACAAACTTTGTTTTCACTTCAGTATCTTGCTAGTCAGCTCCCGACGCGATGTCATTCACTATCTGCACAAATTCAAAGTGTCTAATGGTCTGGAGGCGTCGGCGGCGCTCGCGCTCTTTTAAACTCATAAATCGGCAAATGATTTATCCAGAAATGACGGCGATCGACAGAACACGTTTATTTTTAGTAAACATTATAATCAGTCCAAACGAGATGATGACAACTCGCACACCTACATCACGAACTGCACTTCTTCGCCTACCTGTTTTCGCTTTGTACCCCTCGAAGGATGTTCGTTTCGGCGCCATACTTCAATTCAGAAGTCAGTGAGCTGCAGAAAAATTGCCTTTTCGTATCTTTTTTATTCAGAAGGTGGGACACACTTTGATACGGTGATATAATTGATTTCACTACATCTATATCCAATAGAAAAAGAGCCTAGTATTTTGCTCCCCTATGTTACGGTAATGGAGGCCCCTCCTCCATGACCGAGGCCCTAGACTTACCATCAAGTTCTTCCAAACCTGTATAAATTTCTTTGTTCTGCTTTACATAAAGGAAGATATTTTGAAGAATGTTTGTAACCAAGCAGGTCTCGCCCCCCCCCATTGACTACCATAGTAGGGAAAAAAATACTATGGTAGTCAATGGGCGAGATCTGCTTGGTTACAAACATTCTTCAAAATATCTTCCCTTTTGTACAGCAGAACAAAGAAATTTATATAATTTGAGGGTGAGTAAATGATGACAGACTTTTAATTTTTTGGTGAACTGTCCCTTTAAGTGAATGTAAACAGTATTGGATCTGTGCTCAGTATTGGATCTCTTAAAGTGACAGAAGCCTAATAATCCTAACATTAACGACACTCACAGCACTTGAATGACTAACTTTTGTAGCCTTAATTGTAAGGATTAATCTGTATTTATTTTATTGAGGGAAGACCATCCAGTATTATTTTACATTTGATTCCTTATTAAATTTCTTTAGTGTTACTTACCTCAATATATTGACCTACCCAGAATTGTTTATTTGTTCTTATTTTATTATTGACTGTTTACTTGTCATGTTTGTGAATTCATTTTGACGTATGAATTCAGGCTTGTGCTGTTTAAATGTGAATCAGTTTTAAGGGAAAGAGAAGCTGTGCAGCCAAAAATTATTTGCCAATTATTACTGTAAAACTGCTTTGCCACAATTTGCATTGTAAAAAGCGCTATATAAGTAAAGGTGACTTGACTTAATGATTTGCATAATAATGTATTTAAAAATATATGATATTTTTGACTCATCCATTTTCTTAAATAATGGTTAAAAATGTTGAAATATGATGGTTATTTTTTTGAGTATTAATGAGTTGATCTCCCCTCCTTCTCAGAGCCTGTTTTATAGTATGAGGTTATGATGCTATTTTTACTCAATGAGCTGCAGGATTTTGGAAATTAAGACAATTTTTTGTTCATTTAAAACAGAGATCATAATTTGGCTATGATTTTAAATAGACACCTAAATAAAATGATATGTAATATATTTAGAGGTTCTGAAAAAATGTTAGGCCTAGTTGCTAAAGTCTATTTAAAAATATTTAAATAATTTCAATGTATTATTATTTAAAATCGGTTTGAATAAATGATTCAATGACTCATACAGACTTCACTTGTTTCATTACTGGGTGAATCAGTGATTTTGAATGAATCTTTTATTGAATGATTCAATGACAAATACAAAAGAGTCACTTGTCGCCACCTAATGGCGACGAAATTGATACAATCTATATTCATTTTCAAAAGGTGATTTACTCTATTTATCAGTGTTTATATCCGAACTATTAATTTTTATCCCAGTACTTCTGTGATAATTTGAATTATTGTAAGACAGAAATAATGATAACGTTTGCTTGAAAATACTGTTTTCAAAGCTGTTTCATACCTAACGTTAGATAATCCAGAGATTTATGTTTGATTGCATAAAAATGTTTGATGTTCGTTGTTATCGTACAGAGCTTTATTTCTTGTCAAATGTCTAATAGACACAGCTGAATCGCAATTTAAAAGTAAATAACGGGTGGATGTTTGAAGTTTATCGTGCTGTCTCAACTGTCTACACATGATTAATAGACTTTGAATACGATTAAACCGGGTAATTTCAGACACGTAAACCCAGTTCAAATTTTCAGCCGAAATCTCAGTTCGTCGTAGTTAATTTACCTGCGAAGTGGATTGCTCTGGTAATTGGTTTCGTGAAGTGCAGCACTGCCCCGCCCACAGACACTGTCCGCTCATAATTGGAATGCGTTATAGAACGTGACGTCACAGTCGCATACAGGTCTATAAAAGCGCGCGCTTCGCACTTTTTTAATTAGTTTGTTGAATGTTTTCTACTGGCGTTTATTGCAGCGTATTTAGCATTTGACAATGGGTTCACTACTTTCTTGCGTCAGAAGTGTCGATGGTTCTGACAGTTTACACAACTGTACACCACCACAATCGCACTCTAATAGGAAAAAAGTGAACGGTAGGAAAAGAGAGAAAGGCAAGAAGAAAGAAAAAAACGATAAGACCAGTTCAAATGAAGGTATGAAACAATATGTAACAATTTTTATATATATATATATATATATATATATATATATATATATATATATATATTTAAGTTTTCTGTGGAAAACCATCAAAGTTTAATTTCTGATTTTGGACTATTAATAAATAATGCACAACCGTGAACTGAAAATTTTACTACAGAATTCAGAAACATGATATACTTGACATATAATGGAGATTTCAATGACAGACGTGTAAATGCATTTAAACAGACATTAAAATGTATTACCTGTAGATTTTTATTGAAGTTTTTATGCTGCCTTAACAAGTCCTAACAAGGTGAAATTGCTCAAGTATTAATTATGCCGTGTGACTTTAACCAGTAGGACAAATTAATTGGCTGAAAATGAAGATGTTGTTAGTTGTGCTAATCAGATGCTAAATTAATGAATTCTATATTTGAATCTAGACTAAATGTGAACATGCATTTACTCGTCTCACTTGCACGAAAACATTCAGAAATCCTCAAAATTAATAAAAACAGTGAAATGCAATTTCAGAAATTTACAGAAACGTAATAATTAACTTTCAAATTACATAAAAATATTTTTTTACGTATTTAATCTCTTTGCTTTGCTGCTGACCTTCAATGAAAATTTAATTGTGCGCACGATTTAGCCTAATATTTTTTTTTTCGTGCATGTCATGTCCGGGGCTTCGTAGGTTCGTAAAAGATTTACCAAAAATAAAACTTTTGTTTGTTGTTTTTAAAAAAACAAAAACGCAAGCCCAGCCCAGGCGAGGAAAAGTAACGCAAAAGTAATGTAACGTATTACTTTTCATACAAAGTAACTAACTCAAAACTCAGTAACTTTTGCCCCAAAAACTCTCTTCATAATTTACAGCAAGCTTAGTTGCAGTAATATATATGTTTATGCAATGTTTTATTAATAATATTTCATTAAAACCATTTTTTGGTTGATATCATTTCCCTCTTTAGATCAGAATTCTCAGCATGTCACCAGCACCAGTGAGCCTGAAGTCCTCCCCATTGCGGAGGAACCTGGTCATGCTGAAATCAGTGACGAGTGGAGTGACGACGTTTTCCAGGATTTGGTCGGAGATTCATGGAGTGCCGACGTCCTCAACTCTTTGAACTGTGTCTACTCAGCCTTTATCCTACAAACTCCAGTCTGTTTTGCAACTGACTTGAGTGTTGACATCCCCCAAGCTACAGTCTGTGCCACATCCGACTACAGAGTTTCTGTCTGTGATGTGGCCGACTATAGAGCGAATGTCCCTCGAGTTCCAGTCTTTGTAGTGGCTGACTGTGTGGACATCCCCCATGTCCCAGTCAATGCCATTTCAGACTGTAGAGTCGATGTCACACAAGGTCCAGTCAGTACCACTTCAGCTCCAGGCTTTGATGTGGCTGACTGTTGTGTCGATGTCCCTCAAGCTACAGTCTGTGCAATATCAGACTGTAGGGACGATGTCCCTCAAGCGACAGTCTGTGCGATATCAGACTGTAGGGACGATGTCCCTCAAGCTACAGTCTGTGCAATATCAGACTGTAGGGACGATGTCCCTCAAGCTACAGTCTGTGCAATATCAGACTGTAGGGACGATGTCCCTCAAGCGACAGTCTGTGCGATATCAGACTGTAGGGACGATGTCCCTCAAGCAACAGTCTGTGCGATATCAGACTGTAGGGACGATGTCCCTCAAGCTATAGTCTGTGCAATATCAGAGTGTAGGGACGATGTCCCTCAAGCAACAGTCTGTGCGATATCAGACTGTTGTGTCGATGTCCCTCAAGCTATAGTCTGTGCAATATCAGACTGTAGGTACGATGTCCCTCAAGCAACAGTCTGTGCGATATCAGACTGTAGGGACGATGTCCCTCAAGGAACAGTCTGTGCGATATCAGACTGTTGGGACGATGTCCCTCAAGCTACAGTCTGTGCGATATCAGACTGTAGGGACGATGTCCCTCAAATTACAGTCTGTGCAATATCAGACTGTAGGGATGATGTCCCTCAAGCTACAGTCTGTGCATTATCAGACTGTAGGGACGACGTCCCCCGTGCATCAGTCAGACCGACGGAAGACACTGTATCACCACAGTTAAATCAACTGGAGGATTATGAGATTATTGGTAAATTGACTGTCATGACTCCAACATAATACAATACAGGCAAACTTTTGATATAATATCTGTCTTTACTCATGTCACATCTATTTTTATCTTAGATGTCAATTCATACAGCTATGAAATTGTCAGGAAGCTCGGTGAAGGAGGCTTCGGAAATGTTTATGCGGGGATTCGCTTGACAGATGGCTTTAAGGTATCACTTATTATACTTAAATCTTATAGATGAATTGTTCTTGCTCTGTTTTCCACTTGTCTCACTCTCCTTAATGTATCACTAGTGTTCACTACTTGACCTGTCAGACCTGTTTAAATTGTTAGACATGCTTTACATGCCTATAATTTAAATTAATGACACTGAATATGTCTGTTCAAGGTTAATGACTGAAATGATACGAACTACTCACACTTATTAATTGTAAATAATTCTAACACAAATCCATTTTTTGTTTTGTTGATCAGGTGGCGCTGAAATTCGCTGACAATGCGGGTATAGAATGGATGGACATTGTAAGTACTCTGTTTCTCTCAGTCAGTTTTTCAATAGACAAGCTGCTATTGCCAGTAGTTTAGGACTGGTCTACATCCTTTCTTCATATAAGATAAGAAATGTCTTTCCTCTAGGAGGGTTGTCCTGAACCCGTTCCACAGGAGATTGGTCTGCTAATGCTGGCCAACAAAGGCCCCAGGGTTCCCCAGATCATCCAGCTTCTGGACTGGGATGAGGAGCCTGAACGATACATTATGGTTCTAGAGCGGCCTCCACTTTGTGAGGACTTGATTGAATTTCTAGACCATCAACAAGGCACTATCGAAGAGGACGTAGCATCGGTCATCATGCAGCAGGCAACACTCGCAGCTCAAACATGCTGCCAACGTGGAGTGCTGCACCGCAACATAAAGCTGGAAAACCTGCTGATTAACCCAGACACCCTGGAAGTAAAACTGATCGACTTTGCGTGTGGTGATATCCTGACCGATGCGGGATACACGTCCTTTGCTGGTATGTATTATCCCTCAAATCTATAAGCTGGGTCTCAAAATTTGGTGATAAGTTGAGGGCTTTGATTACAAAGCATCATGTAATGGGATCCACCATTGTGAATGAATAGCAACAAATAATTTCTTGCATGCTAATGAATACCTAGTAATAATGCCTCTTTAATACAAACTTACAAATCGGACAAAATCTCTCTTCCAGGCACAAAAGAGTACTGCGCCCCAGAGTATGAGATAAACGGCGAGTATCACGGGGAACCAGCGACAGTTTGGTCCCTTGGGATACTCTTGTTTACACTGCTGTGTGGGACATTTCCTGAGTCAGAAGACTTGGACGAGCTCAATGAGAACATCTGGACCAAAGATGGCTTGTCACAGGGTGAGATCTTCATTTCAGCCAAGAATGCTTGTACTTCTAAATCATACAAAATAGAAGTAAAAAAAAAAAAAAATTGGTTGTGTGGGTAATGCAGGAACATTTAGATCTTTCAGCTTAGACTCTTAATCAAAGAGAGCGGGTGTGATGCTTAAGGACTTCTCTTATCTTTCTTCACAGAATGCTGCGATTTACTTTGCTCTCTCCTGCAAAGAAGCCCAGAGAAGCGGCTTGAATTGGACAATGTCTGTCTCCACAACTGGTTTCAGTATTTTAATGGTCAGCATGAGGAAAAGGAGATTATTGGTAGGTTTATTGTCATAACTCCAACATAACACAAGACAAACACACGTTTGATACAATATCTACCTTTACTCAGGCACAAAGCAGTTTTCATGTCAACTCCTATTGTTTTCCTTTCAACAGACATCAATTCATATAGCTATGAGATCGGCAGGAAGCTCGGTGAAGGAGGCTTTGGAAGCGTTTATGAAGGGATGCGGTTGACAGATGGCCTAGAGGTATCACTTATTTTACTTACAATATTTCTTTATCAAAGTGTTCTTGCCCTGATTTATACTCAAATCACTCTCTTATTTTCAAGCATTCTTTGTGTATCTTATGTTCACTACTTGACCTGTCAGACCTGTTTAGATTGTTAGACATGCTTTACATGCCTATAATTTAAATTAATGAAACTGAACATGTCTGTTCCAGGTTAATGACTGAAATGATACGAACTATTCACACTTATTAATTGTAAATAATTCTAACACAAATCCATTTTTTGTTTTGTTGATCAGGTGGCGCTGAAATTCGCTGACAATGCGATTGTAAAATGGATGGACATTGTAAGTACTGTGTTTCTCTCAGTCAGTTTTTCAATAGACAAGCTGCTATTGCCAGTAGTTTAGGACTGGTCTACATCCTTTCACCATATAAGATAAGAAATGTCTTTCCTCTAGGAGGGTTGTCCTGAACCCGTTCCACAGGAGATCGGTCTGCTAATGCTGGCCAACAAAGGCCCCAGGGTTCCCCAGATCATCCAGCTTCTGGACTGGGATGAGGAGCCTGAACGATACATTATGGTTCTAGAGCGGCCTCCACACTGTGAGGACTTGATTGAATTTCTAGACCGTCATCAAGGCACTATCGAAGAGGACGTAGCATCGGTCATCATGCAGCAGGCAACACTCGCAGCTCAAACATGCTGCCAACGTGGAGTGCTGCACCGCGACATCAAGCTGGAAAACCTGCTGATTAACCCAGACACCCTGGAAGTCAAACTGATCGACTTTGGGTGTGGTGATATCCTGACCGATGTGGGATACACGTCCTTTTCTGGTATGTATTATCCCTCAAATCTATAAGCTGGGTCTCAAAATTTGGTGATAAGTTGAGGGCTTTGATTACAAAGCATTATGTAATGGGATCCACCATTGTGAATGAATAGCAACAAATAATTTCTTGCATGCTAATGAATACCTAGTAATAATGCCTCTTTAATACAAACTTACAAATCAGACAAAATCTCTCTTCCAGGCACAAAAGAGTACTGCGCCCCAGAGTATGAGATAAACGGCGAGTATCACGGGGAACCAGCGACAGTTTGGTCCCTTGGGATACTCTTGTTTACACTGCTGTGTGGGACATTTCCCGAGTCAGAAGACTTGGACGAGCTTAATGAGAACATCTGGACCGAAGATGGCTTGTCACAGGGTGAGATCTTCATTTCAGCCAAGAATATTTGTACTTCTAAATCATACAAAATAGAACAAAGTAAAAAAACAAAATTGGTTGTGTGGGTAATGCAGTAACATTTAGATCTTTCAGCTTAGACTCTTAATCAAAGAGAGCGGGTGTGATGCTTAAGGACTTCTCTTATTTTTCTTCACAGAATGCTGCGAATTACTTTGCTCTCTCCTGCAAAGAAGCCCAGAGAAGCGGCTTGAATTGGACAATGTCTGTCTCCACAACTGGTTTCAGTATTTTAAATTGTTCCGGCCTTCTTCAAAGCGGACTCCCTCGCCTGTGGCGCCTCTCCTGTCCGTGGAGGGCGACTGGCTGGTGGAGGTCGGCGGGCTGGCGGGGGGCGTCGGCTTGGCCGGGCACTTGTGGGAGACGGCTTCACCTGCAGGAACCTCCGCTTGAGGGGAGTGCCAATCTTCTGCCACTACTTCGTCAGGCTGGGTCCCTCTTGCAAAGAAAGAGAAACGAAAAAATGGTCAGCGAACGCACCCTACCGGTCACACAAATGGTTAAACGGACCCACGAAAAAGACTGACTCACCAGCGCGGACTCCCTGCCCTGTGGCGCCTCTCCCATCTGCAGAGGGCTACCGGAGGGCAAGGGGCTGGCAGCGAGTATCGGCTTCGATGGGTACTTGCGGGCCGTTCCGGCCTTCTTTAAAGTGGACTCTCTGGCCTGTGGCGCCTCTCCTGTCCATGGAGGGCGACTGGCTTGTGAAGGTCGGCGGGCTGGCGGTGGGCGTCGGCTTGGACGGGCACTTGCGGGAGACGGCTTTGCCTGCGGGAACCTCCGCTTGAGGGGAGTGCCAATCTTCTGCCGCCGCTTCGCCAGGCTGGGTCCCTACTGCAAAGAAAGAGAAAGACAAATATAGTCAGCGAACGCGCCCTACCGGTCATCACATATCCCCAACAAACCGTCCCATATCGGCGTGATTTAAAAATATATTAATCTAGATGGAACTGGATAAAATATTTGGACTGTTGCGATTCCAAATGGTTTTAATGACCTGTAACTCTGCCTGAGTATCGGACAAGTGTTCACTGTTGGCCAGAGGAGAACTGGTCCCCCGACTAAGCCTGGTTTCTCCCAAGGTTTTTTTCTCCATTTGTTGGAGTTTTGGTTCCTTGCCACTGTTGCCTTTGGCTTGCTTAAGTTGGGGACACTTGCTTGATATTCAGCAGTGTTTTTGATATGCCTGCATTGGCGCCGTTGTATGTGAACTGAGCTGAGACGATTACGTCACTGTTTTCTCTAGTGCTGATATACATAAATTAACTAGAGTAATAGCTATTGATCTTTACAATGGAATGAATCAATAATATATAGAATAAGCTGGACAATGACACCATTTTCTTTGGGAGCTGCTGTGCAGCCAAAATTATTTGCCAATTATTAATGTAAAGCTGCTTTGCCACAATTTGCATTGTAAAAAGCGCTATATAAATAAAGGAGACTTGACTTGACAAATGGTTAAACGGACCCATGAAAAAGACTGACTCACCAAAGTGGACTCCCTGGCCTGTGGCGCCTTTCCCATCTGCAGAGGGCTGCCGGAGGGCAACGGGCTGGCGGCGATTGTCAGCCTGGATGGGCGCTTGCGGGCCGTTCTGGCCTTCTTCGGCCCGGAGGCCTTCGGGGACTTTGGAAAAGAGAGTAGAGTTAAGGGGCGAGCAGGATACCGAGGCGAGAGGCGATAGGAGGCGAAAACCTTGGGGATGGCGGCCTTGGCGGAGGTGATGCACTGGCGGATAGTAGCCTTTGCAATGAGGCGGCCCTTGCAATGAGGCCACTGCTTGGCCTTTTTTACTTTCACCTCGTGCATCACCACCCTCCGCCTTATTGTAGCTATGTTACAATAATCAGAGATTAAAGAGATACATTTCCAGAATTTAAAATGTTTGAGCAAATATTTTGAATCTTTGCAATAAAAAAAACTCTAAAAAATCATTGCAAACTGCAGATGCTGCCTCAGGAAATGTAGTAGTAGCAGGATTTAGAACCTTGTTAATAGTACTAAATAAAATTTTAGGTCTACCAAGCATTGCTAGAAATCAGATTGGAAAAATATGAAGATCTAGCAATCTTAACGGATTGTTGATAAGACCTCAAACAAGATTTTGTCTCTCAAGATTTCATAAGATACTTGCAATTTATTTTGTTTCCATTTACTCTCTGCCTGCCTGCATTTTTGTCTTAATGCTTTAGTTTCACTGTTTAGCCTAAGCTTTTGGGTATTTCAATACAATCCAAAATATTAACACAGGTGGAATTAAAGTAAGAGGTTAACTCTTGAAGGCCCATATCAGAGGAAGATAATTCAAAAGAAATAGCAAATTGAGAAGAGGCAAAGGCATCAGAGAATCGTATGGATGCATCTGAGTTAAGAGGGCGGATATAGTATCTAGGAGAAGATTGTTTAATACTGTTTTATCTCATCCTGTGAAAGAGTATTGGCTTATGGTCAGAAAAGTAACAATCTTCAATCTGAACAATTTGTGACGGAAATCCAAAGGACAGTATCAAATTAAGTGTATGGCCTTTTTCATATGTAGCGCCTGATTGAGAAAGGTTAAAAGAATCAATTATTTGTAAAAAATTCAGAGACTAATGGCTTATCAGGGAAACACACAAGATTAAAATCACCAAGAATCAAGAGGCTGTCAGCATTAGGCACAACTGTAGCTAAGAAATCAGAGAATTCCATCAAGAAAAGCTCATTATAGTTGGGGAGTCTATAAATGAGTGCACAAAAAATAGGGTACATCAAATCCCTCCGACACAACTGCTCCTCAATGCTAGTAAAACACTCCACAGATAAAATATGGCTTTTAAATTACTTCTTAAAAATTGTGGCTACTGAGAGAATTGCTGGCGAGAGGACTCTGCAAGTTTGGGAAAACCAGGACGAGCCATGACTCCCATGATAATTTAGTGGATGACTTAAAAATATTCGTTAATCATCTGTAGTATACTAATGTAACGTCATCGTAACGGTCGCCTGTGGGTACTCGACGACCGCGTCATCTGTGAGCGTGAGTTTCTAGCAAACTGAAAAATACTTTATTAAAAATAATAAATACATGAAATAATGTACACTTGTTAATGTGTGTTTATTTTTGTTTGCAGTTTTTATAGTATTTAATGATTGTGAACACTCAAATGCAGTACACTATATAGGGTTTAGTGAATGAGTGAACTGGTGAGTTGAACTGGTTTTGGACACAAATAATAAGCAGGTCCTAGTAGGGTTCGTCAATTTTGGGGTCCCCTTAAAACATTTCCGTTGTGATTTGTACCATTTGCAGCGCGTTTCTGTGTTTGCTTGTGTTCTGACGATTTGCAGCACGTGTTGTCAAACTGACCTATACGGTAAAAAAAAAAATATGTTAAAATATACAAAAATGGCCAAAAAACTATGCTTTTATTTTGTTGTCTATAACACGTGAACATTTGAATAAAAATCAGCGAGAAAAATACTTAGTGTACAAATGTAACTTTTTTGCTTTCAAGAAGTCTCAGTTTCACCAGTTCAAATCCTCAAAGCTGCTTTAGACACATTTGGAAATCTCTTCTTGACTGCAAGATAAAAATCAGTTATTATTTCATCTAAATGTTTCTAGTAAATTTTCCTTTCACCAAGTGTTGACTTACCCTATATGGCTGGCATGATTTCCTCGTCGGTTTCACTTCTATTCTATTCAATTCAATTCAAATTTATTTGTATAGCACTTTTCACAATAGATATCATTTCAAAGCAGCATTACAGAGAATGGATGTCAACATTACAATTTAAAGGATGCAGTTAGCAAATAATATAATTTAGGTAATTAATTTACAATCAGAGCTAGCAGTTTAACTGAAGGTAGAAGCAAAGAGCTCCTGGAAAATGAATTACATTAACAATAATTAGGATATAGAAATTGGCCAATGTGCATGTTGATCCAGATGATTGCGTCTTCTGAAGTCCTCGCAGGAACTGGCGCCGTCTCTTCACAGGTGATGGTCATCTGAGGTCTTCTTAAGAGGCTGGATCCGGACTGAAGCTGATGTGCTCTCTAGTCACCTCGGGGCGGGTGTCCCGAGGTAAAACAGAAAAGCGAAAGGAGAATGATTAGCGTAGATGCTGTTCATAACTTTAAGCAAAGATAGTCATGATGAGCAATTGATCTGATATGAGATGCATTATGTGAATGCTTGGCTAAAGAGATGTGTCTTTAATCTAGATTTAAACTGGGTGAGTGAGTCTGAACCCCTAACATTATCAGGAAGGCTATTCCAGAGTTTCGGAGTCAAATGTGAAAACGCTCTCCCTCCTTTAGTGGACTTAGCTATCCTAGGTACAACCAGACGTCCAGAGTTTTGTGATCTTAAAGAGCGTGAAGGAATAAAGATTACTTATTCAATAAAAATATTGAAAAAATTATTACACAATCACCAAATAGGTGGCGATGTGCACTAAGTAGGTTTTGTAAATCGCCATTAAACAAAAGAAGAAGGAGGAAGTGGAATGGCGTGCTTTTTCTCAGCGTCTGTTTCCATGGTGAATCATCGATTCGTTGCTCGGTTGAGAATGTCTTTTGTGTTAACCGGGAACATACTCTGGGTTGGCTGAACTTACTCCCTGATGCGTTTTTGGAACCAGCATACCTGGAGTAAGCAAGGTTTGAGTTAATCAACCTTGAGTTCAGGGTATATGTGACGGTAAGTTAACCTTGCTTTCTGGAATACCGCCCTGACATGGCATGAAGAACACAGATAAACCATATATCATCACAATCCATAGGCGGAGTTTCACTTTTGTGCTTGGGGGGGCACCTACCAGGCCAGCAGACCACGAGCTCAGATTTTTTTTTATATCATATTTATATATCATACTTTCTACATATAAAATACATTTACAATGAACAATGACTTTATACAAAGAATAGCGAATAGAACAGACTCTTTATAGTTGCTGTTTTGTTTTGCATCGGCAGTGATAGGGTTAACACGGGGAGTTCAGAAGTGCGGCGAGAAAAAGCGAGTGTGTTAGACGGGTGCGCTTGTTACAGTGTGTTCTTCTTCGTTCCGATTAAAGTTCATAAACAGAGCCTCCCTTGACCTGTCATAGAACTACTTCAGACATTACAATATCTTACCTAAAGCAGAAGAAGCCGCCTCTTTTTCCGAGATGCGTAGATGTCCAGTATCTTCTCTTCTGATAGATTTGCAGTCAAATCGTTCGATTTGCAGTCAAATCGATAGTTGAAGTAGAATTAGAAAACTCCACACTTTTAGTAGTGGATTTATTAAAAAAACGACGAATGTCCATTTTGTTCATTCAGCGCGTAAAACAGAACGAGAAGAGCGTCCACTCACGTACCGCGATACTTTGAGATTCGCAGATCGCGGGAGAATGTAATAAAGCTACAGTAATAAAAAATTAAATACAGTAATTAAAAATTAATTAGCCATATCTTACTCATTCTATACACAGAACTAATAAGATAAGACAAGAAAATAAAACAAGAAAATATGAATTCTGTAATAAAAAAAAAAAATATTCAAAGCACAAGGCAGGCATTAATTGGCTCTGGTCTGGGGGGGCATTGCCCCCCCCCAGCCCCCCCCCCAAACTCCGCCTATGTTCCACGTGCATCGTAAAAACGCGGATGTTTAAAGGTACCGTGTGTATATTTTAGCGGCATCTAGCGGTGAGGTTGCAAATTGTAACCAATGACAGAGCACCATGCTTACCCCTACGGTGGCCAACACAAAGACAAAGATGTCTTGTCTGAAACAGCAGATAGCCAGGCAAACAATGAGGTTTCTTCTAACTTCTTACTTCTACTACTACTACCACTACTTCTTTGTGCGTATTCAATGTAGTGATGATGCATGCTGCCTCTAAATACACCAAGGAACATTGAGACGAAACGTACTTTGTAAAGCAGTTAGTCCGTTTAGGGCTACTGTAGAAACACGCCGGCGCAAAATGACAACTTGACATGGAGGTGTGTAGAAATGGCTCATTCTAAGGCAATAAAAACATAACGGTTCATTAATCAAGGTGTTTATACACCACTCAAAACATAGTTATGTATATCATATTGCATTTCTGTCAATAGATCCTCCTAAATTTGACACATTTCACCTTTTGAGGAAAATTCTGCGGCAAGTTTTGTGCCCTCTAGTGGTTAAGAGGAGAATAAAATAAAATGCTAAAAGGCCATTTATAAAATTCTTTACAATATAGCCTACTAACCAAATATAATTATTATTCCGAAGTTTCTTCCCTGCAAATCTTAGATATGTAAAAATAATAGACTTTACAACAAAATGTTAAAACATTTTAGAGAATATGCAAAAGAGTGGTTTAATAAGGTGGAAATTACATTTGGAAGTTATCCAAATATGACAAAATTAGGGCGTTTTTGGATGCAGATTAGGCTATATATAATGAGCGGCCCTTGCCGGAGAGCTCAGTTGATCAGATCTCTTCAGAGGCAAAAGAGTTAAAAATCACGTGGTGAGACAGGGCAATATTGTCACTCCGGCCCATAAGGAAAAAAGCCGGTATATTTGAGGAAAGAGAACAAAGAAATCATTGCATATAAATTGTTGCAGTCTCCGCAGCAGCAGTCGCACAGGCTTTGCGCGAGCTTTTGCACAGCTATTCTCACGCATTTCCACTTTCCCAGCAGCGGAGCTCGAGGATACAGGAGGAGGATGCGGGTCTCCGGGCTTCTGTCAGGCGCTTTCGCTCTGCATGTGTTCCTGACCGTGAGGTGCGTGCCTTTGCATGAGGAGCGAGGAATGATGAAGCACAAAGAGTCCCCGGTGAGTTTATTAATACAAGTGCTCTTATTTCAGACATTTGATGCATTGTTTTGTTCCAGCTCTTAAAAGCCGGTAGGCTGCCGTTTAGTTATTATACGTTTTTGCAACGTGCAACAAAAGTTTTTACTTTAAAATGTTGAATACAATGCTTTTTATTTTACTTTTATGCAACATGACAAATAGAGGAAATGAACAAAGCTAGATTTGTTGAGTTTTGGCGTGTTATACTGGATCATACATAATCATCATCAATCATACCCTAAATTGTAAAACGGCATCTGAAGCCTCTACAATTACGAGCCAGAACCTGTCAGTTTCATGTGGGTTTGTTAACGTTTTATGATTCGGGATTAGTAAAGAATGCTTATGAGAGCAAGGTTATTTTATTTAACTGTTAAATTGCCATTAAATGCTCTATTTTTCATTCATTTAAAATATACCCCCAAGCTTACTGTTTTCTTTATGGTTTTCTATTTATGCCCCATATTTGAAAAGTTTGTTTGATTATTAAAATGACCTTATCAACCTGTGATCATAATGTGGGTACTGAAGAATGCATTTTCAGTGTTGTGTCTGTGATGACTCAGGTGTAAAACTTACATATAATGCTGTCAGTTTGTTCCCTCAGCAGTGACAAAAGAGCGAGGGATTGTGCAGGCATGGGCAAGTTTGTGTTTCTGTGCCATCTGGAGGGACTCACACTCCCTCTCTCACACACGGATGCATAGCCTACTGTAGAGAGAATTTAGGGAATGTGATAGTCTGCTCTCAGAAACCGCACTGTCCTTGTTCCTGTTACGATTATTTTGGCCCCATGCTCCCAGGCACGTCCCCTGCTGAAAGAGAATAATTGTGTAGTTTGTCAGCTGTGGCATTCAAAAAATGCTTTGTTTATTATTATTATTTTCACGTCCCAGTCCCATTCATATTAGTGTCTGACCCAGTCACAGGGAGCGGAAAACACTGGTGAAAGGAGGAGACTCTGGGATACTTAGTACATTTATACGGTTTATTTGAGGTTAATATATGCAGTGCAACATTTGCACCATTTAAAATGAGCTAATGTAATTTACAATTTAATTTAAGGTTAGTTAATGTTAATAATGGGTGTAATTGGGCTTTACACCTCTGTACGGGGACTGTGCTATTTAAGAGCAGTTTTTTGGGTTTGTAGGTGCTTATGTAATATTGTTTTAAGGTAATATTGCTTATGTAATATTATTTTTATTTATTTATTTTTTTTGCAAAACACAAAGCCCTAATTTGCTGCAAGTTATTATTACATTAAATTTTTTTATGTATGACCAAATTATGTTAGTGGTAAAGATTTTCTGTAATACAGTAATGTAACTCAGAACCTTGTCTGTTTGGTAATCTTGAGATGATCTTTTAGATTGTTGTTTCTTAATTTAAGACTACATGGGAAATTGTATACTTATGGAATTTGTCCGTAATTAAGGAAAGGTTTGTCTGGTCCGGGTCCTATAGTGCGTGTATGGTGCAGTAGACTTGTAGTAGTGGCTTAAAAACTTATATTTCAAATGTTTTTTTTGCTTTTGATATTTATAACAAACATATGCAAATGCAGAAACATATATATTCTTTTTTTGAGGAAAGACAGGGAGTTTTGATGTCACAATGTAATGTAATGTAATGTAATGTTATGACTTTCACTCTCATAAAATGATCACCTGTAACCAAGGCTACACTGCAAACCATCATCCGCATGGAATAGCAAAGCCAAAGCCGCTCAAAAAATGACAAAAACAAACCTCTAGATGGCCAAAAGTTAGCCTACATATTGAAAATTTAAAAGTTTCTGTAACACAAACACAGCCTCTGAAGTACAAGTTAATTCACCTGCACACCAAACAGCATTTCCATCACAACAAGCAACATTGTGGTTTATATTAGTCAAGGTTATTGGATCAGGTCAGGTGTCTCATTCACCTTAACTTATTGGGAAAATGCCCCTGCTGTGATTTTGACAGGGTCATTCAAGGAAAGCATGAGATCACTTTCATGACTTCCTGAATGTGCCAAAGCAGGAATATGTGTGTGTGTGGGAGAGGGAGAAAGTAGGTTTATTTGAACAAGCCAGGTGCCAAAATCCTTCAAGCATTGATCTAGACTTTGAAACATTCACTACAGCTGGTAGATAGAGGACTGAGCTGCTGTGGATAAAGTTTAACATGAGCACTGGTGCATAAACAGTATCTAAGAGCTTATCGCTGAAAACTACTTGAAAGTCTCCTTTAGTCCTGCAGTGGACCACTCATCACTCCCAAAGTCAGCTACAGCTTCTAGGGGATTTACCTGTGAATATTTGTTCAAATGGTAATCCCTTAAAGCATCATTTATCTTGTCAAGAAGAGTTGTGATATATTGGTGTAAGGATTAGCTTTTCTTTTTTCTCTCCCTGTCTGATATCTATAAACCAGATTGGACAGTGACCCTGATCTTTCATCCTGCACTCTAACCATCCAAAAGGTATTTATAGGGTCAAAAGACTCATTTAAGTACTCTTGATAAATGTGTAAAGAGGAGCTGCTGACAACTATCATACTAAATCAAATAATATTCCAACAATCCTTTAACCTTAAATTTGACTTAAAGTAGTAATCTTTTAAGGAGACCTTGACTCAATTTGGTCCAGCAATAATCTTGCTTTATGAGTTATTTATTAGATATTTGTATCTTTAAAAGTGAAGTGAGTGATTTCTACATTACTTGTCATCAAACTGAGAAAAATAACATGTTTCCCAAACACTCCCACGTCTTCCAATGGTTGGATAAACACATAGCCCCACCCCCAAACTCACACCATTGGTTGATCCATTGTTACTTTGTTGGGCTAGATTGGGCTTATGGGTTCAGTTCATTTTAAACTCAATTAACAGTATTTGTGACATAATGGTGATTAAAATTAATTGTCTTAAAAACTCTTTGAACTGTAAAGTTGTCATAATTTTTACGGTCATTTATGGGGTTTCCACCGTTATGTTTGTCATGAAACAAAATTGAAAAATTAGTTATAAATGTACACAGTAAAGGTTAGTCAGCGATTTTTTTTTCACTAAAACACATATAGTTTGTCTTTTGAAACAGTGGCTGTTTACAAATATACATACTTCCCTACTATATAGTAGGTGAAAAACATTTTGTGAAAAGAGTCACAATATTAATAAAACAATGTGCAAAAAGTATCCGGATGACTTCCCACTGCTGCCGAGATTCTAAAGTGTACATCCAATGGACACTTTACTCTTTTTGAATGACAGTGAAGAGATACAACTGACACTGGTAGGTCACATTACAATGACAACATGATGAATGTAGTTTGTCTGGATTCATACTACACACATTCATACTCTATAGAGCATACTTTTTTAATAGTTGCAGTAATTACTCATCCAAAAAAAAGCACCTATTCAGAGAGTATGCCATTTCGGACGAGGCAGTGAGTGAATATTTTAATGTTTACATATTGGCCTCATTCACTCACATTGTAAATGACTCACTGTAACCCATATTTTTGATCTCTTTTTTTAAAGTAAAGGAGGGAAATGTAGAAATCAGTTTTTGTGGTAATCAACATTATGCCGCAATTGCTGTCAATTGAGCTTTACATGTACTGAGCCCAGAATATTGCTTGGAGCAAACAGATAAATGCTTTGATAGCACCACAGAACTACCATTGACACTTTTTATCAACCTGCAAATTCGTTTACTTACAGTCGACTCTATATAGAGCTCCGGTGGTCACATGACCCATTTTGTTAACGCCTCCATGCTGGCTGGCAGAGACAGCTGGGAGCAAATATTAAATGAATGGCGCCAACATGAGTTTCAAGACTACAGAGTTCACTTTGCACTTTAATTGAAAAAACTTAGATCTGTACATAGCAAAATTTAATAGATTAAATATAATAGATCCCTATAATGCCCGTGGGTGCTTTTAATGTGTATCAATAAAAGGATCGGATAGCTTTCTGACCTGCAGTATCCTGATATCTACAACTAACTCGTAAACTTTCCCTCGTCCAATACTCCGGACACTCTTTAAAAGCCTACAAAAGCCTGGAGGGCTACAAATGGACGCAGTTTAATTTCGGCTAAAACCTGCTTCGTCGTCATTGGAAGGGTGTCAACTGTGTTTTTAGGTGTCATGATCGACCCTGGCTGTCCTTGTTTGTAGGTAACGTAGCTAGCCAGCATAGCTTTATCAGTGTGAGTACAGCAAACATCATGAAATTGACATCGTCATGAACCATTTCAGTCGTCTATCGGGATCCTTATATTTCTCCTTTGCTTTCCCCCTCCTGTTCTGGCATCCTGGCACACAGCAGCTGTGTACCATGTTGAAACTAAACAGTCTGGTTTTAAAATACTGTTTGGACCACTATTGATAACAATGCTATAGCCACTCTAGCGCTCTCCTGATGGCCTGCTAAAATGGTGGAGTTTAGATTGCGTGATGTCAACCTCTCTATTCTCATATGGGAAAGGTGAAAGTATACTTGCATACGTAAGCTTTAAATCACTGTTTTGCAATTGGAAGTGGCTTGTACACTCAGCTGAGTTAGTTGAAAGCAATGAGAAAAATCCTAACAATTCATCTATTATGCAACACAATTACCTGACATTTTTTGCAACATAATAGTCCCATATTCACACAATATCAATCTTTCTCATCAATCTCCCTCAGCAAAGGTTTCGGAATTGTTCAGATATGATTAACCTGAATTTAGTGATTCTGGATCTCTGCTGGTGTTTTACAGTAATCTAGGGCATAGTTCTCGAAAACAGCAAATAGGGGCGAACAAGCCCCTCAGATGCACCATGCCAGGACCTCTTATCAGGATTTCCTCTGTGCTGAAAGCATGTGTGAACGCAAGAGAGAGGCGGGGGGACGTGCGAGCTTTAGGCTGAGACAGGCAGTGTTCTTATGGGAGTGAAGCTCAAGCACAGACATCCACTGGCAAATTTAGCCACACATGAAAGGAGACAGCAGCATTTATAACTTGGCTTTGTCTGCAGGGCTTATCTGAAACATAAATTAAGTCAAACTATACAGGCAAACCGCTGACTCAAAATATCTCCTGCATTAAAAAATGAATCAGAAAGCATTGTTGGCTAGCTTTCAAACTCTCTGAGACAAATTTTTCTCTCCCTGTCTGATGTCTGTGAACCTATTAAGCACTGACCCAGAATTTTGATCCCACTCTAAAAGGTATTTTCAGTAGCTCTAGGGTCACACGGTTCATTTAAACAGTGCTTATAAAAGTGGACAGCTACATTCTCACACATATTTCAAAATTCAATCTGATTTTACTTGCAGTAAATCCATAGCTTTCCTTTCTACATCATGGCACTACCTTGGTGTGTGATCTTAAAGTGTGATTTTGTTGCTTTAATCTCCTCAGACATTTAATGAAATAAACTGCTTAAACTTTGGGGATTGCGTTTTGGCAGAACATCATGGCACCTTGGGCAATGCTTTCTCTTCAGATTACACGCACACATGAAAAAGCAACCTATTGTGTTGGCTTCATTCCCCCCTGTATAGTATAGCCAAATGTGTTCTAACTTGCCCTCCATTTTTGAGAAGTGGGTCATACACATATACACGTTGAACTGGAGTTCTAAAAACGTACATTGTAAATGAACAATACAGAAAGCTCCTCATCTTTGTATTTGCCAGATGTGGAATGTGTGTGTTATTCCAGGGTAATGGCCGATCTCTCCCACCGACCGATCAGGAGTCATAGTGCAGTCAGATGTTATGATGAGATAAACAACTGAGAAAATAAGAAATTTAATCAAGCATCTGGTTTGAGTTTAGCTTTGTAATCAGTTTGGTCCATGACGTTTGTTTCAGCTCTACAGTGTAAGTGCTTGAAAAAAGATGATGCCATAATGAATATTTTTGTGAATATAGATGTTACTTGAGCTTTTTCATGCATTTTGTGAAAGCAACATGCTGAAAAGTTTGTAAAAGTGGGACTGAAATGCAATATATATATAATTTCTTAGAACTTGGCATATTAAACTAGAATCATTCTTTTCTTTATTGTGGACACCCTTATTTGTCATTGAGTGAATTAACAATTAAGTATACAGTAAGCAATACCTTAATCCTAAACGCAAATAGCATAATGAACCTGAACTGTCTGTGCACATGTGCTGGTAGAAATTCTCTCTCAGAGAACGGGGCACATTCCATAGTTCCTGCTGGGCATTGTCTCCAATATAGCAGCTCTGCCTCACGCATGAGGAGTCACCGCTGAGCCTCTGTCGCTGGGAGAGAGACACGGGGTCACAGAGGGGAAAACATTTAGCCTGTTTGCTGTTTCTTTGCAAAAAGTCCTAAACTTTTTATAATATGTTGTAAACCAGTCAGGAAAAAAAACAAGGGTGCCAAAAATCATGTCAGGACTGTGCTTTTCTCCTAGTCCAAACATATAAATTAATTATCACAATTCCTTTAAAATTCTTTAAATCATAACATTTAACTTTTTGAAATAAATTTGGGTTCTGATGATTTCATGTAAATTAAGTATTTAGACATCTGGGGTCGGTAAAAGTGGGTAAAAGGTAAGAATGTAAATGAAAGCTGAAGCATCCTGAAGTTTAAAGCCTCTATAAATGCCTTAAAATTCTGCCTAAAAGCACCACAGTGCTGCCCACGGCATTTTTCTCCGTCTTTAACGCCCACGTTAATGAACAGCCATTTCCTCCAAAGAATGTTTAGGGACACTAAGCAGTCCATCCGCAATCATATCTCATGGTAAGTAAACAGCATCAACCACAGAAAATACACGATTTTGATCAGATTAGGTCGGTTTGGCTTGTTTGTTTTTATTTAATGTTCCTTAACATAATTATCTTCATTATCATGAACTGTTGCCTTGCCAAAGGGGTCAGTAGGTTAAAAAAAATTAATCTAATGCCAGTTGATCATATTTGAGACAAACAGACTTCAGTAAAATAAATATGTCATAAACAATTACTCTCAGTTTACTTTGATATACAGGACAGTACACTACCGTTCAATGGATTAGGGTCGGTAAGATTTTTTAATGTTTTTGAAAAAAGTCTCTCATGATCACTAAGTTATTTGGTCAAAAATATAGTAAAACTGAAATATTACTACAATTAAAAATAACTTGTTTCTATTTAAATATATTTTACTATGTAATTTATTCCTGTGAATTTTTGTCACACGATCCTTCATTCTAATATGTTGATTTGGTGGTCAAGAAACGTTTATTATTATTATCAATGTTGAAAAAAGTGCGGCTTTTGTAGAAACCATGATACCTTTTTTATTCAGAATTCTTTGATAACCAGAAAGATGAACTGCATTTATTTGAAATAGAATTCTTTTGTAACATTATAAATGTTTTTAATGTCACTTTTGATCAATTTAATGCATCCTTGCTTAATGAAAGTATTAATTTCTTCCTTTGAATGCCAGTGTCCAATTTATGGAGCTTGCGTTAAACTAACTTCACTACACTCACAAGAGCATAGCAACATACTGTAAGCAATTCATCCGATGGAAGGCAATGGCATGAAAGTGACACAATGAAGTTTCAAAATTGTTCATAACAGGCAAGAGCAGAGGTGAAAGTCACAGAGTGAAACAATAGTTAAAATTTATATATTTTTTTCCCCCCATTAAAAGTTATGAGTCAAATGCCTCACAGAAGGAATTTCTTGATTTTCCCAATACACAACTACTTTAAATGCCTTTCAAAGGAGAAACATGCTTTTAATGGTGTAATTATGGCATCTGCCATCAGGGCTAACTAGCTAACCATCATTAAGTTCATGCAGGTCTTCCATCTTTCCATGACAGGGTTTGTCACAGATTCCTCATTTGCACTCTGAGAAGAGGAGAGACAGGGTCCTCCACCCTCAGGACACCTTTAAACCTCAAGTGAAGGGTGAGCCACAGCTCAACGCCCAACTCAGGAACAGCTCCGGGGGTGCAGGTCCACTGCGCTGTGGCGTCCCAGACTACCCCGACCAGAGAGAGGTGCATCTCAGCAGGCACCCCCGACAGAAGCGCTTTGTGATTTTTGGAGGGCGCTGGCCAAAAACTGACCTCACTTACAAGTAAGGTGTACAAGAAATATATATTATAAAAATACTATAAAATTATAAGTAATATATAATATAATAATTATATTAGCATATAAATCTACAAAAAACTGGAGGGCAATTATAAAACATAATGAATATTAATTGTATTATTTCATTAATATTCAGTAGGTGCTTTTGTCCTACCTCATGTTGAAAGTGATTAGAAGTGAACTAAAACAAGGCCCAGATCTTTTAAGTGATCTACCCCGATTTACCTTTTTTTTATATATCTGAATGAATGATAATGTTTGTGTGCTGATAGCACATTCTATCTCTGTTCTGATCGTATTTTAGCAGGCAGTTTATGTGGAGGAATGCAGGGGTATTTTAGTCAGACCTGCGTGAAAGAAAAGGCCCGTCTTTGGAAAAGAAAGTAATCAGCCACATTTGTACAAGAATCTATTCACAGGCAGCACAGTATTGATGCATCCGGTGGAAGATGTAGGATACACACTTTTATTTCTATTGTTGTGTTGCTGATTTTATCTTTGTGTAACATTTTTATGGCTGAATAGTACAGGGGGATGTACAATGTGGATTTGAATGGGACGTTATAAAAGAAACTAAATGTTTACATTGAAATTAGATGTTTACATTATGTGTGTGTGTGTGTGTATGTATATATATATATATATATATATATATATATATATATATATTTATAAAAAAAAAAAAAAAAACATGTGCACGGATAAATAATTTATAATAAATACTGTAATATTCCATAAAAATATAAGAATTGTCAATTTTGATTTTATGGTGAGCAAAGTTTTTTAAATATATCTTTATATCTTTCTTTGTTATATATATTTTTTTCTTTTTAAAAAATGTGTTTTACATTTATAATACTGTACTTTTCTTATATTGCCTTGACTGCTAATTTAACATATTATCTTTCCTGTTTCTGATTAGCATAGTCTCTTCTCTCAATATATATTGTTTCTCCTTTGAAAAGTCATAGTAATGCTATCATAATTTTATTTCTTTTGCTATTGGAGCATATAAGAACACAAAAATATATTTGTTGTAGTTTCCATTCACTGCTATAGAAGTTTACCCAATTATGATGACTTCCGCTTCTAAGAAACCCGGAAATGTGAAAAGGGTCCATATACAAGGACACAAGCATTAAAAATGGTATCAGAAAAGCTAAGCTGGAGAGGTTGAATCGAGACACATTCCATGACACAGACAGGTGTGTGCGCCCTCTGATAAAGCTTGGCTTCCTTTATTAAAATGTGCATTTCTAAATCATTTCTGATACAAGTAGAAACAGCTTTTATAAGTTCCTGTTAACTTGAGCTAGACAAATTATTACTGCTGTTCAACACAAAAATTTGAAGAATGCTTAGATGCTCACATTTGTGTAAATGACTATAATAAAAAAAGTAATCATGCCCAAGTTGTGAGTGAGGATCCAGAAGAGTCTGATATGATACAGTGTTTTTTTGAGGTTACATGATTCCTGTTGAGTTCTGCTCATGTCAGAAAACTGGGTCATAAAGCTGCACACATAATACCACCACAACCGCAGTTTCATTATGCTCATAAAATAACCAATCAAAACACATTATGAGATCATGTGACATGCTCACCAGACAGATGCCTATGGTGATGAAAAATAAAGATGAATCACTGGTGATCTCTGATGTGGGTTTGTGTCGGTTGGTGGTCCAGCAGGGAAAGGCTGGTGGTCTGTAACACAATGCAGGAGCAAAAGTGAGCACGTTTTTTTGTTGATAAACTTTGAGCTTGACTGTGTCCTTCTGTGTTCAGAATCCAGCGCTTCCCATGGCAAATGAGCGAGGATAAAGTGAGGAGAGTTTTACAGGAAGCTCTCAAGGTCTGGAGTGATGTCACACCCCTCACCTTTACTGAGGTTATCAACCAAGAGGCTGACATAGTCATCGACTTCACAAGGTAACAAAAAAATAAATAAAAAATTCATGTTTCATGTGTAACAAAGTGAAGAAATGGGGATTTTGTGATTTTTGCTTTTGGTCTCCATCTCATCTTCATTTTCCTAAACAACTAAAAAAATGTACAACAATACAGTACAACATACACAACTGTTGAAAGGTTTGGGAGCTGTACGAATTTTTTTTTTGTATAATGTTCACCATGGCTGCATTTATTTGATCACTAATACAGTCAAAACAGTATTATTCTGAAAAAAATTCATTCTCTATTTCTGTTTGAATATATGTTAAAATGTTTTTTATTCCTATGATGGCAAAGCTGAATTTTAGCATCATTACTTCAGTCTTCAGAGTCACATGATCCTTCAGAAATCATTCTAATATGGCGATTTGCTTGTTTTGCTGTTAGCAGTCTGCCGCACACTTTCAGAAACCCTCCACCTTCCCCAGCTCCACCTGTATAGATCTGCTATGGGGTTTATTTCATGTATGTTAATTGTGCAGCAGCAGCTTGTCTTAGATGCTCACAGCAATGTCTGTGAATGTATTGGCAGTAGCAAGTCTCTGTACTTGCTCTGCAGCAGCAGCGTAGCAGATCTATTCCACTCCAAGTCTAAATACATTCATTTAACATATCCATTACCATCTCTCCAAGAGTTTTCATGACAGAACAGCATTTATATGAAACAGAATTATAATTGTCTTTACTGTCACGTTTGATAATGCATTCATGCTGAATAAAAGTATTAATTAAAAAAATATCACTGACCCAAATGGTGGAGTGGTATAGTAAAGTTCAATATAGTGTAATACAGTAGCATTCTGCTGGACATGTGATCTCAAGATAGCAGCGATAATGACCCTCATCTAGAATCGAATAGTTTTTTCTTGACCACTGATATTAATTTTGAATTTCTTATTTTCAAATTTGTGTCTTTAGTTATAAAACTAAAGAAATTAATATATGCGAAAATTTAAATTATTGATACATGTCCTATATTAGGTACTGGCATGGTGATAATTTGCCCTTTGATGGCCCTGGTGGGATCCTAGCTCATGCTTTTTTCCCAAGGACGCACCGGGAGGGAGACATTCATTTTGACTATGATGAGTCCTGGACAGTGGGAAATGAACTTGGTAAGTTGTAAACATAGAATCTTCATCTTACTGCTTGCTTAATTCTTGGTAACGAATCATTAAATGTATCATAGATTTTGTTTTCAGTAAAAAAATTACCGGGAAATTTCTGATACATCTCTGATATGCTTTATGACTTTGTGCAGACAAGCTGAAAAAATGTTCCAGTTTTTTTTTTCTTTGATATCTGGCACAAATCTCAAACACAATCCACACCCATTTGGGATTTGACTGCAAATTAATTGAAAACTAATAGTTTTTTTTGTAATCATTTGAGGTTTGATGTGTGTGAGATCAGACACGTTTGTGTTATATTGTGTAATGTTGCTTAAAACACATTTGAGATTACAAAATAAGCAGATGCAAAATTTCTAGTTTTACATCTCTCATTCCACACTGACAGCAACTCAGCTGTTGTAATAAGTAAGTCTCTTGGCACCCCGTTAACGCTTACATCATTACTACAGAAACCGATGCAGAAGCACCAGATATTGACGGATCAGAAAAGATAAGAAAAACAAAATGACAATCATTCCTTAAGATTTCATTCGAAACCAAATCAGGTTAGTTTGAAAAAAATATCATAATTTCATTTGTCATCCCACAGGAACAGATCTTCTTCAGGTGGCAGCACATGAGTTTGGCCATGTCCTGGGTCTACAGCATTCTCTGGAGCCTGGAGCCATCATGTCCCCATTTTACAGCTTCTCATATCCCCTCCAGCTCAGTGAAGATGACAAGAAAGGGATCCAATACCTCTACGGCCCCCGTCCACAAGCCCCGTCCAAAATTCTTATGGAAACCAATGAGATTATCACCAGTGCAGTGAGTCGCTGAATGCATCATCCCACTTCACAGTTTATATGCAATCAATTACACTTAAGAAATTATTATTATTATTAACATTGAAAAAAATTAAAGGAATGTCAGCAGCAACATCAACAGTATAATGTTTATTACTATATACAGTCATGGTCAAAAATATCGGCACCCTAGGTAAATATGATCAAAGATGACTGTAAAAATAAATCTGCATTGTTTATCCTTTTGATCTTTAATTAATAAAATTAGCAAAAATCTAACCTTTCACTGAAGGAAAAGAATTGAAAGTGGGGGGGAAATCACATTATGAAATAAATGTTTTTCTTCAAATACGTTGACCACAATTATTGGCACCCCAAGAACTTTTTATGAGTAAAATATCTTTTGAAGTATATTACAGAACTTTGTATTCCCTCGCAAAGATGTTTGCGTTCCCACACAAAGATATATCGTTCCCTTGCAAAACCTTCCTGTTTAATGTCCCTCTGGCTGGCAGTAATGTTTATTAAGTCAGCTCCGTGCATTAATACACACAAATAATGCGCGGCTCATTTAGAGTTTGAACTTGTTTGACTCAAATAAAAGGCAGCGTGGTCAGTGCTTAAGGAGTTCAGTGATGTTGGCTATATATTCACATATTCAAGCTTCCCGGATCAATAGCTCGTGAGCTAAACGTTGTTAAAACACAAATGCAGACAAATGTAAACAACGAGCTACAACAACCCGATTTTCCTCAAACAAGCTTTATAATATATAAATTGGTCTCTATTAACAGGCAGCAGAGAGACAAGTCCAAAGGGACCGTGTGAAAAGTCCAAAATATAAACATAAACTGTAATATAAACTGTTCCTCAGGAGTATAAACATGAGGAAACTCAAATCCAAATTCCCGTAATCATTCATCACAATGGGTAAAACCAGAGAATATAGTTCTGATGTGCAGCAAAAATTGTTGAGCTTCACAAAATAGAAAGTGGCTGTAAGAAAATAGCTAAAGCATTGAAAATCCCCATTTCCACTATCAGTAGTTCCAATCAACTTAAGATGTTACAAATCTGCCTGGAAGAGAACGTGTGTCTAAATCTTCCTAATGCTCAGTGAGGAGAAGAGTTTGAGTGGCCTCTCAGAGGATCACAGCTGGAGAATTGCAAAGATTAGTTGAGTCTTGAGTCTCAGAAAACCTAAAAAAATGATCAAACAGCACCTACATCCCCACAAGTTGTTCGGGAGGGTTTCAAGAAAAATCCTCTGCTCTCATCCACAAACAATCTCCAGCATATTCAGTTTTGAGACAAGGCTGGAACTTCAAACAGAAAAGTGCTTTTTGGCAGCAAACCCACTAGATGGGTTTGGTGCACAAAGGGATGAAAAATACCCATGAACACGGATAAATATACAGCTGGATCTTTAATTTTGTGGGCCATTTTTTCCACTGGAGGTCCTAGACATCTTGTTCAGATACATGGGTTCTATCAAATACCAACAGGTAAAAAATCAAAACCTGACCGCTTCTGCTAGAAATCTAGAAAAGTGGTTGGATCGTCCATCAGGACAATGATCCAAAATAAACATCAAAACCAACACACAAATGTGTCACTGAGCACGAAATGAAGCTTCTGCCATGGCCGTCCCAGTCCCCTGACCTGAACCCTAAAGAAAACGAGTGGAGTGAACTGAAGAGAAGAAGCACCAACATGGAGCTGGGAATCTGAAGGATCTGGAGAGATTCTGTATGAAGGAATGGTCTGATCTCTCGTCAGGCATTATAGGTGAAGACTCAGAGCTGTTATCTTGGCAAAAGGAGGTTGCAAAAAGTACTGAATAAAAGGGTGCCAATAACTGAGGCCACTTTCAATTCTTTTCCTTCAATGAAAGGTTAGATTTTTGCTAATTTTATGAATTAAAGATCAAAAGGATAAACAATAGACATATTTGATCATATTTGCCAAGGGTGCTGATATTATTGGCCATGACTAATATATACGTGTGTGTGTGAGGTTACGGTAAGGCTAAACTAAAACAGAAGTGAGTAGGGCCAATCTGTTAACTCAATGTTTTTGTATTTTAGTGTGAAAAAAACCCTTACTAACCTTTTATTTATGAAATTATATCCAATTTTATCCCTTAACCTTAAAATTACCTAAACATTATTATTTAAACAGCTCTACGGCTCAAATAATACTAATATATAATACAATAATTATACAAGTGCTTCACTTTAACGTCAATTTTTCCTTCTTTTTTTTTTTTAAAAGAAAAACAGGGACAGTTCATTTTTTTTTGTGGTAATCAATGTTATGATTATTATTGTATTACAATTGTATTGTATTACAATGATTATAGTATTAAACCAAGAATATTCCTAAAATATGATCGTATTTAAAAATATCTATATGCTCCCTTTGTTCTCACTCCTGTTATTCTATTTCTTCTCCCGCTGTCTCTGTCTGTAGCCTGACGCTTGTCACACAGATTTCGATGCTGTGTCTATAATCCGTGGGGAATTGTTCTTCTTCAAGGCCAGTTATGCCTGGCGCATCAGGGAGGGCCGTCTGCAGGCGGGATACCCTGCCCTGGCCTCCCGACACTGGAGGGGCATTCCAGAGAAAATAGGCGCCGCCTATGAAGACAAAAAAGGCAATATCTGGTTCTTTGAAGGTGGGTGAGTTCAGCATCAGTGGCTGACTGTGGTGATTTGTGGTTGGAGGACAGGATCAGACAGGCATATCTATGGTGATGGGTGGTGCAGTACTTCCCCTTGACCCATATATGAAGCATCCTGAATTGTGCCTCTAATGCGGGGCATGATAAAACATGACCATGTAGAACATGTGCTACTAAACACAGATACATAAGTGTTGTGCAGTACAAACAGAATTGTAGACTTATAGGAGGTTGCTGTAGCTGAGGTGGTACTTTCTCTGAATTAGTTTTCACTGAATGAAATTAAATGTAACTTTTGAAAATTTGGTTGAAATTCAGTGCATTTAGACTAGCCTAGGTTCAGTGAGTCAAACATGGCATTCATTATAATGCTGAAAATATACTTCATTTTTTTCACCACTAGAGGGAGCAGCTGTGATAGTGAATCAAAATAATTTTATAGACAAAAGGTGTTTTGTGGATCCCATCAAAATGTCTTACATTTTCTTAAATTAAGGCCATAAAAAGTATAAACATAATATTTTGTGGTCTGCATAATTTTGAGATTCTGTACTTTTAGAGCTTTAGAGGGCTACAATGTACATTTTTATATTGACTTATCTAACCGCTGTTGAAAACATCTTCTTAAGTCATATTGAATATCATTCAAAGGGCTAAAAATACCTGGATTTTGTTTTTATTTCTTATCACCTAGCCCTAATCACATACTGAACATACAGATGTATTGCTTAAACCTCGCTATTTTGATATTTTTGATAATAAAAATATAGGCTACGTGATTTAGAAAATGGATAGTGTTAATTTCCAATTCATTCCGAATTTCAACATGCAGATAGCCTTAAATATCATATTATTAGTTTTGTTTTGTTTTTTACAGTGGACAAATATTTAATGTTGTATATGATAAAATTGTGTAATTGGAGACAAATTCTGTAGTCCTTTAAATGATTGAGTCTTATCATAATTTGCCTTTGTCATTATCAAAGTGCAGTGAATAGGCAAACATATTATGCTAAAATTAAATATAGTTACACTAAATTAAAATCATACATTAATGCAGTCATATTTATAACACTTGTGTCCTCTGTAAGGTTCCAACTACTGGGTGTTTGATGCAGAGCACAAGATAACAGGACCAGACCCTCTGGAAACTATAGGCCTCCCTGTCACGCACATTCAGGCTGCACTGCGCTTAAAGGAGCACCATGGCCACCATACATACTTCTTCAAGTCAGGAAACTATTGGCGTTTGGATCCCCAAGAGAACAGAGTGGACACAGCCTTCCCACGCAACATTCAGCAGGACTGGTGGGGCGTCCCTGATGAGATTGATGCTGCCTTCCAGGATGCCCACGGTACTTCCAACTCAGCCTTTTTAACACAAATTAGTGAATGTTAATATTAACATGAAAGAAATCAGAACACATAAGTTAAAAACTTTTGTTGAATTATGTTTTTGAACGAATCGGGTGACTTATTCAATGACCCATTTGTAAATCACTTGCTTCATTTCTGAATGAATCAGCCATTTTGAACAAATTATTTGAATGAATGATTCAGTGACTCAGTGACTCAGTGACTTGTCCCCACCTACTGGCAGTTTTAGTTTCATATTTGAAGTATAATTTCAGTTTTTAAATAATTTCATATTTAAATATTCAAAATGTTTTAAAACATTAACATAACAGTATTATTTATGCAATTGTAACTACATTCATGTCATCTTTGAGCTGCATTATAGGGTTAGTTCACCCAAAAATCTAAATTCTGTCATTAATTACTCCCCCTCTTATAGATAGATGTATAGACGGAGACCTATAGATAGACAGACAGACAGACAGACAGACAGATAGACTTACGGTCAGTCTAAAAGAGAGTTTATAAGAATAACGTATAGGAGCGTATAGGGGACATAGACTCCCTGTGTTATACTCCCTGTGTTATACCACCGGTCACAATTGTGACCGTCCTCATTTATCTGCAGTCTGACAACAGAATAAACCATGTATTAATTTCGATATGTATGTATAGATAACCCTTTCGTGAGGTGTGCAAAAAATTTATGAGCTATTCAAAAATTAACTTAAGAAAACATAACTGTCATTTCTGAGCTTTATTTTCATTGTGTAAATATGGCAGTACCAGGAAATACATGTGTGTGGTCACATGACCAAACTACCCACTAATGTTAGACCGGCCCAGAACTCATGCAGACATCTTAAATTTGCATTATAAATGAATATGTGCTTCTTAATGAACATGTGATTCATAATAAGAGTTGATTTTAATACCATAGTGGTCACAATTGTGACCGGTGGGATTAAACTGGTTAATGACAGAATTTTCATCTTTGGGTGAATTAACCCTTTAAACAGTCTGTGTAAATACATCTAAATGCCACTTCAGATGCAGATTCTGTGCCACCTCTGTAATCCAAAAATTGATGTTGTTGATTCTGAATTTATTTGATTGGTAATAGCCAGATTGTTCTTTATTAATCTGATTGAATTTGTTGATTAAATGGACGAATTAACATAAAATATGATGGGTACATGAAAAAAATTATTAATTAAAATTTAATTTACCTTTATACTTAAAAAGTAACACCGCTTAATGGAAAAATTTATTTCTGTCACTGCTGCAAATCTGGGTATGTATGACAGTTATTGTTATTATTATCAACACAAAAATCCCCCCAAAAATATATTGACTTTTTTTTTTGTCAGTATTGGACATCCCTAATGTCAGAACAGTCGAATGGAATGTAAATCTGCACATATGTGACATTTGAACAAAATGACTTTGAGTCATTTTGAGTCACTATGAACCACCAAAAAAAAAAAAAAAAACATTATCTACATTATACTAAATGGACTTTTTAGTGGATAAAACTCAAAATGTGTTTGTGGGTCAAAGTGCTAAAGATGCAGCAGGTCACGTTCATGTAGTAAAGTGACTCATATGTAGCTTTATTCAGTATACAACAATTATACTGTGGTCATTTTTTTATTTTGATGAGCTTCACATTGATTTGCTGCCAAACTATGGGGCTTCGATATCAATCCAGGAGAGGGAAATGTCATAGGCAGTCGTTTGACTTGTCCCTGCTCTGCCCATGTTAATTGGTGAGTGTGACAGATCTCTGACAGAAGAGGGCGACATTTCAGAAGCAGCAGTCAGTGACGGTTGTTTTGTCACATGCCAGACTACTTGTGAACACTCATGATTACAGTTTATAATTGTGATGTATAATTCAATTGGTTTATGAATGAAAAAAGTTTTCCATTAATACTTTTTCTGTAAACTGTTGTATACCCCACAGGCTTTGCCGTCTTCATCAGTCGCCGACAGTACTGGAAGTTTGACCCAGAGCAGCGTAAGGTTTTGGAAGGTTACCCTCGCTACATTGGTGCGGACTTCTTTGGATGTAGCATGCCATAAACCCTCAGGAATCTTTTCTGTCTCTTTCACCGTGTTCTCACACTCTGGTTTGAAGCATACAGTGTAAATTTCCCAACGTTTTCATGATGACGAACTGTACTATGTAACCTAAGTTCTTGTCCACCCGGGCATTTCTCTTCCCTTCACCTCAAAAATGTCTGATTAATCTAATTTCTTCTCAGGAAATCTTGCACATCTGAGCTTTATGAACCACGAGCAGCTATGTCTGTATTTGTTGTATATCAAGCTACCACTGTGTAAGAGGACATAAATACCCTGTTGGTAAGGTGCTAAATAAGGTGCTAAAACATTTGTCAGGGATCTTTGCACCAGTTGCAATGTCCGTAACTCTTATTTCGAAGTTTTTACTATTCTTTGCAAGTTGTACTGTATCTTAAACTGTGCAGTTTGTATTGATTAAATAACACAAGAAAAATGTAATTAGACATTAAGTTTCTCTCATGAGAAATGGTTTTTAAATGAGAGAAAAGGCAAAAGGCGAAGGATGTGTTGTGTTTGGTAATGTTTTGGTAAGAACACAAACTCTTGACACAAGCATTTGTTTATGATGTTAAGACTGTATGCTAATCAACAGACAAACTAGCACTCTTCAGTGCAGGACACTGACAATATTTTAAATCTTTTTTTAAATATACTAGCTTGGATTTTTTTTTTTACATCATCTGTGTAAATTTTTTTTCTGTATTTTCTCTAGCCTAGCCTTTACACTACTTTATTCTGCTTTTCATATTTACTATGTAAATACTTTTATATAAAATGTGTGTTGTATTTTGGTACAATTAAAACATTCCCAGACCACTTATTTGTCTGAAGCTTTCTGTAATCCACTCATTTATAATTGTAGTTTTATTCATAATTGTACTTGTAGTTCAGGGTTGGGGAGTAACGAAATACATGTAACTTAGTTACGTGTTTAAAATACAAAATTTGAGTAACTGTGTTTCATTACAGTTCCATTTTAAATGGGTGGTAATCAGATTACAGTTACATCTGAAAAGTATTTTAGATTACCAAAGTGATTACTTTGAATTTTAATGTCATTTAAACAGCAATTGGTGATTCTCTGACTCTGACAGTCTGAAAAAGCGGAGTTAAGTTTCATCAACATTTTAATACTTTTAAGAGGGATCATAAAAATGTTGTTATTTTTATTTAGTACTGTCCTGAACAAGACAAAATGCCTAACTGTCAACTTTACTGTCCTGTCATGACCTTGATGATCCACGACTGTTTTCATGTTTTGTGATAGTTGTTTGTGAGTCATTTTATAATTGTAAAAAATGTCACTGCAACTTTTTCTCACAATTTTGAGAAGAGTTTGCATTTCACAATTCTGACTTCTTTTTCTCAGAATTGCGAGATTTAAACTCACAACTGCAAGTTATAAAGTCAGAATTGGGGGATATAAACTTGCAATACTGACTTTTTTTCTTGCAATTGTGAATTTAGTATGTGAGTTTATATCTCATAATTCTGACTTCTCAATATTGTGAGTTTATATCTCATAATTCTGACTTTATAACTCACAATTTCAACGTTATATCACGCAATTCTGAGAGAAAAAGTCAGAATTGTGAGATAAAAACTTGCAATTACCTGTTTTGTGTTTGTTCCACACTTATTAGTATTCCACAGTATTCTAAAGTATTTAGATTAAGTTAGTAAACTTGAGTAATGTAACAAAATACGGTCCAAATTACTTTTTAAAGCATGTATTTTGCAATCTGTAGTGAAATACATTTTAAAAGTAACCTACCCAGCCAGCCCTGTTTGTAGTTTTATTTGCATATTTATTTATCCATCCATCAATTCATTCACTGCATTAAAATGAAAACAAATACAAGGAGAAAAGTAAAAAAGTTATGCAAAATTAGTATAAATAGACTACATTTTTTTCATATATTTAACATTTAATAAAAAATAAGGTGATAAACAATGACAAAAAAATGATAGAATATAAATTAACGATATAAAACTAAAAGCACAATTCATGTATTTATATTTCTTTATAATCAATATATTTTCAATTTATAAAGCCATTTTTTTCTGTTACACGTACGCTAATAGCCATTGCATGACGTCAGTGAAGCCGTGCAGTCTCATTGGTCCACGGACGAACAAGCGCGTTTTGCTTATAAACACGTGGAGGTGCTGAAGCGACTGCTGGAGCCTGGATGTGTCACTCCGCCCATGTTAAAACACTCATATCCAAACGCAAACCTTATGAACCACTAAAAACAAACAGTTGAAGCTAACACTAAACGTGGACATGGATGCATTGAGGCATGAAAGCTATCCACACTGAGCCAATCGATTTTTTTCGTCAGTGTCTTGAAATGTGACGTGAGAGCTGAGCCCACGGACACTCAGTGAAAGTGTGCAGAGAAGTTCAGATCCGCCGGAGAAACATGGCAAACAGCGTCACTCAAGAGTACATGCAGATCCCCGCCGTGACGCGAGCGTACACCACCGCGTGCGTCCTGACTACTGCAGCTGTGGTGAGTGAGCCGTGTGTTTACATCTCTGTAAAGCTTTAGTATCTCATAGTGACCTCAGTAAGTCTTCAAAATCGTTGTCTTCCCCACGTAAAGATTCAATGCCGGTGTAAATGCTTAAAGAACCAACACACAAATATTTTTTGTTTGTGTGTAGGTATTTTTGTTTAATATTAAGCATTTATTTTAATATGTAATGTCAATAAATTATTAAAAAATATAAAAATATATATTATTTTTTTGTATGTGCACTGTGTATTTCATTTTAGGTGCTTAACTTCACTTTTTGTATTATGTATTATGTATAATAATTAGAAATTTGTGTTTTTATATGAAGGATAGCTTGTTGCAGTGTCAACTACCTAAAATTCTACCCCAAAATCACAGAAATTAAGAGTCATATGAACAGTTCATTTCCACTATCTTGCTTGACATTATTTTGTGTATTACAGCAACTTGAGTTCATCACACCATTTCAACTCTATTTTAATCCCGACCTGATATTAAAGAAATACCAGGTTAGTTTCCAAATATCACTGAAATGTTGTTGCATTTATGACCACACCTGTTTTTTGTTTCGATATTCATGTATCTGTCCTTTCTTCCCTTGTAGGTATGGCGACTGATCACAAACTTCTTGTTTTTTGGACCGCTTGGATTCAGTTTCTTGTTCAACATGATATTTCTGTATCCTTTTTGATCAATGTGAATATTTCTCTCTGTTGGTTGTCTGTGAAATGTTCAGGAAGAGTGCACACACAAACACAGTTTCACAGTGTGTTTGCTTTGCATAACAGCCATTTGGCTCCTGTGCAGCTGTGCTGTAGGTCATCGGAGTTTACGTCCTTGACTGAGCAGATATCGTTACTGCCGAATGCTGGAGGAAGGCTCCTTCCGTGGGCGAACGGCAGACTTTGTCTACATGTTCCTGTTCGGTGGTGTTCTTATGACTGTATCCTTCAACATTTATCTTATTAAGAACAGCCAAGCATGCATCTATTCACCAAATCATGTGTTATGTAGGTTGAAGGAGGCTGAATGATCAGCATTTCATTTTTTAAAAACTTATATGTACACTGCCATTAAAAAGTTTGAGTTCGCTGAGATTTTTAAAATATTTTTTTTTAAAAAGTTTGGCACACTTTAAGGTCCAATTCTCACTATTAACTATCTATTAAATAGCTACACAAATATTCAGCATAATAAAAATACATTTGATCTCATAATTTACCCAGTTTTGCAATTTTATAACTATGGATTTTTATCCTATAAATTTGACCTTGTCGGTTTTGACTGTCAGAATTATGAATCATAATTTCAACTTTTGTCATAATTATGACTTTTTATTTCATAATTTTAACTTTATGTAAATTCTGACTGTAAGATTTATGACTGTCGTAATATCAAAGTTTATGACGTTTTATCTCAGAACTGTTTATCTTGTGATTATGACTTTTTATGTCATAAATATTTCTTATTTGGAGGGAACGGTCTTCCACTAGTTGAAAACATGTAAATATAGTTTATTCTCAAGGAACATTTAATCTTTTTTACCACATTTATTTGTAGTAATGAATGAAGTTGTCTTCCATCTTTCTAATTTCTTTAACTTTGATTTCTATAGCTCTTTGGTCTATTTTCCAACCTGTTCTTTTTAGGACAGGCTTTCACTATCATGCTGGTTTATGTCTGGAGTAGAAGGAACCCGTACATCCGCATGAACTTCTTTGGCCTTCTCAACTTCCAGGCCCCGTTCCTTCCCTGGGTGCTCATGGGATTCTCGTTGTTATTGGGCAACTCCATTGTAATTGATCTCCTGGGTATGTTAACTTTTGTCCTGAAATGCTAATAATGACTTTTGATGCGATTTTGCATTAACAAATTTATGAAATAGTGCACTATATAAACTTACCGCCATAGTCAAAGTATATACTTTTCAGAAGTCGTCACATATATACATTAGTCTATTTTTATGGTTTTCTGAAAAAATTGCTCACCAAGACATATTGTGAAATGTGCTTATAATTTAAAAGAGCTGATTTCAGTTTGAACATGTGATGGCAAATCTGAATTTTCAGCATCATTACTCCTGTCTTCAGTGTCACATGATAATAGTATCACATGTTAATATTTTTTGGAAACCATGATACTTTTGTCAGGATTTTTTGATGAATAGAAAGTTCAAAAGAACAGCATTTATTTGAAATTGAAATCTTGTATGACATTATAAATGTTTTTACTTTTACTAGTTTTTACTGGCCGACCATAACGTGTGTGTGTGTGTGTGTGTGTAGGGATTGGTGTAGGACACATCTACTATTTTCTGGAGGATGTATTTCCTAACCAGCCAGGAGGCAGAAAGCTTCTTGCCACTCCTGGAATTTTGTAAGTATGACTATAAATATACAAAAAAAATATTAATCAATTTTTTGGCTTCAACACAAGAAATAAGTCTGAAATATTCATTCATATTTTGCAGTCGAGTTCTGTTTGATGCGCCTCAAGAAGATCCGAGTTACGCCCCCCTTCCAGAAGATCAGAGTGGGATATCCTGGAATGGACAAGGTGTAGACAATACTGAACAAGGTCAAAATGAGGAGGATCCAGGAGAAGAAGACAACTGAAGGATTCAATACCACCACTGTGACAGCAATAAATGTCATGCTTGTCCAACTTGTTTTAGTTGGGAAAGTTTATGTCTGCATGTCAAGTTCTATAAGTCAGAATATTTTGAAGACACTCCTTGTTAAAGGTACGACACTTCACTTCGCTGTGGATTCAGGAAAGATGGAGCCTTTGTGTACAAAATAAATGGATCCAAATTTTGCATTCAGTGCCATGCACATCACAAAACAAGTTTTCCTTTGTTATTTTGTTCTGGAAGAACAATGCCTTCCTGTTTTCCTTCACACCACATGGTTTGAAACAATTGCCGTTTTCTCGTCAAATTCTGTTTAATGAATATTACAAAGTAGTGGTGGCTGGCAGCGTTGGAGTTTAAAGAGAAACCATTCAAGCTCCCGAACTATAATCCATCATTTTGGAGGGAGTGCGGATGCCACGACAGGGTATTTTCTTGGGTACAATACTGTGGCACAACACAGTGAGCGGTGATGCAGGTGGACACATTCACAAATGTGCCGACTATCTGAAAAACCAAATTGAACTGCAGACTGTGCATTTTCAAGCCTTTGGTCTTTGTTAGCACAGCACCGATGCAAAATACAAAAGGCTTTGTGTGGTGGAACTGAAACTGTCCATAAGTTTGTGCTCCAGAAAAAATTACACTTCTTAAAAACCATGGATATATGTGCAAGAAGACTTTAGTTTACTTAAATATAAATACAAACACTTGTTTGTCTGAAGGCTGATGAATAAAGTTCATATTTGCCATCTTTTTGTTGGATTTTCTGCTTTAAAAAAAAAAAAGAATAGGGTTCATATTTTTTTATATCCATATCTAAAGCACTTGAGTGACTAGTTTGCTAGTTCAGAGCATAATACAAACTCTTATTTCATTTCGCCCTGGAGCAAGAAACTCCTTGAAAGTGTTTTGCAAGCTTTTTGGAACAAATACGATTTTTATCTTAATCATTTTATTTAAAAGCACATTATGTTTACAAAATGGCATCTATACACAAACACAAAACAAGACAAATAAAGATACCATAAAATACTTTCAACATTTGAAGACAGAGACCGTCTGTCTCTTTGCAGACAGATATGGAGAACAGGGGAAGGTCACGACACAGGCTTTGACAAGGCCAGACTGGAGCAGATGTTGCTTTAGTTTACATTAAGTTATTCTGATCTGGAGGGACTGGATCTGGACTGGCCAATGGAATGTCTCTATGTTTTTATGTCAGTAATGCTGGGTTGTAGCTCTATTGGTATTTTCTCTTCAGATTTACATAGTTGTGGGAGAAGGCTGTTATCTTCACCATGCTGGGGCTGTGTTTGCAAGTCGTCTCATCCGCCTGAAATACACAGAAACGAGAACTGGAATGTAACACCTCCCAAATCTCCAAATTATGCGTACATTATTAATCTCTCTGTGTTTAAACTGCACAGCAAATACTATTGGTCTTAGATGTATGGCTTGGCTCTCTAGTTGGTACACGTCTGCTATAAGGGAAAAACGGTATCTTAAGAGGCAGTTCAGTCTCTTACCTTGTGTTTCTGTCCTGGTCCCTGATCTTTTTCTCCATCTCAGCATCTGTCAGTGTCTCCAGCAGTGGACACCACTGGTCAGCATCGCCTGTGTTTCGAATGGCAATCTCCACCGTGGGGAGAGGGTTCTCACTACAAAAGAGAAAACACAGGAACTTCAATCCAAGTTCAGAGCCAACTTGTTCATTTGAGTCAGATATTTTCCAATTAAATAGGTTCACAAAACTGGGCTGAATGATTTTAAAATTTAAATGAATCATCCTACCATTACTAGATCAGAATTATTAGTACAAAACATGTCTTCCACCCAGAGGAAAAACATGACCCTTCAAATGAGTTTTGTAATGTCGCAGACATGAGACAGTCTGAAAACCAGTCTGTCCAACTTGGGAAAAAGTTCACATTGGCAAATTGTGAACACTCTATGCTCTTTATCATATAAATGGTGCAACATTTTAATTTTAAACTCAAAAAAATTCTTCCACTTTATAGGGGTTACTTCGTGTTTTATCCATATACAGCAATACAATAACATACCAACACTTCACTTTTTACCACATTTTATCTTATGTAATGAAAAGCTTTAAAAGGATTCATGCTCAGCCAGGACTGTGATGAAGTGGATTTGTGTGCGAGTCTGACCTGAAAGCGTAGGTCCTCTGATGCCAGCTGAGCTGGCCACGTATGCTGTATGCGATAGTGGTGACAAACTCTCCGCCCAGCCCGAGCTCAGAGCACAGCTTCAGAGCAAACTTCTCAGGAGAGTTCTCCTTCTCAGACATGTCCCATTCAAACTGGTCCACCAGAGATATGTTCCCAACATGGATGTTTAACTACAGCGATAACAACAACAAAAAAAGTAAAAAATCTGTTTTTACGCAATCAAATAATAATAATATTATTATTAATAATAATATTAATACTATTATTAATAATAATAATAATACTTTATATACATACAATTGAAAAGAAATAGACATTTATAATATCACAAAAGATTTATATTTCAAATAAATACTGTTCTTTTAAATTTTGTATTCATCAAGAATCCTGAAAAAAATGTATGTCCCCAGAAAAAAAATATTATATGCTTACTAAAAGTTATTAAACTATTTCCAACACTGATAATAATAATCAATGTTTCTTGAGCACCAAATCAGAATGTAAATTTAACACACCGATACACACACAATATTTTTTTTCTAAATGTGGACTGTGCAATTTTCGACCCTCTATTGGTCAAAAAATCAAAACTGCATGCATTTTGCAGAAGAACATTTTTTTGGTTGTGCTTCAACTGTGTGATTGTGAGGATGAAAGAATACTTGTGTCACATTAGCTGGAGCAACTTTTAAAAAACCATCCCGCTAGGTCTAAAACCAACCATCTGTTTTTCCGCAAAAACCATCCTGCTAGGTCTAAAATATAAATACTTATAATGGGTTGAATCAGGGAAAGACAAAACACATTTTGGATGGATTGATAGTGTATTGACTCATTTAAATTTTGTTAATTTTGAGCAAAAAACATTTTAAATGTCACATTTATCTTTGCACCAAAAAAAAAAAAAAAAAAACACAAGAACTTGTCATCTTCAGTCTTATATTTCCATGATACACCACATTCGGCAAAAGAATAGAGTAATGAGATCTGACATTAAAATTTGGGATTACTGAAATAAAGGTGATTTGACAGAATGACACATATACCTTGATGATGACTCTCTGGTCCATCTGCTCATCCAGTATGCTGTCTGTGGGATAGGACTCAATCTGCTGTCTGATGGCAGAGGCAATGGCTGGAACAAAGGTCAGTGGGCTCAGGTCCAGATCGTCACAAAGGATTTCAGCAAACATCTCTGGAGTCATGAGCTTTTCTATTGGGTCAGGAAAAAATATGAGAGTTCAGGATATTGTGTAATATCCAATAATAATAATAAAAAAACTAACTTCAATGAATGTTGCACAGGAACCATGTAAGGGACAGTCTACCATTCATGTTCCATGTGAAAGCATCACGCAGTTTCTGCCCGTCAATCTCCATGTCTAGTCGGATGGGCACCAGAATCTCAGGCTGGGTGGCATTCTCATGAATGACAGCAGGGTCATGATCATCGAAGCTGTAATAGCACATATCAAACACAATAAGAAAATGAAACTGAAATGAGTAAACAGACCCTATGAAACGTGTTTTCATTTTTTCCCAGATATCCGTTTTATTTTCCCAACTTCTGTTATCCATTTAAAAAAAAATTCTGATTTCTGTTTTAATGGTTTAATTAAATTTTAAAACTTGAATAACTCCTTTTTGACAAACAAAGTGCTGCACAATAGAAGATTACTGTTTAATGTCACCATGAAATCAAAATTGACAATTCTTATTTTTATGGAATATCACAGTATTTATCATAAATGATTTATCCAAGCACATCATTACTTTTTTTTTTAAATCACATTCCCTTGTATGCTTTAATTAAAATAACTTCCCCCTTCTTGCAGCGACATCTCTTCTCTGATGATGTGTTTACAGGTGCGAGGGCGGGACAACCTGTCACTCACATGACATCACACCAATAGCAAACCACAACCATCCAATCAGTTCCCCATGGACTAAATCAAGTCCCGCCCTACATTTTTTCCTGTGTGAAAAGCTGTTTCACTCAGATATGTCACAAAAGGGAAGAAAAACTATTGCAACTTCTGTTTCATGCTGACTTTAAATTAAAACATGGACGAAAATAGAGTCCGTCACTTAATGAACTGTGATGCACAGCTCAACAATGTGAGATTGAAAGATAGTTTTTTTAAAAAGTGAAGTCTCACCAGAGGGGGAAAGTCCTCTTTTTGTCACGGCCCAGTCGGTTGCGGTTAATCGTAGTGGAGCAAGGCACAGCGTCTAAGTGATGGGAACTGTTGGGAAGAGTGGGAACCCACTGACTGTTTCTCTTGGCTTTCTGCTCCCTGTGAAGAAAACCATTAGGTTAAAAAAAAGAGATGTGCTGTCATGCATCTACTTGGGATGGACAAAACAAATATTAATAATGAATTGGTGGGTGACAAAATTACCATGATGATTTAATGCACTTTTTATTTGGTCACTAAGTCCACTAAATAGTGTATCATTAGACTAATTTCATCATCACACAATAACATTCACAGGTCTCTGTGTGGCTTTTTCCTATTAACATGTTTTAGTTAAAAAATTATGTGACTAATATTTATGTTAATATATTAAAATACTGGTGCATAAAAATGTTTAAACGTGATTCTTCCTTTTGGGCTGTTAGTTGAGATGGGAGGGCTCTCATCCATAAATTGAGATATTTATATAAATATAATTTATCTCCAGTAAGGAAGGGAGAACCCTAATGAAAGAAGCTAAAGAAGTTGGCATAGTTTAGCCAAAAATGAAAAGTCTGTCCATTAACATCCATGGTTCATAAAAATATCATGAAGTGAATACATATGAATCGAGTGGATTAAACAAGTCAATCTCTTTATGAACATTTTGTACCATCTGAGTTTTGGGTGAATATACATTTTTAATGGATGGACAGAAATCTCTCAGATTTCATTAAAATATCTTCAATTGTGTATCGAAGAAATACAAAAATCTTGTGGGTTTGGAACAACATGAGTGTGAGGAACTGAAGACAGAATTGTCATTTTTGGGTGAAATATCCCTTTAAAGAATGATTATATAATGTAATAAGAGTATAAGAACGATCAATTATGAAAACTGTAACTGTTGTAATTTGTATTAAGAAGAAACCTCTGAAATGAGCATGTTCAAACTTGAAGCAAGTGCTTTACCTGAGATAGGCTGGAGGTTCAGTGCTGATTGACACAGCCTTGTACTTCTCGTCATGTCCCTCAAATATCTCTTCTACTTCTGAGGCCTTCAGCAGCGTCACACTGGTGGCTAAAGTGGTGTAACCGTGATCTAACACAAAACATTGCTTATACTGTAAGATAGAAAGTGCCATCTCCAGCTTACTTTTAACCTAGTCCCCAGATCTCTAATCAAATGTTTACAGTGAATTCAACACTTACCGTGAGATGATGCTACTATCTTCTTCCTCTCCTCTACTGTCGCTAGTCTTCTTGAGAGTGACGGGTAGCGCTTATATAAAGAGCCTCTGAACATACGCAGGTAATTTCCCACCTAAACACAAACACATAACGGAAAATATTTAGGATTGCCTAAATAAATAGACATTGCCAGTTCTGTCAGTGACTGTAGAGTTACTGTTTATTTCTGGACTCTAGTAATCTAGTATTGTGTATAATACCACTACACTGCAAAGAATACATCAGTACTTGATGTATACAATCTCTGGGACTGATTCAGCTCAAGGAATCACCAATTATTTAACCAGCTATTGATCTTATCACAAATGAAAACAATCTTAGCTAACGTTAGCTAGCTGACGTATTAGCACCCGTTGCAAAGCAATGTTCACAAACACATATCTTCGTTAAAATGACCAATGCGTTTAATTACAAACCTCTGATCCAATCATGTAAAATTCTCCATCCTCTTCCAGTTGGAATTTAATAGGTTTTTGTCCGTATGTTTTGCTTAGAGCCATGTTGAACATTAGCGCGACTCGTTCCGCTAAACATGAGTAGCGAGCGCCGACCTGTGTGGCGCAGGAAAATGACGTATGCGGACGCTACGACGTTCTTTAGGAAACAGCAGAAAATTCAGTGTGAAATACAGGAATTTATCTATTAAAATATTTAGTGCTCAATACCTCCCTCATTTTTATTGGAAAATTTACTTTGACAGCAGTAAATAATATAAAGTGGATGAAAAGTGCTTTTATTAATTTAGCTATATTTTTGATTAAATTTCAGATTCATGAATGCAATTTTAGGCTTATAATAAAATAAAAAAAATGCAATTTTATGGTTGTTGACTGTAGTAAGATTGTACATAGACCTTGGGCAAGTATACTCTTTGAATAAAAAGCTATAAGATTTTTTTTGTGAACTCCACAACTTATTGATTTGATATTTTTATACCAAATTGTACCTTTATTCTGATACCTTTTCATTAGCTTTTATACATAATCGTATATTGTTCAATATTTGCGGTTGAAAAAAATGCATGTATAATGTTGAAGTTTATTTAATAAAATATCAAAAAAAAGGATCACAACCTCGGAAATATGCAAAGCCAAATCCATTGAAATTGTAATTCAAAATATCCATTGCAAAATGAATTTATAACTATTTCCTCCTTTCAATCTATTCTATTGTATTTTATTTTATTATGTGATTTTGGCTATTTTCTTTAGTTAAACAAAAAGGTGGAGATAACAAATAGCATGATGATGTTGAATGTTATTTCTCATCCCATTTCTAAACTCTTCACTTAAATTATTATGCTAAAATTCCTTGTAAAAAAAAAACTATATATATATATATATATATATACATACTACTTTTATATACTATATACTTCGGATTCCACATATTTGAATATGTCTGTATTTGAGACATGTGGCTTATGTGGGTTGAATAAAAACAAAACAGAAACATCAAGTACTGGGGTCTCAGCAGCCCCACATTTATTTGTAAGTTCTTAAAAAATGTAGTGCTTCATTGTACATACAAAGGTGCATTTATTAATTTATCTTCACAACAGTGAAATTATAAATAAAACAATTATAAACATAAATAAATAAAAATGGGGCAATGGCACAAACTGAAATTCAACATTCAAACTTTGACATTAACATTCAGAGTTAGATTCAGACATACAAAGAGGGTAAAAAGGGGACAAAGCCAAATACAAAATCAAGTCTGGATATGGCATGTGTGTTGAGTGACAAGCTGTTCGTAGTTTCCTGACAGCATGTTTGACAAGGAGATATTTATAACAGTGGAATTATCACTATTGGCATATATTTTCTCCATGCATTTTGATCTTTTCATAAATTATAAATCAAGCACAATCTATATTTTGTTCCAGTTCAGTTATATAATTGGCATAGTAGCAGAAACACTTGGTGAACTTCTTTCATCGTATAACAATATAAATTCCTCTCACACTAACATTCACCTCTGGCTGAGTAAACATGTCTGAAAATCTCTCCTGATGGGAACAAAATCCCCTCAAATTTTCTGCTCATCATACTAGACGACATGGTAAGAAAGCACTCATGGGATGCTGTTCACAATGCAAAAAGGCTTAGCAGGGTGAAGCCACTCACAGTGTTTGGTACAAAAAAGCGTTCTATTATGTGAAACACAGAGAGAGGCCAGCTGCAAATAAAAGAACGGCTTTGGCATTGATATATAGACATGGATGACAACATTTGCATATGCATTAAGCATTAATAATATTATTCGTGGTTATTAAATAACCATAATTGACAGCTTAAATCCTGCACCTCAAATCTGTCATCTCCTCATGCTCAATTGTGACTGTGATACCCTCCTCACGAAGGTAACCGAGTCACTTGGCAGTCAATAGAGAATCCTTCAGTCTCGAGTGATCTGATCATTGCCGGAAAGGTTCGTTTCGGGCTGTAATCGGTTCTGGGAAAACAGGCGAGCTAAACTGGCAGCAGCAACATTCGAAACAGACATGTAAAAGAACAGAAAGCAAAGAAAAAACTATACACTTTACATAGTTTGTACTGTACATGTAATACTGTAGTCATACCATGAGCAGTCCTAATCTTGCTATCGAGTCCAAAGGGAGAGCCTGTTTAAAGGTGAATCAAAAGAAAACCCACTTTGAATTTGAACAGGACCACGTCAGCTCTCCACAAATCTCTTGCTTTAAGGACCATTCTAAAGTGCTCGAAATGTTTTTGTTTAGTGTGCTCATGCATGAATGACTGCATTTGGTAAATGCTTCTCACACACAGTGTGGCTCTCATGTGCAGTCTTAAGGCAAACCTTGTAAGAACCATAGCGTCCCTCCTGTGCCTGTCGCATAGTCCGTAGGGACAGGAAACACAGGGATAGCTTTTTGTAAGAAACAAGCAGCTCAATAATGCAACAAATCCATTGGATAAAAGATCCAGATAATACTGTGGGGGGTTAATAAAGTGACTCTTGATAATATCCAACAGTTTCAGGCTTGCTGAACTCAGAAGAGTGCTTTCAGAAGAAGCCCTTGGGTATTTTGAACCCTTTCTGCTTCATGCGTGGTAGAGTCAGGCTCGGGGAGCTCTTCGAGCGGCAGGTTTTGGGGGCACCGCGCTTCCTCAGCAAGAAGTCGTAGTTGGCAGTTGAGTTCATGGCGTAGAAAACGTTTCCATTATCTGGGATTCTGAGTTCTGTGGGGTAAAATAAAAAAAGATGGTTAGAAATGTCTACAAGCTTCATTTGGATACTGAAAATCCCATCAGAATCAAAATAGGAGTTTTGAAGCTTTTAGTCAATGTGTGTTAGATTTGAGACTATTTAAATGCTAATGCACTCCTTTCTGTCCAACCTTTCTTTTTCCTGGAAATTGGACAAAAATGTGGACATCTAACTTTTTTGACAATTTTTTGTGAAATAAAATGCCCTTTAGAATGAGAGCAAATACCACCTGCCATCAACTAGCAATAGCAAATCAAGATTTTGCCAGACTGTTATATAAAGTATGAGACACACTGATATTAAAATTTTGTCTGATATGGATCAGCCGATAATTATTTTAATTTTATGGCTGATAACCTATAAATGGCATTTAAAACATTTATTTTATATAATATAAATATAAAATAAATAATTTTAATAATTTAAAAAATATATAAAATCATTTTAAATATTTTATTTCATATAATAAAAGTTCATCATTTTAATAACTACAAGTGAATTTAAAGCATCATAACATTATAATGTATAGTGTGAAAAATGAATATTAATTTTGAGACTTGCTAAATCTCAAATTTTACAGTGTTATTCAATTATTGTTGTTTTTAAAGACAACTTTAAGAGAGCGTTAGATAATGGCTAAGGTAATTTAAATATAACATTAGGAGAAATCTGCTTATAAAATCATCTGATACTAATAAAAAACTAAATGTAACTGATAATGTACCAATATATCCAGAAAAGAAAAAAAACAAAAAAACAAGCCCTTCGATATTTCCCACCCCAACTTCCTGTTTCAAGTTTTTACCTTTATGCTTTGAGACTCTCTGTAATAGCTCATAGTCTTCTGACTTGTCATTGTCCAGGTTGTGCTTGGCCATGGCTTTTCTAATGACACCAGGGGTTTTGTCCTGGCTAGTCACCTGAAAAACATGATCATCAAGATTAATTTCACTACTACATCCCCAGCATTTCTTCATCTCATATCTCTGCCCATCTCACGTCCATGTCTCTCACTCACCAGGATGCTCTTGTACATGTTGCCGTTGTCCGTGTCAAGGCTGACTCTGATGATGCAGCAGTCGTTCACCTGCTGGTTGTACACCGGCAGGGAGAGAGACGAGTAGTCAGAGACACCAGAGACCGACCGTTTGTGGAAGTGGAAGGCCTGTCCAATGGAGGCGGACTCTGAGGATGAGGATGAGGAAGAGGAAGAAGAAGATGAGGTGGAACTGCTGCAGCCGTCTCTCTCTAAGCCCAAGCCTGCCACAGAAGCCTCCAAAGATGAAGGAGTGGACGACTCCCAGAGCTGGAAAATATATAAATAAGCGAATCAGTTAATAAAATCAAATCTAATAATTCAGTTTAAATGATAAAATGTGCTCAAGAAAGTGCAAATACCTTGGTAGAGGAATCAGACGTAAGCTCTCCTGTATCTGAAGTTGATGTTGAATGTTTCACAGTTGGTGTGGATGTCTGAAGAAAAATTCAATAGTCAGTTTAATGCTCATTACAATAAGAGTAAAATGTAAAAATAATGGAAATGAGCGTTTGCCATTCAATATCCAGCATCGGTTGATCTCTATAAATTTAAAAAATCTTTAATCTCGATTGATAATTGTTTTGGTACTGCTATATTTTGCATCACTGTTAACAATTTTCTGTATCTAAATCTTTATCTAAACAATGTTTGTTAAGCATACCATGGGGACTGTAAATAAACAATATGGTCTTACTCTCTGATTCCCTGATTCTGGGGAGTTCAGCAAACTGAGGCTAGTCTCCTCTGGGTCTGAGCTGCTGGATCCCACTGAGGTGAGGCTGAGGGAGTCTGCTCCATCTTTGAAGCTGTCTTTGAACTGGCATAAGCGTGGCTGCTCAAAGGACTTTGAGTGTGACGTGCCTGCGCTGCTGTAACCTGACTCCTCACTCATGCGTTTGATGATGCCCCCGTTCTTTTTGCACACTGAATCAGAGGGCGGCTCGATATCACAGGACATAGAGTAGCTGAAACAGAAATGACGCCAAAGATATTAAATATATAAAATTGTCACTATCATTATCTCTCTCAAACCTTTTGTTTTCATATCCTTCATATTTACATATTTTCTTTCTCACCTCTCAGTCTCTGTAAGTTTCTCCACTCTCTTGAACCAGTCAGTGAAGCGCTGGTTTCTGGTGAAGTTGTAATAATTGCAGGTCAGCTGCAGCAACTTGATCTGAGCGATCACTTCAAATTCCTAAACAAATAAACAAAGATAATGTACTTTATTTATTAATTTTTATTCATTTAATTACATTATGAATGCATTTTAGTTATGCATGCATGTATGCAGTGTTGGGTAAGTTACTCTAAAAATGTAATTCATTATTAGCTACTAATTATTGATTATTATATAAATGACTAATTATTATATAAAAATATTGCATTACTTATTACCAATTACTTTAAAATTTTTACATCAACCAGTTTAACAATACAAGGATAGACATAAAACTGTTTTTTTAATTCTTTCAAATAAATAATATAAAATAGCATAAAATATTCTTGAACTGACCAAAGTATTTTAAGGGAGAAATGACATTACATAAAAATATATAACATATATACATATATATATATATATATATATATATATATATATATATATATATACACACACACATATATATATATATATATATATATATATATATATATATAAAACACATATTCTAACATCAGATATTAAATTTGACTCGTTTTATGTAGAATTGTTCAATAGTTTGTACAGTATTTAATGCAATTACATCAAAAGAAACTTTAATTACATTACTGAAAAATTAAAAGTAATCCTTTACTTTTTCAAGGAAAAGTAATTAAATTACAGTAATTAATTACTTTGTAAAACACAGCATGTAAGCATTTTTATCATTGTTTAATAAAACTGTTCCTCTTAAGACCCATTAACACTGACAACGATAAGTATATCTAACTGTAGTAGCATCCACGCCAACAGATGATAACATCCTGTTTATTATAAGCGTGTGGTGAGTTTTGTGAGTACAAGATCATTAAAATTGGGTGGATTTTAATTGGCTGTCAATGTTTTTTTCATTCATCAGCTGGCAAAAATCGTTCTTAAAGTAATTCAAACAATATAGTTCTGTGTTGTTATCATTATAGTGTGGACTTCCCTATTCTCATACAACTATAATGATTTTTAAAACATTATTTTCATAATCATTATAATAGTTATCGTCTTTGGTGTGAATGGGCCTTTAGTCGAGCCTTTACTTAACCAATAAAGTTTAAGAGGCCATGAATACTGTGGATATAACAATGGCCTTTAGCTATGCCTTCATTTACAATATACTGCTTTTAAAAAACAGTTACTACACATTTAAAATATTGAGGACATACATTTTTATTTAAAATATTATAGCAAATTCATCCTTCCGCAAGGAGATATAGTCCCTTATATGTAAACAATATAAGTATTGACCAATCAGCACCCAGAGATGAAATTATACATTTTATAAAATATAATTTCAGTGCGCAAAGACTCACCTTCCTTCTCTTCTCAAAGTTGATCAGCCCAACCTGAAAAAAAAAACAAAAACCCAGAAATTAGAAAACTGAATATTTTCTAATTACAAGAATATTACAGAGCTCCATGTCTTGATCTCTGTCCTCCTCACCTCAAGATGGTCTTTCATAGCAGTATCCAACATAACTAAATCAGTCAGAAAAGTGCCAAGGTATGGAATAGTTCCTTGCACGACACCCTAAACAGCAGTGAGAAGAAAATATACACTAAATAAATCAATAAACATACCGTTTATATTCTATTCTCTACAATCTGAATAGCTGACCCGGTTTAACCATAAGAGGGCGCTGTTGATTAATAAATATATTTCAACTGACAATATGTGACATTAATCCCTGTACATACCATGTCTCTTTGCTGCTGGTGTCTTCTCTGGGCTCCTTTGTGGTTAATCTCGATGATGGCAGATTTGGAGGTGCCTTCCTGTGAAGATATTCGTTTCACATCATCATTTTGAGTTTCAAAAGGGAAAGCATTTGCACTGACGCAATATTAGCAAGCAGTTTAACCTGAACGCAGATAAGGATGTCAAAGCGGAATCTTAAGACTGCACTGCCAAGATATACCATGACGCAGAATGGACGTGGAGTTTAACTGTATGTTGTTTAGTGATAGTGCCAGGCAACACCCTGGGGAAGACCTTTGGTATTAAGGAGGGGCTTTTATCTGGCAGCACATAAGGCCTATGACCTCATCCCAGGAATTCCCTCATAATGAATGGCAGCAACTGCTGGTTTCTCAGCCCCAGCACACATACCAAGGATGCTTTCCAATTGTTCTGCTTTAGTTTGCGCTCTAATGTTGACTGTATGGAAAGGAAAGCTTTCGTCAAACTTGGTTTCCTTCGATTGAGGTCAGCTATTTTCAATGGCAAGTTCTGAAAGTTACTTCTGCGGTGGAGATATCGAGATATCATCAACACAACTCAAACTATTTTTAATCCCCACACTTTCTGAATCACATTTGTGTGTCATGGAGGGTCAGGTTGCCACAACAAGGTCTACTTTTGGCATGTTTGTTTCAGTAAAAATTAAAACATCATTAAAAGGTGCATTTAGAAAGACAATTATGTAATATAAAACTTATTATCTGAGAATGTTCATTAAGATTCAGAATTTTAGGGTAAGTTTTTGAAAGAAGTCTCCTATTCTTACCAAGTTGTATTTATTTGATCAAGAAATATAGTAAAAACAGTACAATTGTGAAATATTATTATAATTTAGTGCTGGGCATTCGATTAATCACGATTAATCCCATCCAAAATAAAAGTTTGTGTTTACATAATATATGTGTGTGTACTGTGTATAAATATATATAAATACACATATGTATATATTTAAGAAACATTTTTTATATTTATATATAAAATATTTAAATATAATATAAATAATATAAATATATATACAAAATGTGCATGCAAATATTTCTTAAATATATCATGTGTGTGTATTTATATATACATAATAATTATACACACTACACACATTTATTATGTAAACACAAACTTTTATTTTGGATGCGATAAATTGCGATTAATCGAATGCCCAGCACTAAATTTAATATAACTGTTTTCTATTTTAATGATTTTAAAAATGGACAAACTGAATATTCAGCAGCCTTTATTTTATTTAGCCTTTACTTCAGTGTCACATGAACCTTCAGAAACCATTCCAATAAGTGGATTTGGTGCCTGATACATTGTCTTCAGGACAATACGTTATGATACATTTTCTTTCTGAGGACAAGATTGCTGTTCAAAATTCAGTCTTTTCAAAATTGCATAATGCTTTTAACACTAATGGATTCTTTTCAGGATGTCTATCAAATGCAGAAGCATGCCCACTAGTGAAAAGTGCAACAAAGACGTTGAGCCAGCAGGCTTCGTATATTGTGCAACTGAATATAGCTTTTCTGTTTACCCTGTGGTTGCTATAGAAACATGGCTGTAAGTCAGTAAGCTTTCATATGGATGACACTCTGATATAACCACATCCTGTCTTCACCTAGCGACAGATACAGCAAACGTTGGTGGCTTTTAAAAATTTGAAAAATGCTGGGTGTTTGAACATGTGACTGCTAACGTAAGGTGACTAGACTTTTTAAAAGAAAACCGGGGACATTTTCTAGTGATAGTTAATATCAAATGGTATTGTCCATAAAATAAAAAAAAAAAATTGTTGTGTGTAGAGTTCCATGTACTACTATTATAATTATAAAATTATTATCTTAATTATGATGTATCTAACAGGTTTATTATTTTTCACTATGAAAACTAGTAAATTGTAACCACAGCAAATAGAAAATGGATCAAAACAGTACTATATTATAAAAATTATGATTTTACAAAACAAATTAAAAACAAACAAATAATTTTCTAATTCACAAACTGTGAATATACTTTATACAGTAATTTACAACCTTTTTAAAAACATTTAAATGTTATTTTATGCTTGTGCTTTTGGAAATGAATTTATACTATCTCTTATAATTTTGAATTTTAGGCTCATTTTGAGCAAATGTAATTGTTGAAAGTGTAATTGTTTATTATTTATTGGCAACACTTTACAATAAGGATCCATTTGTTAACATTAACTACAATGACATTCATGAACTAACAATGAAAAGAATTTATGAATCTTAGTTAATATTAATTTCAACATTTGTAAATTATTCAAATCAAATGTATCTGTTTATGAAGTGAACTAACAAACTAACAAAAAATAGTTTTTATTAACTAACATTAGCAAAGATTGATACATACTGTAAAAATTTATATTGCTCATTGTTAGTTAATGCATTAGTTAATGTTTACTAATAGGACTTTATTATAAAGCCTTAATTTATTGAAATATCTGGGTGTGCTGAGCAAAACACATGCAGACCCCTTCGACTTTAACTCACCTTAATGAGAAGCTCTCTGCTGAGGGAGTAATTATTGTCATCTGAGAAGATTTCAGACAGCTCTTGGAAAGTGCGATAGCTTTCCCTGTAAGCAGAAGAAAACAGCTTGAGTCATAATCTGTTACATCTATGTGAAATCCAAACACTGTAATTAACTAGCATTAAATCTCCTCTGCTCCTCTATCTCCAAATGCCCCACTATACAATAAGTCTTTCATAAAGCTGTTTTATCTGGTTCAGCTTTAACTAGAGCTCTGTATGACTGAACATACAAGAAGCTCACACAAACTAGAAATGCTACTATTAATCAGGGGCTAATGCTAATGCTAACGTTTTATTATTAACTCAGGCTAATCGTTACTGACGAGAAATCCAGTCAGACTCTTACCGGGACACATCATCCCAGGTCCTCCTCAGTCTGTGGATGGCATTACTCTGCAAGGCAGACAGGATGGCTTTCAGAGAGGAGAAGCTCTTCAGGATGCGGCATTTCTGGCATGACAAACAAACAGATGTTGATGAACTACAGCTCTTAAGGACTGCTTGAGAATAATAAAATAATCCCCGGTGTATACAACAGCAAGCCTTGTAGAAGCAAATTAACATCGCGTGTGCATTACTGTATCAGGTGAGCTACTAAGCAAGTTTACTACATCAGAAAAGCCATACATATGGGGCTGGTTATATGATGTCAAATTGTATTGGTTTATAAATGTCATACACAAATTTACAAATGCACTATAAAAGTGTTTTGAGGTAATAACATTGTACATAATCATTACATGAGGTACTGTGCAAGGTACCAGGAGAAAATAAGTCTTTTTTTTTAAGTCTACTGATAGATAATCTGTCCCCATAATCATAATTTTTATGAAAAGGAATAAAAGTTGATGGTGTTTTACTGCCACTAGTGTTTATTTCAGATGAAAACTGCAGTGAATTTTACAGTATGCATGTTTTTGTAGTTTTGCCAAAATCTAAGTATAGGCACATTTTCCTATGAGCCTGTGTTGCATTTTTGCAGCTCTGACAATAGCACATGACCAACCACAGTGAAAGTAGTGCCTCACCCTGGCCACTTCTATCCAGTGTTCAATGCGCTTCGCTCTTTGAAAGGGTCTGAGAGACCTGTTATCCAAGCAGGTGGCAATCACACAGTTGGTCACACTGTTGAACTGAGCAACAGTGGCACGGATGGTGGGTGCTAGGTGTTCTTTGCCCTTCTTATCCCGCTGGGACCATATGCCGCCCAAACAATGGTAGGGAACAACCCTCTTAAACAGCTCCTGTGAAAAACAATGAGTTCAGTCGCATTCATCAGTTTATTTTGTTTTGAACCTTGAAAATGGTTTTGCAGGTCAACTTTATTTACATTTATGGTATTTAATGACTTAGAAAAGTAAATCATTTTCTCAGGTTTAATTCTCTCAGCTGACCATAATCTTTAATTGCTTCAAATCTACCAAAATCTGCTGACTAGCATATACTTTATACACAAACAGGCCCCATAAAGCAACATGGGGATGAGCACCTTGTGGTGCTCAAAGGTTGTGGTGCAGGACAGTCCTTATTCTCTCTTCAGTTTTCCTACTCCTTTGCTACCAAATTAACCTCTAACCTTGTCACTATCAGCTCAGATCCTCAACCACTAGATTACTTAGACAAAATCTAGATGTCTTACCGCATCCATGACTGTTAACTGCTCAGCGACTAGGGAAGGACTGAAGGACATGAAGTGTGAGGGGGAGAATTCATCCTCCAAGCTGCTCTCCTCTGGTGTGGCAAAGGGGCAGGTGCACAGATCACCTGCAAAAAATAAGGGAAGTTGTCACACAGTCAGTTTGAAACACCATTTTTCAGTCGTTCAGAGATTCGATCAATTACTGAAATTGTACCTTCAAGCTCAACCTCTGACTGCTGCCGATGCTGGAAGTGTTCCAGCAGGTTATGGGCTCGTCTCTCCAGGTCCGATCCAGAGAAGTTGAGCTCCAAGTAGGATATGAGGCTCTGCAGGCATCTGTGGTCTGGAGGGCTCCAGAAATCCTCCGAATACTGATCCAGCCATGCACCCAGGATAGATGAGACAGTACTGCCATGCACATACAAATGAAGATATATTAAAGTTATGGGCAATACATATAAGCCAATTATTATTTTCATGTAATGACAGATAACAGATAAATTTTGACTGATAACAGCAGCTAAATTAATTGGGTCCCGTTGAACAACATACTTTTTAAGTTCTGTGTGGTCCTCTGAGGAGAGTTTTGGCTTGCCTGAGACTGGCTGATCGTGCAGTTTGGCATACCTAAGATAGATATGAATGCATTTTAGGTAATAATGTCGTTTATGATTTCATTTTTCCAAAAGCACTAGGAATTGATGACCCGTTTACCTGTTAAGCAGCAAGTCCAGTACTTGTTTGGTGGTGGCGAAAGCTCGGTAGGTGCAGAGGAAAATAGTGACATATGTATAGTCCTTCCCTTTGAAAGCCGAAACCATGTACTCCACCAGTTTCTCCAGTGTGCCAGCCTTAATTGTCCGACCCTTGCAGGTCTCGTACAAACTAAGGGCGGAGTCTGTCTCCACGCCCAGCCATCGCTGCCCCTTACTGGCCGTCTGGTGGAGTTGCACCTTTCGGAGCGTGATGGTATAGATGGCTCCGTCCTCTGCCTCTTCTCCGATCTCCTGAACTGAGCTCTACAGACAAAGAGGGAAGAAGAATTTAATATTCTGGTCCTACTTCCATTTTTACATGTCTCCATTTGAATATATTTTAAAATGTAATTTATTCCAGTGATGGCAAAGCTGAATTTTCAGCATCATTACTCCAGTCTTCAGTGTCACATGATCCATCAGAAATCATTCTAATATGCTGATTTGCTGCTCAAGAAACATTTCTTGGTATTATCAATGTTGAAAACAGTTGTTCTGCTTAAAATTTTTGTGGAAACCATGATATATTTTTTCATGATTCTTTGATGAATACAAAGTTCAAATGAAATGTTTCAAACAATGTCAATTTAATGCATCCTTTTGAACACTGGTGTACATCACCATTTGATTATGCGATCAGACGAAAAAGACAATGTAGGAAATAGTCAAATATACAGTTTTTCAGTCATTTTGCACAAATATTTGACTACAGAATGTGATTAACCAATCAGACTCAAGTATTCATGTAATAAGTCATTACAGAGGTACATTCTTCCATTCAGTCTCACACAGAGAGTCCTATATTAATCTAATAAGAGCAAAGATAACTGATTATTAATCAAACAAGTGCTCTTCTCACTGCATTGTTTGGTGAATTTGCAAGGTCATACAGTTCTAGCATAGCAGGGGCTTTAAGGGTGAGTCGGGGATTACTGCTCGTTTCCTTACTAATCCACACACAGCCTTAACACCAAGTGCACAAGACCAAGAATGTTGCTCTTTATCGCCCACTGTCACATGGCTAACCCAGCCCTTTAACCCCACATCTTAAATGTGCACTAAGCAGTTAAGTTTCTCTGCCTAATAAGACAGCGCTCTCAGAATTTATACTGACACCTATTGGCATGGAAGCATGATGCAAACGGTTTTGGTCACCACTCACCAGTGTCATTGCAAGAATATATGCCACATGCGATTGATTTATTCAGCAACAATAGGTCTAAAACTTTTATTTGAGTCTAAATTCTCTCCATGACCGACAAAGCTTGTAATAAATGATCATAAAAACATGTCTAAGAATACAACTGTATGGTTTAATTCCATAGGTATCTCATACATAATGTTAAGTTGAGAAAGCCTGCAGCTAGTAATTTGAAAAAGGCTGCTAACTCAAACACTGTACCTGACGTCATTACGGAAAGTAGGAAGGAACTCCAAGGGAACTGTGGGAAGTGACCGTGAGCTTTGCCTTAGGCAAAGAGCCAATCGTGTGAGGGTGTATCCTGTGTAAGTGTGGGTGTGAGTCAGAGCATGGTCAATAGAACAGCTTTCTCTACAACAGATAACACAACCCCAGCTCTCTGCCCAAGAGTAGCTATGGTAACAAGCACACAAACATGCACGCTACAGTTTCTTTCAAAATTTGTTTCTGTGATATGCATTACAGAAGTGCATCAGTGAGAAAAAAAAGGAACAAAGTTTCTTTCGCTTTCAAGCTGAAATGTTGCACAAATCTGTAAAACACACAAGATGTTTGATGTCTGTATGCGAGAAAATTTCCCTCAGATGATCACAATGATGGTCATGGATATCTCAGAGTATATATTATATTATATAAAGATGAAAAGGGCAAGTAGACCAATTTCACTAAAACAAACAAAACAAAACTTTAATCTATGCACACTCTGGGAAGCCCCTCTGACTCAGGTTGAAACATAGTGGGTAGTAGAAGGATCGGAAACAGAGACCTGAACAAAAACAACACGAGAACACTGTATGGGACCCTCCTTGATATCTGACATTTCAAAACAGAAACCGCATCTACACTCATCTGTACTTTCTAAGGGAAAATTTACCTCAAAACTACAGACCGCCAGGGAAAGTGTAACAAAAATGTTTGTATGGTCAAAGAGTCATGTTTAGCAATAATCACAGGCTTGCTTTTTACCTAAACACATTTGGTTAAAATGTTATGGTATAAGGTGATGAAAACCACAAAAAGCCCAGCCTATGACAGAGTGCATTAAACACTCCTGGAACTCTGCTACATGCTGTGAACCCCTCGACTGCCTCTGATCCACTAAATCCACAGGGTTTCCTGTGAAAAGACAAAGAGCCCTGAAAAGTTGCTACGTAATAGCTTCCTTGACAGATGCATCCTTCACAAACAACTCTTAGAATACATAAAAACAATGCAGAATTCCTGCTGTCAAAGTCAGGGAGGAGTTAAAAGATGTTAGGGGACAAGCCCTATTATGTGTCCTCTTTACATATTAACATTACAAAACAAAATATTTTAAAAATAGACTTTAATATCAACATGCCATGTTTTTGCATTCAAAAACATTAATTTAACATGACATGGCAGGACTATTCAATTTTAATACACTAAATCAAGTTAAAAGTAGTTTTAAAAGTGCATATTTTTGAAAGCAAAACTAGCTGTGAACGTGTTGTGTGAATGCGCTGCTCAAAACACAGAGACCTGTCCCAATGAACAAAGACTGTCTGATGTCTGATGTGTTTATAGCTCAAATGCAAGAACACATCCTATTCGAACAGCCTTGCAGCTGTAAAAACAGAGTGAGAAAGTAAATGAATGAGGTCAGATGAAAGCAATTTGAAGCAGCTTGTGCTCTGCGTCGGGTGTCCTCCTGTTGATCATTAATAAGCCTGTGGCTTCAAAAGGCTAACATTCATTCCTATTCTTCATAATGTGTCACAACATTGTCTAAATACCTAAGCATGTTTACTTTTATCGCCTTGGCTGCATATGACACATAGCTGGGAAAATATATTCTCTGAGAATGATTTTATCTTGTAATACGATATTTATAAATGCCTTAAACAGATCACTGCTTAAGCCACTGTAAGCTGTGAACAAATCTCTCTTCTGTTGGTAATGGCCAGAGGCAAAACAATGCTTATTTGTTTTGTGCCATAAGAGTTATGGATTTGGGTTACATTTCATATGTTCTCTCGAGATTCACGGTCCTGTACGATTATTAACCTATGTCGAGCGAAACTGCAGTTTGTGTATTTTGGCATTGCTCAGTAGGTTTTTCAGCACATTCGGTTATAGCACATTAAACCGAGTGATGGCCAGATTCACTGCTGCAAACATCTACAGTGGGGAAAAAAGGCAGAGAAAGGTGAAAAGGTGATTTCTCTTCTTATAAACCTTATTCTGGAAGTTTCCATACTCTCCTTATTTTTTATATCATCCACTGACTTCTTCTGACTTATAACCGGGCTTAGTGTTCAAAGTATGAGAGCGACAAAATGACAAGAATCGACATGAAAAATGCACTGCAGCTTGTTATACTGATACTCTAGATTTCTTCATCAACTACATTATCGTTTAAAAGTTTGAGGTCAGTAGAATGTTTTTTTTTTTTGGAAAGAAATTACAACTTTTATTCAGCAAGGATACATTGAAGTGACTGTAAAGACTATTATCCTACATTGTTACCAAAAAAATTCTATTTCAAATTAATGCTGTTCATTTGAACGTTCTATTCATCTGTTTTCACCATTGATAAGAAACGTTTCTCAAGCACCAAGTCATCATAATAGAATGATTTCTGAGGATCATGTGACACTAAAGACTGGAGTAATTATTTTAGCTTTGCCACCATGGGAATAAATTAGAATTAAATTAAAAAAAATGTTATTTTAAATTGTAATAATATCAGCTTTCACCAAAACATTCGTTAAAACAACACTGAGCTGCAATCATTAACCTCTGATGTTCTTTCTCTATTGTTTGCATACTGTTAATATTTTCCATTTGATAAATGGTTTTATCAGTATTTTTCTGGCCTAGATGTTGTATTGTAATAATAACTGGATGTTCCTGTCGCTTTTTTGCGTGTGTTTTGGTTGTGCCAAGGTTTTCATGAAATCTGCTCCAGCATTTTGGAATGAGATTAGCAGAACCAAGGAAGGAATTCTCCAATATAAGCCGTGGAAAAAGATTTATCCGACTCTGCCTGAGTGCAGCTCAGTCTGGCTCCAGAATAGAGCAGATGTAGATTTAAGAAATGAATGCATGGTGTATTTCTGCATGAAAGCAGATCATTTCTGCACATTAGAGAATTGTATTTGTCGACATTCTACATGAAAAAAACAATCAATGTGATTTTTTAAAGTATGTCGTGGCTTCATTTTTCATGTAATTAACTTAAATGAAGACTGGATCTGTCAATTTTCAGTATGACAAAAATTAAACAAATAAAAATACATACATAAAATAAAAGTTGTCCTGTGTGTCTGATGACCAAAATTCATTGATGTTGGACGCCTTAAGTCGATAGATATTTAAATGGTGCTTTTTATCATTTTAGAGTTTGACAACCACAGTCCTCATTGTGGAAAAGACAAATATTGTCCAAAAATTCCCTTCATATCATGTCTCATGTAAAGTCATACAGGTTTGAAATGAAATGAGGGCGAATAAATGATGAAAGAATTTTAATTTTTGGTGAACCATTCATTTTAAAACTCCAGCAGTATGATATTCTATTTTGTTCAGACACTTTTACACTGAAATAATTTGACAAACCATTTATTCAAAGAGTTTTACAGTGCATTTTATCAGTATGTGAACTGAACCCATGACCTTGGCATTGATAGCATCATGTTCTACTAGCTGCTTTTCTAAATGTAACCCGATTTAACAGTGGTGTGTATTGAGTGTTTGTATATTACGCCTTATATAATTGTTTAATTACATCAACGCTCACCTACGTATTCCTGCCTCTTCACTCTGCCACTTTCCCCTTTCCTGCCTCTCACATCCATGTTTTCTCTTCATCACCATCCCACTGTTCCTCCCTCTCATCCCTCTCTTTCCATTCAAGAGATCTTTCACGACAAAAGCGCTTCTGTATGCGTCAATGTAACCCCTGTCTGTTCTTCTCATTATACAAAGCTCAGCTCCGCTGTCCCCATTACGACGTTCCGAGTTCAATCTATCGCACAAAGGCCTCTTTAAGAACAATGGAGAATTTGTAAACACTTTTATCAAACACAGGAGAACAATGACACAAAGTATTATAGCGATAACCCAGTGTTCCCAGTGCCCAAGTTTGGGCTCAGTAAGATTTATTATTATGACTTTTTTTTTTTATTAATACTTTTACTCAGCAAGGGTGCATAAAATTGGCTGCGAGTGACAGTAAATAATGTTACAAAAGATTTATATTTCAAATAAATACTGTTCTTTTGAACTTTCTATTCATGAAAGTCTCCTGAAAAAAAAATTTATCAAGATTTTCACAAAAATATTAAGCAGCATTGATAATAATAGGAAATGATTCATGAACACCAAATCAGCATATTATAGTGATTTCTGAACGATCATGTGACACTGAGCACTGGAGTAAATGATGCTGAAAATTCATCTTTTTTTAAAATGATATTAAAATAGAAAATATTTATTTTAAATTGTAAAAAATGGTAATTT